>OY751313.1:7348152-7703152 GCA_963564615.1 Rhorus exstirpatorius
CTATGCTCTACCCGTATGCATATACATTCTCAATTATGTATATACAGACTGCTGGAAATGAAAAGAGAGAGAGAGAGAGAGAGAGATTTCGAACGGACATCATAGACTAGACGTTCCGAACGATCTCGGCTTGACCTCGAAGGAGCTTCCAATTTTCCCGAACGCCATGGGAGCGACAGACTCCAAAAAGACTTGCCGCAATCTCCCGGGCAAACCGTGTGACGAGAAAGAAAAAAAAAACCACCCCACAAAATAGCATGCGATTTCACGATTTTTCTTCGTCTCGACTATATATGTATCGCCCTTTGCATTGTTTTACGAACACACTTGTCCGAATCATGCGAAGCGCAGATAAGCTGTGGCTCATTTTCTTGGCAAAAGTTCCGCGGGTCTGAGTTATATCCAACGGAAAAAAACGAGATATTCCAGAGGTTGCGCGTACAATTCGTATATAGTATGGGGCAACCGGGCCAAAGTTTCATATCTCAAAATTTTCGAATCAACTTACAAGGAAAGTCTTTCCGCTGACGTCCTTCGATTTTGACGAAATTCAAATATGTTATTCTACATCAAAATCTCAGAGACACGTATTTTTTTTTATCGGCGGAAAAACGTTTCTAGGGGGTGAAATGATCCTTTAAAGTTCAGACCTCCGAGGGGTACTTTTTTAGGTTTCACCTATTTTCACTTGAGATAATCGAATGCACCCAAATAGGTTGAAACAGGGGTTGAAATTCACAAAATCGCAATAGTTTTTTTGTTATAACGATTTTTGTGAATTTCAACCCCTGTAAATTTTTTCCTATGCAACCTCCCGATATGAAACCAGTTGCATTTTTCATCGTTTATCATTAAGGTAATTATCTATTTGGGTGCATTCGATTATCTCAAGTGAAAATAGGTGAAACCTAAAAAGTACCCCTCGGAGGTCTGAACTTTAAAGGATCATTTCACCCCCTAGAAACGTTTTTCCGCCGATAAAAAAAAAATACGTGTCTCTTAAATTTTGATGTAGAATAACATATTTGAATTTCGTCAAAATCGAAGGACGTCAGCGGAAAGACTTTCCTTGTTAGAAATCTGGATGATCTAAAAGAAACAACATCCATATATGGGGTAGACGAACCAGTTGTGACCACTGGTACCGTTTGCGGCCACTCCGCATTTCCCTCGAATTTTTCGAGTTTCAGGGCTGTGTTCACTTCATCGAGCGTAATATTTCGATGTTTGAGATATTTCCGCATCACTATCGCTTGCTTTATTGTATATCTGCTAATTTATTTCGTCATATCGGGATCCCTTAACACTTCTGATAAGAAGTTTACACTTCTGACAAGAAGTGTTGAGGGATCCCGAGGTAAGAAGACTACGGTTTCTTCTATCCAAAGTCATTCCGGTCCCATCGAAAATTTATATTTCAACAGTTGAAGCTTATTTTTCGGGTTGGAATCACAAAAAACTGACACATCAGCTAAAATACCTGGAAAATACGCGGTGGCCGAAAAGTGGTGCATTCAAAATGCGATTGTTCTATATTTGTGGCCAGCTTATGGCCACGAATAAGATGGCCGCAAATAAATAACTATTTTTTACTCGAATCTGCCGTCACTGATTGTCTAATACTCCGCCTATCGTTTTTAGCGCATCCGTATCCCAATTCAAAGCTTGGTGACCACAAACTGGTACTTAGTATGAGATGACCAAAAGTAGTACAATTGTGGCCAAAAATGTCCAAAATGACAGCTGCAAAATAATTTCCTGTTTTCTTCTTTGTCATGATCAGAAAAGGCCTCAAATGAAAACAATTCGACTCTCTGTGTACCTTTTAGGCTCTGTCGATCACTTTTTCAGCTCTGAATTTTCAATAATGCGAACACTTCGTTCAAAAATGCTTAAGGGGGGGGGGGTAGGGTTTTGAAGGCAGAAAAAAACAGGTTTTTACAGATTTTTTTTTGGGCGTACGGTGAAAGTAAATTTATTTCTGATTATCGTACATTAAAGAGTAGTAATTGAACTATATTCTGTGAAATATTGGTTGAAAAATATTGAAAATTGACCGAATGGCAGCAATTCTTCGCAGGCGCCTCAGAAAAAATACATTTTGCGGTGCACGTCATACCTCAGCACTGGATCATTTGAAATGAAATAACCTAAGTTTTTCCTTTAATTTTTATGTCCCTCTAGGTATCTCTGTCGAGTTTTTCCATTTTTTTTTAAATTTTTGAACTTTTTACAAGACTTGAAAGTGAAAATACCGATTTTTGGCCTAAATTCATGACTATTGTTGTTAATAATAAAAAAAATAAAATCAAAAACGAAAAAATCTCAACAGGGTTACCTCATAAATTATGTAAGGAAATACTGTAAAAAATTTGAGAACGATCGGTTGAATAGATTTTGAGATACAGAGTGCACCGACTCAAAAAACATCGATTTGAGAAAAACGCGTTTAAAGTTTTTCGTAGCGAAAAGACCCTGATAAAACTTAGTAAGCTATTTATTTTTTATTTTACTCACATAGAATCATTGACTTCCTATTAACAGACAACATTCTTGAGTTACTATACTTTCATAATATGCAATAAAAAAAAATCACTTTTTTTGAACCCTCAAAACCCTACCCCCCCCCCCCCCCCCCCTTAAAGTGGCCACAACCGGTACCGTCTACCCTATTGACTTCTCAATTTTTTTTATTCCCCATTCAACTGAATCCTGTGCCTTTTTTTTACTGCAAGTATCGAAGCAAAAGTCTCCAGAGTATCGCGAAAATTGGTTTAAAAAAACATAGGAAGAGGGAAATGCCCAACGTTCGAGTTGAAGCAAACGTTTTTTTGTTTTTTTGTTTTTGTAAACTTTGTTAAGCCAAAAAAATAAAAGACCAAGATTGGTAATGAGAGAGAAGAAAAATGTTTAGAGATCGATTAGTTTAGACTCGCTTGCCTCTTGTCCGGTAGAAGGAATATCTTGGCGTATGGATTTCTCGGCTGTCCGTTGCTTCTGGGTGTGAGCGCGGCCGCGCATACGAGAATTACGATTAGCTGCAGTCCCGCCGGATCGAAACCGAGCTTCACCTGTAATTTACCACCCACGTTCGCGTTACCCGGCGGATTTCGCAGATGCCCTCCCCTTCCCTGGGCGTGAAGATCCGGCGAGCCCGGTGACGTCACGAGAACCGAAGGTTTGTCCCTTCTCGCGTCGTACAATTCTGCAAAAGGATATCCCAAATTTCCCCCCCCACCGAATTGTTCGTTATCTTCGTCTCTAACGGTTTATCGAATTGCGAAGGAATCGTGGGCTCAACAATATTTTTTTTTTTTTTTTTTACGGGGTTCATATGGTAGAGCAGAGGGTGAACACAATACGTGGGCCAATCGACACCAACTATAGAGCTTACATATATATATTTACGATTAACGGGGTAAAGGCTAATCAGCATTTAGAAGGAAAATTAAAAAACAGCAACACACACGCAACGATACTCGTCGATTGTGCATTTCTTTTTTTTACAAAGTTCCAAGGTGTCGAGCTCGGATAAATATAATACTTTTCGTTATACTTTCGAATGTTTCCATCTTCAAAGTGAGCGATAGATCATACAAAAAAAAAAAAGCACGAACTCGTTCGCAGCATACACAGATATAAAAGGGTTGACGAGAGGAGATGTTTCGGGGCTCTCGCGACAGCGCGATTACGTTTCGCTTGCGGTGTGTGCATATATATATGTACAGTAATTGGTAAAACAATCGATACGTCGAAGCATAAATGCACTCGCAAAAAAAAAAAAATATGGACAGAGGGGGAGAGAGAGAGAGAGAGAGCAAGAGAGATCAATTATAAAAGTTGTTGCTCCCATGAAATGACTATTTTTTTTTTCTTACGGTGACTTATAGCGGGGTGCATTGGCACTACTTTAACTACGCTCTACGATAAAACACATCGATATAATTGAATTACACTAAGAGGCTCGTTATTCCAGACGAGTTTGTTTGTTTTTTCTTTTTCTTCTTTTGTTTCTCGTTACGAAAATATAACAATATTATCGTTAATATTTACGACACTCTCTCTCTCGTGACGTCGTTATGGGCGATCGGACAAAGGGTCGTGAATGATAAATATAATTGTCGAGGGTCGAGGGGGCATCGAATCCGGAGTATCACTCGAGAAGATGGTAGGAATTATTTGCAAGGATTTTTTTTTAAATCCAAACGAGCAGTACCGGGAGAACAAGTTTTTTTTTTGCAGTAAAAAGTACACTTAGCAGAGGAGCAAAGAGGACGATTAAATACAAAGAAAGAGAGAGAGAGAGAGAGAGAGAGAGAGAGAGAGAGAGCGTATTTTACAAGGGAACATTTAGTCGAACGGGAGTTTAAGTAATTTTCATGAGGCCTACCCCACAGTATAGATTTCTTAAGACCTGGAATTCGGAAAATCATATAATCTGTGACAGTATAGCTGCTGTATCAATTTCACATTACGATTAAACTTAATATTATTAATCTACAAATTTAACCTGAGCAAAATGATTATCGTTTTTTTTTTTTTCTTTTTTTAATTAAAAAAAAAACATGAAAAGTTTCTCGTACAGTGTGTGCGTGTCTGTGTGTGTGTGTGTTCGCATGTTTATCTCTGATTTAACGTGAGAAAAATTTCTCACGAGACACGACGAGCTTTCGTCAATAATAATAATAATAATAATAATAATAATAATCTAGCGCATTATGCGGACAGCTTCGAGAGAGATATAGCAGAGTGGATCAATTTACAAGATATATTGGAACAAATTCGTTTGTTTCAATTACTTCGCGAATAGTATATATATATATTCACCTTTGTGATGGGGTTGCTGGGGTATCGGCATTGGTTCGTGTTTCTGTCGCCATTGCGCCTGAGCACTTATTCGCCTCGTGCCACCACCGATAATCGGTTGCACAGTCGTCTGAGCACCGGTAATCATCGTCATCGCACCTGCCATTGTCGAGGAGCCTGATAAATTTCTCGACACAATTAACTCGACCTGCGGCTCCTCCCTCGATTTCATTATTATGTCGTTCACTTCCTGGAAGCTCTTGCCTTGAAGAGAACGACCGTTCCACTCTATCACCTCGTCGCCTGGGGGAGGGGGAGAGTGGGGGGGGGGAGGATTACAAATAAATAAAGGAATGCTCGAAGTTTCATATGAAATTTGATCCAAATAAAAATAAACGAATTACGACGATTTTATTTTAGAAAGATCGAACATTGAAGATTCTGCTCTGCGAAATTCAAATCTTATTCTCGAAAGTGAAACGCAAACTTTCGTTTCATAAAACGAAAGCTTCATTTTCATCGAGCGAATAAAAAAAAAAAAAAAATCTTTACCGGGTCTCAATTGTCCCTCGACGTCCGCTGTACTGCCCTTCTTGACTTTCTCGATGAGAGCACCCCTCGAGCCGTTCTCCAATAATTTTCCACCGACCACCTTGAGTCCGAGTATGCTACTACTGCTCCCGGAGCCCGATGATTTTCTCAAGATCATGTGACCAATCATTTTTTGCCCGTCGCTGCTCCCTTGCCACGAAAGTGGCTGCTAAACACCCCATTTAAAGAGAAAAACAAAAGTTTCCTAATTTTTTTTTTTTTTTTTTAAATTCTTTTCTTACTGAAAATCCTTTTTATATCGTGATGTTTTTTTTTTCGTGTTCTTTGAATGTGTGACAGTTTTTGTGAAAAAATTACGTTCAAAGTTCCAGTCAATCGGGAAAATTTTCATATTTTTAGCATGAATTTTGCTTATTCAGGCTACGGATCGGTGGAAAATTGATTGACTGGAATTTCGACCTGTGTATAAATGACGCGATTGAATTATCTTTTTTTTTTTTTTTTTTGAAAATTGTGTCAATTGACGATAGTGATGGATCGTGTACAGGTGACCGGGAACTTTTCGAATTAAAAAACAATATTCGGAATCGTTTTTGCGATAGTAATGAGAATAATGTAATAATTATCCATAAAATGTTCATATTTCATCAAAAATACGATTTTTATTTTCACAAAAATCGACAATAATGATTTTAAACGATTTTTTATTCGAACTGTGCCCATCTCTGTTCTTTATGTAGATATACTATATAAAGCGGTTGAGTTGTTTAAGCATTATATAAACATTTCGTAAAACATCGAGATAGCAAAACAAGCAGTGAAGATTATTACACCAAACATGCTAAAAATTTTAATATCATATTTATGAAAAAAAAGAAAAGATAAATAAACATTCCTCGAGCAGCGGTGTGCGTGTCGAAGCTTTCGCAGCGGCGTGCAAACATCGTGAATTAATTAATTCCTATTATGTGCGTTGAGGAAAGAAAAAATATTGTCATCAATTGCGATACTTCTTCAACGAGTTAAATGTTTACGAAATTTTTTTTCTTTTGTGGTTTTGAAAAAAAAAAAAATCCTACTCGCTAAATCTACTTCGGGGTTCGGCCAAATCTCTCATGAATTATCGTACCGCCCCATCCTCGATGGGGCAAAACTTGGCAATAAGCGAGATTGAAGAATTCGTAAAAATCAGCGAGCGAACGATGATGCGGATTTCCGGGTCAGACAAATTTATAACGTGTCCTGCCTTGATCTTGGCGACGCTGAATCCCCAGGGCGAATAAAATTTTCACCGTCCAACGATACTGCGGCTTTAATCTCCCCCCCCCCCCCCCCACCCCTTGTAACGTCTATCCGCATCGATGAAGAAGAAAAAGAAAAAAAATGAACTCGCATAATATTTGCTTTGGAAAATTTGTTGCGACTCCTTGATCTCGATATACCGATTGATCGACGCATGCCAAATAATTTTTCGAGCGTTGTATTTTCGTATATATACGATTATGTAAATCGAGTTCAAGCAATAATAAATTTTATCCGCGTTTCCACGTATAATTCTACATTGATTAATTAAAGTAATGCTTTGCTTTTGATAAGAGGAAGCGCGAGAGAGAGAGAGAGAGAGAGAGCTTTTCCGCACTCGTTTCAACCTCGGCAAATTGACAAATATGTATATAAAGGTTGAAAGCGATTGCGTATTCAAACTATCGGGAAACTAACATCCGAAATGAAAGTTCCGTCGTCCGCCAACAATGAAACAATGCTAATCACGCTATTGCTATCTCTGAACGCCCGAGAGGTCTCCTTTTACTCTCTATCTCACTTTCCTTTACTCTCAAAGTCTCCTGCGTGTCCTACAGGCTCGAAGCACACCGTGCCACCAATTTGTACGGCATATATAAACATATATATATATGTATATGTACATATCGACTGCTATAATTCAAAACAAAAGTCGTATTTCATGTAGCTAAATCATGTGAAATACGCCCTTTGAATTGTCAGCACTTGATAAACTTGTAGATATTTGATATATGATGCGCGAGGCACGTTAATTAATTCGCAGAACGAAAAAGGCTTCGAGCTAATTGAAACAATCGGAACGAGGCCAAGTAGTTGGTTTCGCGAGTTTCCCCCTCTATATTTGTTTGTCGTTCATTTTTTTTTTTTCCTCCTCTTTTCTCGAATTTATCTCTTTCCGTTATTGTCCCATTGAAAACGTGACACGTTTCGGTTTCGATATCGACGATCGAACGTTCCACGAAATAATTGATCGAATGGCTGATTGTTGATGGAAAAACGAGATGACTAATTGCGACAGGAAGTGAACGATGACAAACTAAAATAGCAGCAGATATGATATGAGAATGAAACGGTAATCGAATATAATGATAATTCGAATCGGTAATCTTGTAAAGTAATTTTGTGACACATTCTTGATTGGTTGATTAAAAAAAAAAAATGTTATTTTATCCGCGATTACGTTTCGATTAAGGATGTATCGGACGTTCCTTCCCAACCAAAAGTGACTTTCGTCGACAATATTGCATAATTTATGATAAGATAAAAATCGGAAGAAATTCAACCAAAATAAAAACGATAAGAAGATTAATTTTGAATAATAATAATGCCAAAAAGTTGTCAATAAATTGTTCAAACAAAACATTGTTGAACAAACTTTTAGGGAAAGTTTTTTTTTTACACGTGAAATGAATTCGTTGATTTTTTTGATTACATATGAATTTTTTTAAAAAATTTCTTATCATTTCGAAATTTCAGTTTTCAAAAATTTTTTAATTTTGAAAAATGAAGGAAAAATCATGAATTTTGGATATGTTTTCGTAAAAACGTTGTATATTACAATTAAGAAGTTTCCAGGGCATTGAACGAATAGTTTCGTAAATGCAACCTTTACAAATTTCCGAAAATCGAAATTTCAAAATGATATGAAAATTTTTAAAAAATTCATGCGTACTCAGAAAAATCAACAAATTCATTTCACCCGACAAAAAAAAACATTCCCTAAAAATTTGTTAAACAATGTTTCGTTTAAACAATTTATTGATAACTTTTGTGCATTATTATTATTAAAAAGTAATCTTCTTATCGTCTTTATTGTGGTTGAATTTTTTCCGATTTTTATCTTGTCATGAAGTATGCAATATTGTCGACGAAAGTCACTTTTGATTGAGAAGGTACGCCCGATACATCCTTAAATTCGTCTGAAAAGGAATTTTAATGAAAAAAATAACTTAAGCGTTAAACGAAAAAAAAGTAGTTGGGTTCTTTTTGAATGCACGTCGAGCTTTAAAAAAAAAAACAAAACGTTGGTATGTCGAAGATACTACGGATGATTAATTAAGAAATTTAATATACGAAAAGGATAAAGAAAAATCAGAATTTTTAATTTTCATCAAATCCAAAATCCCAACGAGACCCTTTACGGACGAATCATCCTTAAATACATTTCGCTCATTCCTACTGTATATACGATTTCTACTACTGACGATCTATCCTAATCAGCTTTTCTACTCGCACTACTCGCTGGCCTGCGACACAAAGCACCAGCGTCTACTCCAATCACTATATTATATAATAGGCAATTCCATCGTAACAAAAAGCCCTTGCATATTTCTTTCAATAACTCTACACCTCCTCGTGTGTCAAATCAACGTGTGAAATTCTACATCGTCGTCTCTGATTCGGGGAGGGTTTTCTTTCTTTTTTTTTTTTTTCCCCCTCGAGGCTTTCGTCCGTCGGCCTTTTTGTTTTTTATATGATTGATGGATGATTTCTGTGAATTGGCGAACCGTAGACAGGGGAAACTCTTGGGGGCGTCGTACCTTGGGCAGGTCGCCACGATTGCTGTCTTCGCTGCTCGTGAATGTGCTCGAGGTATCTATACCGGAATCTTTGGTAGCGCTGTCTTGGCTACCCTGACGATCTGCCTCCCAGGACCAATCCTCGTTTGTACAACCAACATTCGTCCCACCGTCGAATCTCACCGTTTTTTTCCCCCTTCGTTCCGTGAACCTTGACGACGCGACAGATATACCAGAGATATTGCTTCTCTCACTTTTTTTTTTCTCTCTCTCTCGGGTATACGATAATAAAAGTAAATAATATTAAAAAAAAAACAAAAAAACAAAAACACGCACACACGTGGTATATTTCGGAATTACTCGCTCTCCTCGTCAGACGTCATTCGATTCGATGGCCGAGATGACTCGAGCGACGCTCGACTTATTTTCCATCAAATTTTCATGCACCTTCGTTTTCTCGGGGGGTTTTTTTTTTTTTTTTCTCTCTTAATTTCGTTTTATCGTTTCTTCCACACTTTGAGCTTTTCTCAGCTTTCTTCGCGACTCGTTTTTTCGATCGTATCCGCAAGCTTCTCCGATCGACGGCTCGGGCTGATCGATGGCGATTATTTGATTAACAATGAGGAGAAATTAGGTGAAATAAATGAAATTAAACGTCGAGGGTGTGCTCGCTGTGTCACCTCGACCATCCTTGATCAACGAAAATCAATTTTTGCCCTTCGAACTTTATTTATTTTTTCTTCTCGCAACCTTATTTTTCATGGCCAATGAATTTAACAACCGAAACAACGTTGTAAGAATAAAATGTCGACGAAAGAAAATTGGTTCGATGAGGGGGAAAAAAAAAATATAGATTCATGTAAAAAGATTTTGGTGGATTTTCGGGGAAAAAAAAATTCAAATATTAATTTTTCGTTTCGAATGACTTTGTTGTTTTTGAACAGCCGCACTTAGCGCCCCCATTTTGAATTTCGAGCATTTGACTCTGTATTCGAAATCAACGAGAGTTCAAAAACCTCCGAGCATCCAATTTTTTTCTTTTATACAGAAGTCACATATCGAGCAGGCCATTTTAACTTATCGTCCAGATTAATTTACCCCAGCTCGCGCACCCCGCTTTGAATTAATCATTAACGTAAAATCGGTTGCCGATCTCGATCGCGCGTGATGAACATACGTTACGAGATTCAGACAAAAATAAAAAACCTGATTGGGTCCAAAAAAAAAAAAAAAAAAGAAAGAAAAAAAAAACGCACCTCCGACTGTCGGCTCGCCACTCATCGCCGCTTCTTCGAAAGCTCCTTCGCACGAGGGTGCTTTCCTCTTTTCGCGGCTCTCGCGGCGGATGATGACCGTTATACTCGATGGTCATAGCACCGGTGACGTGATGACCATTTTGAGGTCCGTGCCTGCGAGAGCCACCGGACATCGATGCCGGACCACCACCGTGATGATAGTATCCCTTTCCTACAGTATATCCAAATTTTTTCTCTCTCTCTCTCTCTCTTTCCATCGTCTCTCGATTCTTTTTCTCAAATATTGTATTTTTTTTTTTTTTTTTTCAATCACAAGTTGAGCTGACCCTTTTTGTGCCTCGGGCATGATCGCGACGAGAACCTGCGCGGTATATAAACTTAAAGGGACGAAGCCCTCTCGCGAAATCCTGTTACTTTTTTTTTCTTCTCACATTCGTGAGCGACGACTATAATCGTAATTAAAATGAGGATATCGATAATTCGAAAAGAAATGATAATTCATAATGCACCATGTAGCATATTATAGTGGATCTCGTGTTTGGCCGAGTATTGTAACTCTCGATCGACTACTTCCGGTGTTTGTCGAATAATGACGTGTGCTGTTTTGTATGTAATTCTTTTTTTTTTTTTTGTGAGACCTGTTGAGAAATTCGTTCTTCCTATATATATATTCTATAAATTGTTTCATGACTTGCGAACGAAGAGAAACAAAAGGACGATGAAAATGAAAAAAGAAAGAACATACACAATTATAGCCAGCAGCTGTGCGGACACGCCCTGTGAAAATTGTTCAAGTATATAAATAATGTTTTTGGTGTGTCTCAGAAGCGCACTGACGAAGAGTATATAGTAGCATATATGTCTGCGTTAGGGATATTTTTTTTAAGAGTCCGTCGAGGTTGGTGCGATCAAACGAGAAATATTTCCATCGGATTAAGTTTTCTCGTTTAACGAAATATAAAAAAATTTAAAAAAAATAAAAATTACCGAAGGTAAATGACACGATCAAAACAAACACACGAAGGACGAATAAGACGATTAGAACGAGCAACGAATAAACGTAAAAACATTGATTTTGCAATAGTTTTTTGGAGTATGTGCCGTTGTAGAAGAACAAAGAAAGGTAACATTGAAAGATAACAATCAACATCGAGAAATCGTCACATAGGTATTTTAATTTGAAAAAAAATTTAAAAAAAAAACCATGTAGCGTCCCAGGTTCGCAGGATTTTTGGATAAGGATATTTTATCTTAATTAAGTCGAGCGTCGGGTAGGTTTATAGACACGAGTACACAGAGACAAGTGAGACGAGTGAGAGAAAGAGAGAAAGAGAGACAAGTATTTTGGTGCAATTTAACGTTAGAATTTTCGTTTGATTCTTTGCTTTTCTTCGAGTATTATGTAGAACCTGTTGATCGGTTAGTTTCACCGATTAAAATTGTTTTTTCTCGTTAATTTAATTGAAAAATTATTTAAATCCCAAAGTATCGTTGATATGAATTTTGTAACCGATCAACAGGAAACACACACGCATGCACACGCTTGACACGCAGATGTACATACGATATATATATATATATACATATTAGGACGGTTCAAAAAAGGGCCTTTTTTTAGATTTCGCTCTTCTCCGAGATTCTTGTACTTTTTCACCAAAAAATAGCTCACGCGAGAGGGCTAGGCCGAAAAAGAAAGTTTACTACTATGCCTCAAAAAAAAATTTTCAGCCCAGCCCTTTCGCGTGAGCTATTATTTAGGAAAAAAAAGTACAAGAATCTCGGAGAAGAGCGAAATCTAAAAAAAAAGCCCTTTTTTGAACCGCCCTAATATATATAATATGCATGTATATGGGGGATTTCACAAAAAAAACGAGAGATCATAAACGATGATATTTGAAATTTATTTAAAATATTTTTTTTTTTCTTGTGGATTTTTGTGTATTAAACATATCCTTGGGAGAATTTTTCGATCTTAATCTTCATTCAGTTAGAACAGCCCACCGAGGATTCTCACAAAATGACATTCAAGGCAAATTTTCGAGCAGAAAGAATGAGAATTCGTAAAAAACTCAAAGAACAAAAACTGCTAGTTTTTTTACCTACTTTCAAAAAAAAAAAAAAACAGCAATATCACATAATCACGTGGGAAGAAAATAGCCTCTACATTTTCGCCTACCGGAAATACGCCATTTTTTATTTGAAAAAACTCAAATATATAAAGATTTATCAAATAATTGCGCAACTTTTAAGCCTGATCTGAACTAGGTCCGAGCCGATCTTCGATTTTTATTGCACAATTTTCGTTCGGGATTATTGATTTTTCGTTGGTTTTTTTTCGCATTAGCTTAGCTGGAAAAAAAATAAAAAAGAAACTTCGATAGTCATATTTTTGCAAACATTGTCAACCTTCCTAACTATGCTGATTGTGAACAAAATTGTTGTTCAAGCTTTCAATGAAGTTTTTTTTTTAAATTTGTTTCCAGCTAAATTGTACGAAAAAAAAAAAAACCAACGAAAAATCAATAAACCTGAACGAAAATCATGCAATAAAATCGAAGATCGGTTCGAACCACGTTCAGATTTGGCTCAAAAGTTGCGTAATTATTTGACGAATCGTAATATATTTGAGTTTTTTAAATAAAAAAATGGCGTATTTTCAGCAGGCGGAAATAAAGTGGCTTTTTTCCCACGTAATTCTGCGATATGAACGTATTTTTTTTTTCCCCCGATAGTAGGTGAAAAAACTAGCAGCTTTTGTTATTTAAGTTTTTTACAAATTCTCATTCCTTCTGCTCGAAAATTTGCCCTGAATGTCATATTTTATGAGAAACTTTGATGGGCTGTCCTGACTGAATGAAGATAAAGAACGAAAAATCCTCCTAGGAATGTGTTTAATACACAAAAATCCGCAAGAAAAAAAATATTTTAAACGAATCCCTAATAGTATCGTCTATGACTTCTTGGTTTTTTGTGAGATCTCCCACATATATATGTATATGAGATTAGTAGCATTGACATAATATAAATCTATTGAGATGTAATGTCGGGCTACGAAAAATTGGCCAGCGCATGTAATCATCACACAGTATATATAATTATACGTGAATGATTGACAAGTATGATCCATCGAATGATTGAAAAACATATATGTATGTATGTGTATGTGTGTATACATGTACATATACATATAAAATTATTGCATTCCAATGTACCGCGAGAAATTTCTTCATCTTCTCGTCCAGCATCGCCTGACGATTAATACGATCGCCAGCCTTGTCCCTTGGACTTCTCGGCGTCGCGACAACGACGATCGGTGCTGGTTTCTCACCTAAAACGCGATCTCGCTCAATCTCTGGCAAAAATTTTTACATTCTCATTTCAACTTTTTTCAAGACAATTAAAAAATTTTTCAATTCCAATATAGAAAGCCAAGAAACTTTCAAGCGTTAAATTTAAAAAATAAAAATAAAAAGCACATATTCCCGCCATTATAACTCTGCCCTGTGGAAGAGAGAAAACATTTTGATGATGGATAATTATATAAATAACGCAAATATTGCGGATGAACCAAACGATATACATGTCGGGTTGGTTTATTGGCTTCCCGAAACAGGTGCATTAGTACCGCTATTAAATTATAGTCAGAGGAAGGGGGGGGGGGATTCAAAGTATGAAAATAAAAGTACGACGAAATGTAGGATCAGCTCGAGCGAGCTACCGAGACTACCAGAGCGATAAGGATCCATAAAAATGACAAATTGAACGTACGATCGGGCCAGCGGTCTCGCACGACTCTCTTTTAAGCCCCTGCCAAAGCTCTTTTTCTCACACCCCTTTTACACCGCATATAACATATATAATATATATATATATATACGTACGTAATATTCATCGGGAACTCGTGTACGTGCCCGATTTACGTAATACCACCCTGCTAGAGTCTCTGTGCCGCAGTACGCATTCGCGATACGGATATTTAGTCAGAACAGCCCCTCTTTTTTTACTCCCTCTGTCTCTGTCTCTCTCTCTCTCTCTCTCTCTCTCTCTTACACTTACGGGAATCCCCCCCTCGGTACCAGTACTATTTCCGCTTGCCACGAGCACACGGATGATCCTCCCGAAAAATCGAGTAAAACGAGAGGTGCTCTTGTGCGAATAGCTTCGCGGAGAGAAGGAGTAACAAACGAGTATTCCAAAGGATAACGACCGTAAAGAGGATTAACAAATTTTTCTACATCCCGATCTCCGCTGTAGCGAGCTCACGTCACGATTTCCGCTAAGCACAAATCTCAATTAAAAATTTACGAGAGGAGAATAATTCGGATATCGTGACTAGACGGAATTTATGGCGGAAAGTATATATACGAGTATATTATCGATAGGTGTTATTGTAGTGGAGTTTTTTTTTTTTTTTTTCGTAAAAGACGATGATTTTGCAACTTTGATCAAACTGTGTAGATGATCTGGTCGATTAGCTCTGCTATAAGCGGATTTCTTTAAATTTTTTACGCAGAATTTTGTCTTAATAAATTGATCTTTCGAGGGGAAAAAACAGAAGTTTCGACTTTTCATTGAGCATTCTCTGGTCGACAGAAATAAAAAGTAGCAAACCAAATTAACTCTCCATTGTTCGGTCTGATAAATATATATATATATATACAGTGGGCATAGGAAACGATATTTATGAATTAAAAGAGTTGCATAGCTCTTTGAGAAATTCGTATAGTAACGATCGGATTATAATTTTTCACAGCTCGTGTTCTATTCTTCGAGAATTTTTTTTGTTATTTATTCGATAATGGGGTGCAATCAGAAGCCAAGTCAATGCAAAAAAAAATCTCCTCTTGGTACATTGATAATATTTTATACCTTGAATTTAGTTTTTACGAGTACACAACCGTTCGCAATGCGATTCGCTCTCCTCGCAGATGACATATTAGAACGACGATAGCGAGAGGCCTCCGGGGTCTTAATTTGAAAGTTAGATGACACCGGTCGCGGCTTACCGCATATATAAATCACGAGAGCGATGACGGAAAGCCTTAGCACTCGGCGCGTCTAGCACCAGCAGTGAGCAGAGACCAAATCCACACGTTCATTCATACTTTATTCATATATATATATATATTATATATGAGGCATTCCAAGCAATCATTTTAAATTCTAACATTTTTATTTCTGAATAACCTCAACCTAAAAAGGACAAAAACATTTTAACCAAATTTTTATGGTTCTTTTGAGTTAATTTGAATGGTGTATGAAAAAAAAAAAATTTCAAAATATTGTTGTCTTTCTAAGGTTGAGGTTATTGAGGAAAAAAAATATCAGGAGAATCCAAAATGATCAGGGTCATGGCCAAGGTGAATTTGCTTGGAATGTCCCATAATATACTCTTTCGATCGAAAGCTTCGATGCAATAAAAATTGCACATGGCTTTTAAAAACTTGCCCTCGATCTTCACCAAAAATTCATTATTAGGTTCAAATTAACGAAGATAAATCTGAGAAATTCAATGTTCTACGTAGATCGATTATTGCAAATTAATTTTTGAAAAATCTCAGTACACGAATAAGGACTTTTCACAACGATAGATTTATTTTCCTATCAATTTTCCTCCACTTTTGATCCAGCTCGGGGAAAAAAAAAAAAAGATAGAGCTTAAAGCAAAAACAAAATGGAAAAATGGTGGTTAAATATATATTGCGTCGTTGGAATTTCCGAGCTCTCGTGCAGAATTGAAGAAGCGTAAGATGGAACGTGCCGAAAACTCGTGCTCTCGGACTTATTAAAAAGGTAAAAGGCGGGGGAGAGGACCACTCGTCGACGAGGATGGTCTATGAGAGTGAGAGAGAGAGATAGAGAGAGAGAGAAACAGCGAGACGTTTACACACTGCTCTCGGTGAAAATCCGACAAGAGGACGTCGACGCTCGAGATGTACTCGACTCTGACAGATATAGATATGGCCAATGAGCCAGCGGTTGAATTTTACGGGCTAGTTTTAGAAGAGAAAAATTATGAGTGGGTAAACCGGGGTAGTGCCGTTGATCCATCGTGAATTACAGAAAAATAAATTAAAAAATCGACCATCTTTTTTTTTTTTATACTTTTGTACACGTAAATGGGTCAGCGGAGCAGCAGCAGCAGCACCAGCAGCAGCAAACCTTATATTATACATTCGAAATTTCATGTCCTGAAAAAAATGCATCGATTAGTCGTTTTGCGATCGATCACGCTATTTCTGCGTTCGCTAACTAACGAGGGCCGAATAAAACGAGTCAAATAAAGAGAGAGAGAGAGAGAGAGAGAGAGAGCCACAGAATATTTTACGGATTCGCGACAGTATCTCTCTTTCAAATATAAAACAATTCAACACTCGATAATCATCTCCGCAGTTACGTCTGTCCCACCACTGGGCATCCTGTAAATCCTCTTTAAATCATTTTTAAAAAATGTTTAAAAAAACCGTAGAGCCCTCGGCGTTTACTCACGTACTACATCACTATGCTACCACGATTTTTTTTTCCAAATAAAAACTATAAATAGGTCAATATATTAAAGTAGACAGACAGATGGACAACATCGCAGAGAGAGGAGAAAAAGATAATAGTATTTTGGGTGTACGACAGTGTTCGTGAGTGTCACCGAGTTCTCAATTGTATATATATATATATATGTACCAACAGCATGGACAAACTTACCTCGAAACTTTCTACAAACTAATTAATTCTATTCTAATGATATTGTGCAGCTACTAATGGGAGCAACAACGTCGTCCGACTAACGTAATATTTTTCTTCTTCAATTAGATTGTTTTTTTTTTTTTTTTTGCCACAAATATACGATGCGATATCCTAAATTTTCCCGCTTCTCAAAGAGTGTAATCATCATTCGTATAATTATAAAAAAAAAAAAAAATGGGTGTACAGAGCAAAAGTCCAATCGAATCTGTCGTTTCCATAGATCGAAAATTCAATCGACTCTAAATAATAATCCTTATTTGGAGTTTGAATTTATCGTGCGTGAAGTCTTTTGACGATTTTGCGTCAACTTTTTCCTCATTATTATCGACACAGTCGAGTATTTATGGGGTAAAGGAGAACGAGACAGAGAGATAGGAATGTCTTGAGTGGAAAAAAAAAGTAAGCGGGGCTGCAGCGAGCGAGGGGATAACCATGGAGAAGCACAGAGTGTGTGGTGTAGCTGGCGAGCGCGATAGAAAGCGCAGCGGAAGTAGCGTGTTCCGCGATAGGGTCAGCCAACTGGCTAGTAGTATAAGGCCGCAACGCGTGTGTCAGACACTCCGCTTCTATGCGGTAAGAACCGTAACTATGTACTGTCGTATAAGTATATTCGTACTTCTCGTCGCAGTGCGAATCCTCGTTCTTCAATTTATATACCGAGCATTCTTTCGAAAATAAGTTACTTTTTATGATTTTGCTTGTACATTTAATCTGTACCGGTTGCAATGAATTTGCACACTTTGCAAGTTTGCCGAAAAAATTCGGATGAGTCCGCTTATTTCTAAGGATGCGCGAGATAAATCGTTCCTCACACGAATTCAAGAATCCTGACATCGTATAAAGCGATTAGGATATTGCAGATTGAGTCAACAGGTGTTCCGGGATCACTGTTTTCGATGAGTTAAACACAATTTTCCGTACGTTGACGCGAGAGTCAAGGGGGGGGGGGGGGGGGAGGGGCGGAGGTGTTGGAATAACAACGAGATATAGTCATTATTCAACGTACACGCTAGAATAATTATACGAAACGCAGGAGCGTTAACGCCCGAGCACCGTGCGAGACTGATCCCAACCGCGTGGGTGTCTCACGGACTCACCCCTCCGAGATATTACAGACGTCTCTCGTTATACCCGGTGAAATTTTCCCCCTCGATCTCAAAGAGATAGGAAATGTGATCTCCCTTCTTCACGATACGCTCCGTAAAAAAAAAAAAGAGGGAAAAAAAAAACATTCATCGATAGTTTCCAACAAGGAGAGATAATTGAAACTTATCCCAGCATGAGGAGCATCGCTCTCGGGTATACGAAATGAAAATGCGTCACCGAAAGAACGTTCGAACCCTCCAGGCTCTTCCTCGAACCCGGAAATGTTTTCTTACCGAGGCCTTAAAGAAATCATATATATGTCTCACGCTCCCCGCCACCATATGGACAAGAGAAACAATCTTTCGACACTTATACCACCGAGATGAGATAATTAAAAGATCCCAGAACGAAAATTTATCTCAATCATTGAATGGGAAATTGCGCGTCGCCAATTTTTTTTTTTTTTGACAAAATCGCCGTTTCGACGCTTCTAGATCTTAAAATTTTCGTTTGGGTTTGGATTTGGGTTTGATGAGACTATGAAATTCAATAGAATTTGTAGAACTTTCGGGAAAATGGCTGTAACTTTGCTTCCCGATGGACTTGTCACCTCCAACGATTGTTTATTCTTTTCTTAACCTTTCAAGCTGTGAAACATCATTTGATTCGCACGTTTTAAAAGATGAATTATATCGATTCTAGCAAATTTTTCCATGGAAACTCTTCCATAATGATACGCCAGAGGTCTCGCCGCGGTTATTCGAGATAATATCGTGACAGTTTTTTTTTTTTTTTTTTTTTCATAAGACTGTAAGGAAACGAGTCATATGCTATAACCTAGGCTTTTCCTGAAATTTAACATCTCAAGCCATCAAGAGATCCTCGAACGAGAGAAGGAAGAACGTGTAATAGTCTCTTATCTCTGATTTGCGTCATCTGACCTTGATATGTCCTACGGGCCGTACAGAGCGATGATGTATATAGTTGTAACGCAAGGCCATCAACGGTCCATGTAACCCGAAGCAAAGAGGAAGAGAGAGAGAGAGAGAGAGAGAGAGAGGGAGAGAGTGAGAGAGAGAGAGAGATTGTGAAAGAGTAAAAAACGAAATTGCGAAGAACGAGAAAAAATAGGGTGCGTCATTGATGGCGATAAAAGGGCCAAGCCGTAACATAGAGCGGAAGAAGAAAAAGTAGAAGAAGGGAACTCGTTTCCCTCTCACTCGCTCTCATAATCCCAGCGTCGCTCTTGCCATCAGCTAGCCGGGGATTGCTGAATGGGCCAACTCGGAGAATACAGCATGAGGCGAAAGATATGAATGTGTGGGTGCGTCTATGTTTTCCAGATTGTGTTTCGATGTGTATCGAAGGGGTGGTTTCTGGTAGAAGTTGGTTTTGGCTCAGTTAGCTCCTTCTTACTTGCGTCTGGATGATCCAAATGATGAGGAAGAGAAACCAAGAGAGAGAGAGAGAGAGAGCGAGAGAGATAGAGGATGATAGAGAGGAAAGGGGGTAAACCGTGGGCAGGAGAATAAGAGAAGGATGACGCGGTGGTACAGTGGGAGAGGCGTCGGCGCATTGAGGCCAACGCAGAAAGAGAAAGAGTGAGATAGAAGAATAGGGGTTGAAGGGGATATCCCGCGCGTTTGAATTCGCCCACGTGCTGTGAGCATGACGTCACGCAAAACACGTAGGCGTTTGTGCGAGCCACAGTGGGCTGTATCCGGTGAGCAGGCTCCCGAGAAAAGCCATGGAGAAGACTGGAGTGTGGGATCGAGAGAGAGAGATGGCGAAGAGTATGTATACGAGCTGGGAGGGAAGTAACCAGAGAGAGAGAGAGAGAGAGAGAAAGGAGGGATGAAGGGTGCGGAGTGTTGCGGAGGACCGCCAAGGATCAATGCAACGACAAGTCCGGGAGGGCAGAACCCAAGAATTCCCGCAGGATACTACATTTCCCGATACACACACGACGTTACAACAGTCCGGCATCCAACGGTATGTGCAATGACAGAGAAAGAGAGAAAGAGAGAGAGAGAGAGAGAGAGAGAACAGTAAAGGTATATGCACTGCTCCAGTCTGACGCTGTATGTAACTCGCTATAGGATTATATTTTGTACGACTGGATCGCGTGAACCGTGTGTTTCTCTTGACCCCGAATAATGGCCACACGAGAACACGATATCGAAAGAACGTTAAAAGGCACACAACCGTTGGCCATCTCAGGAAATGTACAAAACCAATTCTCATGGCATACTTTTGTCCAATCCAACCCGATTTACTTCAAACTATGACGATAACTGACCTGTCTAAAGCTACCGGTTCCCGTGTAGTAAAGAAAGTTGTTCATATACCAGAATTAGGTGCTCATCCAGGTGCTAATTGGGTGCCAAATTAAAAAATTAGGTGCTCCAACGGTTTCGCGAGAAATTGGATATTTGCCAGGGACCTAGCTAGCTTATAGTATCAAGCTAGCGGTTCCTAGGTTAAATAAATTTTCAAAAAATATTTAACGCATACGAAAATTACGTGTTTTTCAAGTGCTTCAAGAATACGCAATGAAGAATGAAATTCTTCCAACCTTTCCGATGGAAAAGTATCCCCTAATTACGAAAAAGGTCATGTTAGAACGAACATCCCTAGCTCGATCTCACTTTTGGTCTCTCTCTCTATCTCTCTCTCTCTCTCTCACTCCTTGATGGTCCACACGAAGGATTTATCCACATCGATGCGGTAAAGAACCAAGTATAGAGATTCATCCATATGGAATCTTCGGAAACGTCATCATACAGTTCACATAAAAATTGATCACAAGGTCCATTGGCAATTATATTATCGTCTTTTCTTGCGTGTGCTCTTTTTCCCGGGCATAGTTGAGGGCTTATTGCGAGAATGCCCCGCCCCCTATACATCGTATCGAGAACATTCGAGTGATTTTCTCGCAGCACACCGAGAGTGAACGAGATGAGAAGGTGGAGGATGAAAAAAAAAAAAAAAATTGTCGGCGCATAGAGGACAGCCTTGGAGGTATTCTCGTACACACTACCCAGTTAATATACGGAGTGTGGAGATTTCTGTCGGGGTTGTTGTTCATTTTCTTTTTTTTTTTTTTTTTTTTTTTTTTTTTTTCCCCCGCACCGTGTTATTCACGCTGCTGAATCCTCGCCACGCTTCGCCGCTCATGTGTCTAATCAACTATGAGGCTCTCTGAGGCTCTTCAAACACCTCGTTCGATCCCACTATATATTTCGCGTATGCATGGTCTCTCGTTAGCGACAGAACCTACGGATTGACATTTTTTTTTTTTTTCACCTATATGCTACATCCGACCAGGTCACCTCATTTCTGTTTGCGTCTTAAATACGAAGCCATGGGAAGAAACAGAGGGAAAAAAGAGAGAGAGAGAGAGAGAGAGAGAGAGAGGAGGGGAGTTAGCAGAAAATCCATGATGAAAGTGGGATGAGGAGAGCAAAGTGAGGCCAGGGGTTGTGATCGTAATGTTTCATCCTTTGTATAGCGATAAATCCATTTACACTCGACTCTCTATGGTCCAGCAACGAGGACCACTATACACGCGCGAGCACTATTCGCGAGAAGCCTCTCGCTAATCCCTCGCGAAAAAAAAAGAGGAAGAGAGAGTCAAACTACCGCAAAAATGTGTTCTATATCTTCCTGAAAGTCAAGCCTCGCGTTGACTATCGCTGTAACAACTATCCTATACATGTCGTATACCGCGTTATACTTTACATAATATAATTCCGTACACGCGTTCTGAATAAATATGTCCGCGAAGTCTGTATGGCTATACAAACGTAGGGTGACTGAACCAGTGAATGAACGCATAAGCCTTTTTTCTATTTCGATAAAGCCGTATAATTTAACTTATTACGAATTTTTTTATGAGCTAATTAGATCTTATAGAACAATGTTCACAGAATATAAAAAAAAATATTCGAAGTGCCATGTTCGCAAGGATTTGGTAAAAAAAAAATTATAATGAACGAAATTACCAATTTCCCAGTGAATGAACAAAAATTCCAATGAATGAACTCTTATCTTTCCAGTGAATGAACGTACAATGGAACCAGAGATGCGTACGCATACTCGTGCGTTTTGAGGTTATGAAAAGCCTTTTCAACGCTCGTTCAATCACTGGAAATAGGTTAAAAAGCTGGACCGGTGAATAAACGGCCATATATCGCAAACAATATTGGGTTTTTGACCAAAAATTCATTAATATAATTGAAGCTTGGCAATGTATAACGTTGAAAAAATTATTGCATATCTTTTAAAAAGATTTATCGAGGTGGTATGGAATATTCTGGTATTCGATGCGCAGTCAGATGGTTATAACGACATGGCTGTCTCTTATGAATATGCGCCCCAAGTACGAAAAAAAATCCATAGCATCGCAAATCTTTCACAGCGTCAAATAATATCACTGCTAGATGTTTTCTCAGAATTTTCACTTCATTATGAATACAAAATTCTTCATAATAATAGAATCATATCTCTGCCGTTTAATTAAAATACTAAGCCTGTTCATTCACTGGTAGGTGTTCATTCACTGGTTCAGTCACCCTAATAAAATGCCATAAATCACGGTAAAATATCTCGCGATCGTTATTCATCGATGTGAACGTTAAATGACCTTTATAAGGCTAGAAAAATGATATCTGCGATTAATCAACACGGATCCGACAGTTTTCGCTTGGACTTTTCGCGTATTACATAATATTCGATCACTCCAAATTATCGTTTCTCGTATATATATATAAGAAACGTCGACATTGTACTCCGGGTTATACCTGATAAAACAAAATTCTCCTCGCTACTCCTCGCGTCAAATTCTTTTGTTTTTGTTTTTGTTTTTTTTTTTTTTTTTTTTTTTTCTTGATCGACGAATATCTTGAAATTGTTTAACTCGCTGCTTTTGTCCCACGAATCATGGGCTTGACGGGAGGGAGGGAGGGATCTCGAAACGCGTGAGTAAAATCGTAAAGCTTCGATCGATCATTATTGTTATTTCTATTATACGAATATGAAGGGACTCACCCTTTTCGGAGTCGTCGGGCTCATCGCTCGCGCACTCCGGTGTACTTCGCTCCTCCTCGCTGCTGCTGAAACTTCGTTGCTGATGAAGCGCAGCTTGAACGCTTGCACCCGGTGGACCGATGCTCTGAGAGGGATGTCCCGCCTGTCCCGAGTGGATCGAATGCTGCTGCGACGGGTGTATCGTTCGCGGCACGTTCTCCACTCCGGGATGACCGTAAGTCATCGAAATGTCCGAGTCCTGTCGAGCGCGTTAGAGCGGAGGATATTGGGGGGGGTGAAGAAATCGACGAGAATTTAGAATGAAAACTCGAAGGGCAAAAGAGAAATTGAAAAAAAGCAGTATCAATTATCTTCCCCATTAAATATTTCGTAAAATTTGAGAAATTTCAGTTCACAAATGGGGAAATTTCACATTTCCGCATAAAGCTCTCGAATGGTCGATCGATCGATCGAATTCTTCGTGTTAGGAAAATTCTTGAGCTCGATACACGTTTTAGGAGCGCTTCGATCTCCCCCCCCCCCCCCCCCCCCCCCCAAAAGAGAAAATAACAAAAACAACGGTTGAATAATTTGTACTCGGTATAGTACAACGTACTTGATACATGGGTCTCTGATAGGTCTGAGCGTGCTGTCGCATGAGATTATCGAGCTCGCCCCTGTAGATGCTCGGATCGTCTTCGGGATAGGCAGCCGGATGTCTCGGTGTCTGCGGATAAGAAGCGACGACGACGTGCGGTGTCGGCAAGCTTCTCGAATGAGGCGACACTGACATATCCACGCCGCTGTCGCAGGTCGACATACGACGTCCGGGCACCTTCGACGAGAGCAAACGCACGAAATTTGAGAAATAAAAACGCGAAAAAAATCTTACGCTCTCTCTCGTCGAAGTATGAGAATAAAGGGCGGGGGGGGGGGGGGGGGGTTAAGAAAAAAAAATATCCGACAGGAGAAAAGAAAATGTTTTAGCTGATGTGTGAAAATCGAGTTTGAGCGACTTTTATAGCACTTGCCCCGTAGCACCAGCGATACGAATCAGAGGAACATATCGATATAAATTTACGAGGGGGGGGGGGGGGGGGGGGGGGGCAATGATTTTCTCGCAATATAAGTACAAGTTTTCTCAGCAGTGAACGAAACGATTGGGAGAATGAGAGAAAGAGCATATACCGGTCGACGATATAAATCGTACGAAATGTGTGGAATTGCCACGGCGATTTGGAGAATAATGGCTCGCCCGATCTGTGACAACGACGTATATATATATATGTTTTCGTATACGTTACGTAAAAGTTTGAGAAAGGGTTTTTATAACATACAGAATGTTTGCGATATTGTACAGTTTTCTTCGAGATTTTTCAATCTTTGAAAGTTTATCTCGTATTTTTTTTTTTTTTTTTTTTTATAATTAACACAACTTCACAACTATTCCTGCCAAAATATAAGGTTGCAAAGAAATTTTAATATCTTTGATCCGATCTACTAATACAAGCGCTGGAAAAAATCAATATTATCGAATATTGTAGAATTTTTTTAAATTTTACTCTCTCTAAAGTTGATCTTATGTCATCAAAATTATCAAATTTTTATGAATTGTGTATTATCAAATTTTCGTACTAAAAATTATTATTACTATGTTTCTTTAAAGTTCAGTTTTAGTTTTATTTTTGGGGTTAGTTTAGTTTACGAACCGTATGCTTCTTTATTTTTACTTTATTTTACTTTATCTCCGGCTAAATCTTCTTTGCCCCAAAGTGGAACTAGGGGATAAATAAATTTAATCGATCAATCTCTTTCGCTCTTTTCTTCTGAACAATTACGATATACTAATCAACGTGAATCTATAGTGATTCGTCGTTTTCTATAAGAACGAAAAATCGAAGGAGCTTTCTCATGGAAAAAATAGTAAGAAAAATATAATTTCCTTCAATTGAAATTTGGGATGAGAAAATTTTGAATTTGATTGAAAATTTACCTGATCCTGCTGGGAGTACTGCCTCCTCAGAATACATCCGCTTCTCTGTACGAGCGGTAAGTTTTCCTTTTCGGCAGCGCTGTGAGCTCTCTCCAATTTCGGCCTCTTATCCTGCGTCAGTTCTGGATGTCCCGGTAGTCCGGGTCCCTGCATATCCTCCTGCATACGCCTTAGCATTGCCGTATCCGCGGCATTCAGGCCCGACTTGTTCATCCATTGTCCGGTCTTGAGAAATATTTCTTGCTTCTTTCGACACACGATGCACACCCATATCACCTGAAACCATTTTTTTTTTTAACGCGTATGAACTTAATTTTCATTCGTCTCGTTCCCCCCTCATCGATGCTGAATTTTCCTAATGAATCTTCAGAATTTCTTAGAATCGTTCATATATATATTTTTTTTTCTTTCTTTCTTGACACTTTTCACCCTCACTGTAATTCGTCAATCGTCGTTACAAACATCGTACAGATAATGTTCGATATCACTGAGACGAATTAACGAAATATTATTAATCGGCTTAGCCGTGCCGATTCCCCGTGCAGACTGCCAAAGAGTTCTCGGGTATGACGAGAAAAAGAAGAAGAGAATGAGGAAGGAGAGCACGATGAACGTTCCGGGTCGTGCAAAAGGGGGTTCAAGAGCACTTCGGCAAGTTGCCTAGGTAGCAATATGTCAAGAGTTCCAGTCCCTTTTCACCTCGTTCCTCGCAGCATATCACCCGCTATGAGCCTTCGGCCAACACCCGGGTTATAAAATCGTGTATACACACACACGCACACCCATATAACCAAATATTCTCATGCACACTAGACGCGCATCTATGTGTCCAAAGTACTGAAGAAATTTTCTCTGGCAGCCCTACCATATACTCTCGAAAAAATCGTGCAAAGGCTTCTTTCTGATACAAATGCACGCACACACATACATATGAAACGTCAACGAGCCAGCAAATTTTTCTCGTTCTGTGTCCTCTCGCTCCATCGTACATCGCTTTCCCTGAATATCTTGAAGAAGTGCCCGCTATTACTTTTCAGCTAAATCAATTACGAATTTCTGATCAAAATAGATCTTGCTCGTTTTTAAATCTCGATTAGTTCGATTGATTCTGTATATTTCGTTCGAGTGCAATGCTTCCTTAAATTCATTGTTGAAAATTGAAGTGAACACCAGAGTTTTTTCTGGTTTTATTGAATTTCCAAAAAGGAATGTATTTTGCTATGCAATTCTTGCAGATTCCTCGATAGACGTTTGTTGAAAGACGCCACGAAATTGCGGGTATAAATGTTTCCTAATATTCATAATCAGCAAATACGAGCAGGCCACGATCGATTTAGCAAACTCAATTGCTCTATTATCGGAAATTTTTTTTATTAAAATTGTGACTCGATTTTATAGAAAACTTTTCAGCGAATAAAACTTTCGGGATTGGAACCGAGCGCAAACTCATAGAAAATCGCATAAAAATGATAAATATATATCAACATTGATTGCCACATTGTTACAAGAAAATACTGTCTTAATAACAACGGTCGTTATTTTTTTTCGAAAGAGTCCGAAGATGATTATTTTAATTGGATTTAATTAAGAATCGATCTAGTCATGTACTCAGTCAATTCCACCCTATACATATATTTGTGCTAATTACGAAACGAACGTCGTATCGGGCGAGATATTTCCATGAATTAATCGGAGAAAATTAATACGCATTAGCTAAATCGAGGAGCCAAGTATTCGAGCTGTATTAACACGCCATCCGCAAATTATTTATAGATTATTCATCGTCACCTCGGCGTGTTTGCGAGCCTCGTAATTCTGTATAGGATACATTATATATTATAAATATACATGTGTGAGCGTGTTCATGTGTCATGGTCGAACGCGACAGACGGACTCTCCTGCATCGATTTCTCGCGGTAAAGTTTGCGACAGGATATATGCCACAGAATCGATTAACTTTTGTCAAGCTCTGTGTGTGAGCGTGTGTGTGTGTGTGTGTGTGTGTGTGTGTGTGTGTATGTGTGTTGATGGTTGCTTGAGAACATCGCGTGAAAACGAACCATCTCTGAGAGATTTGTGCGAAATTCTTGGGAGCTCTGGGGAAAGGATCTTCGATGCATGATGTGCAACGAGAGAGAATTGTACCTCGAGAAATAATAGAGTGGGCTACGCAGATATGAGATTAAGTGTGATAAAGAGAGAGAGAGAGAGAGAGAGAGAGAAATTCAATTGATTCGCAGCGCATTATGATCGTGGAAAGGTGAAGGGTGAGCAATGTGGGCGAAAAAGCGAAGGCACACACCCGCGCACATTGTCCCAAACTCACTGTGAAGAATCAAGGACGTTAGGAAGCTGTGCTCGGGGTTAGAGATCGCAGAAATGTAGAAGAGTGAGAGAGAGAGAGAGAGGCAGGTTGAGATTCGAACAACGGAGTCAGTGACGAGTAGAGCGTTACTGCTCGGACGAGTCCGCGACCCAATTTGGATTTATCTCCAACTGATTTGAAATGAACGCGTGGTGTGCCGCACAGCTTTTGCCTTTTCTCAATTTGATATATCCCTCTCTCTCTCTCTCCCTCCCTCTTTCTTCGCAAACCATTCCAAACATTCACCCCCTTTAGAGACCTAAAAAAATCGCAAAAAGCTATCGTCACGCGAAATACTTGAAAGACAAAAACGAATTGTTTTCATTGAATTTTCATTACACCACCAGAGGCTTTGCTATACGGAAAGAGAGCGAGAGAAAGAGAGATGAATCGGGAAGTGGGTTGATCGATAAAACAACATATATATCCTTTCACGCTCTCGTAACGTTATTCTCGCCATTCTCCCCCGGCTCTCAATCTTCCATAAAATTATTACGAGACTCGAAAACTTGGTAAAGAAATATAACGCCAAGTGTCAAAATATACCTATAATAATATCCTGAAAGTGTGAAACACGAACGCAGCTACCGTGCGAGACGAGATTTGGGCAAAGAAGACAGGTAAAGAAGGAAGAAGAAGAAGAAGAAGAAGCTTTTTACAAGATACTTTGTATTTCTGACAATTTCATGAGAAAAGACGTGTCTCACGGCCATAGAGCTGTCGAATATCTTCATAAACTTGTGTCTTAGGGACTTTCGGAGAAATAGTTAGAAGAAGGAAAGTGGGAGAGGAGAGAGGAGAGAGATGGAGAGAAAAAAGAAGAGTATAAGAATTACCCCGAGGACGAAACTCAGGCAAAACGAAAGACAAAAGGTAAATCCTTTCTGGGGAAGGTCCGATGGACGTGGAGGTTTCCAACCGAGGGTAGCAAAGCTTTTTTTCCTCTTTCTTTATCTTTCTCCCTCTCGCGTATATTTTGTGTGTATATACATATATATATATATATATATATATATATATATATATATATATATACACAGGATATATAGACGATGTACAGGAATAGCAGAGATGCCTTCTCGGACAGCGTTCGATACCATTAAAATTACCGTCACTCGCAGGCTACCCCCGTCTCAGAAACCCTCTCGATCTTCTCTCTCTCTCTCTCTCTCTCTCTCTCTCTCACTCTTTTTCTCCGCGTCGCTTGGCTACCGGGAGTACCGATCACCCGAGAGGAATGTCGGTCATCCTATGCTGGCAACTATCCGTGAGCCTCTTTCATATTACGTTGAAACAACCTACGATCGTGCATTCTCTCCTGTAAAAGTCATTCCTCGAAGCGATACAAGAGATGAGATATAAAGCATTCGAGTAAACTTGGTGTCATTGAAGGCTAATCGGATTAACCCTCTGCAAGTCACAGCGATATCTCGACTCTCTTTTTCTAGCACCCTCATCGTAATCCCTTTTCAGAACGGTTTCGGGTGTTTTATAATCAATAACGAGTTTAAATCATTCAAAAATAATTATCCATCTATCCATTTACTTGTACATTGATTTATTTGCGGAAGAAGGCTTTTAAACTTGTTTAGTATCAAGATAAAAAATCCTTTTTTACCGATTTTCGTAAAGTAGCGAATAAAAAAAAAATTTTTTAAACAAAAAATAATGCAGAATTAGATTTTTGGCCTTCTTATAAATGTAGTTCTCAATTGAAAGCGTATCAATTAATCGTGTCCTACTTACGAATGATCGAGGCAATAGGAAAAATAAATAAAAATAATAAGATAATTATTCTTAATTGTTATGAATAGTTTTTCATTCGCATACCGCCCATTCGCTGATTATACATGCTCATATTCGCTCTCCGATAATAATAATGGTGAAAAGTATTATCCCGTTACATTGTGACTACATCACGGTCTGACGTCACCCTCGGGCTACTAATTTCCGTAAAAAGCGAAAAATCGTTAATTGAAAGTCACATAGCTCGTCGCGAAAAAAGGCACAGAGAGAGAAAGAGAGAGAGAGAGAGAGAGAGAGAGAGAGAGAGAGAGAGAGAGGAAAAGTACGTGGGCCTCGGGCTCGTCTATCGTGATAGTGAATAGGGTGTAGGGGGCGAAGGGATTTTCCGCACGTGCATATGAGAGAATATCATATGTTGGTGGAAAAAAAAGTCGTCCTGAGATTCGAACAAACACGAGAAACGAGAACACTTGTATGGAAAACGCTTGACTATCGCGCGTGCGAAATTCGACCCAAGTAAAACTTGCTCGTGCGATGAGCTTTAAAAGTATCTACATAGGGACCGTGCACGCTCTAATACAGTCTCACGAAAGTGAGAATGTGTACTCGTGTACATGCATACTAGTCGCGACATCTACAGTCCAGAACGAGCACTTTGTTGGATAAAAATGTATATACGTACACGACTAACAAATTCTTACTTTGGTGAGAGTTTATTAGTGTGCACGGTCCCTATAGCGTCGTAGAGATTGAGAATAGAAATAGAAGAACCGTAGAGTCCACACAGCTCGTCAGACTCTGACGATCGATAGTTTTCACTTGGCAGGAACTGTGTGTGCACACGGAGATGCGGGAAGGGGTCTGTTCGTAAATCGCTCGGAGATAAAAATGCCTATCGATAGGGAGAGGCAGAGAGAGAAAGAGAGAGAGAGAGAGAGAGAGAGAGAGAAAGGACCGGGTAGTAACCCAGTGACACGTGGGTAATAGCTGTCCCCATCGTTTCTAGACCTCACTCTCCCGGCAAAGACTGCAGATTTTTATCACCCTATAGGCAAAAGTGATATGGCGAGCAGAAATAAAAGTTTAGCGAATAGTAACGGTGCAATGGAATTGGTCTAAGGGTTGGTAGCTCCGTGAGCTGATCGATGAGGACTAAATTTGAACAAAACAAAAAACAAAATTAGCTTTCACCATGTTTTATAGTAATTAAGGATGGCTTGAACTAGAACGAGCGTTCTTACCATACCATTTTATAGAGAATTATGATATTTTTTCCAAATCTAACAAAATTTTCCTTTTTTTTTTGAAGCTCAAAACGACTCTGCTAGAAGAATAAAAAAAAATCGAAAAAGTTTCAAAATAACCTTCATTTATATATTCAACTTCGGAAATTCTTTTATTTTGTACCAAAGATTTTGTACCATGAATGCTTTTTCCGAATTTTTTTTTCAAAACACATCACATCATTGATGCAGCTATAGCTCGAAGCTACCGAAACTGTGCGTGAAATTTCACGATTGTTCAGCGGACAATCCATAAATTCGACCGAGTTTCCGGGACTCTTCCCCATCAATCGTATACAACTCTCGCGTCTTTGTAACGAAAATTATATACACAATTTATACGTTCGTCATCTCCATACAAAAGGTTTGTTCGTATTTTCCTTTATTCGGAGATTCATCATCGATTCATGAATAACAAGTGGTTTTATCTCGGCTTCATGCCCGAACCAACGATTAAACGAAAGCCCATCTCTCCCTGAAGAGCATAAATATATATACATATAAGTAAAGGGCGTCGAGTCAGCTCAACGAGTGTATCTTCGCGAGAGAAAAAGTACTCAAAGGAATGAGGAAGGATGAACGATGTATATACGGAAAATTCGAAAAGCAAAAATACGAAAGTAGAAGAGAAAGAAATATTCGCAACAATGAAGCAAAGTCGTGCGACCTATAGGATAAAGTATATTAACCGAGAAGCTCAATATAATTTCCATACCGACGATTATATCCAACTTGACGATCGCTATAACTATCTGACTCTCTGTATTATTTTTTTTTTTGCTCTCTCTCTTCTCTCTGTCGCTTTTTCCCGAGTTTGAGAAAGGATACAATGATAAAAAAATTGGCAGAAACAGAAAAAAAAAATTGTGGAAAAAAAAGAGAAAGAAAAAAACACGGACGAAAACGAATAGACTCGGAGAAAGAGAGAGAGAGAGAGAGGGTAAGCTCCGCACGCGCGCAATAGTAAACTATATATAGTTGTATATGTAGGTCTGGCGAACAGCCTGTATTTTATCCCTCCACGGTTTTCCCCTTCCCCTTCTACCAAACTTAGATCAATATGTTGCGTCACGTCGCCCTCTCGGAGCTCGCGAGAGAGAGAGAGAGAGAGAGAGAGAGCGAGAGAGAAAGTGTGTGTGTTTGTATGTATGAGAGAGAGAGAGAGAGAGAGAGAGAGGAAGAGACCACTACCCCTTCATGGCTTTGGCAAAACCACCCCTCGTACGATTCCGATTCCCCCACCCGTTTGGACGTCGCGACGTTCCTCTTGCCCCGTCTCAACGTCGTCGGAGTCGTCTAAAAGCCCGTACGGATGACGTCACGCAGGGACGCGCCCCATTCATAGGCCCCCACGCAGCTGAGGCTAAACCTCGGATATAAAACTGCGTAAACCAAGCCAGCGGACTTTCGAGCTAAATTTTCCATCTCTTTTCTTCTCATCAACATTTTCCAACCTCTCTCTATCTCTCTCTCTCTCTCTCTCTTTCTCTCTCTTTCTCTCTCTCTCTCTCTCTCTCTCTCTCCACGTTTGCACCATACGCAAACTCTTTACCCCCTTCGACCTATACCCGTCAAACCACCGACCTCGTTCCCCCGGTGCGAATCTCGTGCTTTACCTACGCGTACTCGACCGTGGCTGAATAGTAAAATTGAATGAAGTACACTGAATATTTTCGTCAAGGGCCCACGTACGCACCGGGGCTTTATTTATGCATGTAACGAAGTAAATTATTCAATTATTATAGCCAAATTGATGGTATAATGAGGATTAAATTGGACCACATATAGTTATATTTGCTGATGATCAGGGGGGATATACGACTATCAGGTTCGTATAATCGAAGGCTTATGAATAAAAAATAACTGCGACTATTTCCATTTTTTTGGGTAATTATTGTTATTAGCAATTGTGATTGTTACGTATGTTTGACATTCTTGTTAGTCATGAATATCAACGCTTGAATCATCTTTAATTTATCGTTAGTTTTTCAAAGAACCAAGATGGACGATACGAGCATCAAAAGAATGATCATTGAGACCCAAGCTGACAGAGTTTCCTCAAGTAGTGGCCATTTTAGTATAAATATAGTTTCACTATAAATTTTGGAAATAGTTGTATGATTTAGGTTCAAAAAAATTGCTTATAAAAAAACATGATGCGATTTGTCAATACACGCAACAACGTTTATCTCGCGTTTACAATTTTTCGTAACGATGCAAAATTTTCGGTGTATGTTTTCAACAATATAAGGTACGTTGATTTTTTAAAAAGATACTATTTCAATTTAAACACCGCAATGTCCATCTGACATATCGATCCAAAGACTCGCGTCTGATACCCTCGAAATCGAACTATATCGCTATCTACGATATTGGGGATATGCTGCGGTGATGTCAATACGCGAATGGGACACGAGAGGAAGATGCCCAAGATTCCCGAACGATCGCCGGAGGCAGAGTAGAATGTTCGAGACTCGATGAAACAGAATCCCATAGATTCTTACAATTCATACAGATATATACACGCGTGAGATATTTCACGTTGAGTATAGGACGATCTTTTATTTCACAGTCCATTCCATATGTTATTGAACGATTTTCACATGTAATACCACAAGAGCTTCAAAATTATCGGGTATTTCCCCGATGGGTTTGTTGTAAACAAATGAAGGAGTCAAGTTTTTCTGAAAAACTTGACGATTTGGTTTGTTTGCAAAGGAACCTTGAGGAAAATACCCGATTAATGTTGAAGCTCGAGTGGTATTCCGGGGATTATTTTTCCATCCAAATTTCGGCCAATAGAATTCAACCATGAGACAAAATCCACGGTTCAAAATTCAAAATTTAAAAGTCACGGAATTCAATCTGTCAGATTCGATGAAGGGTTAACTCGATTGGAAAATCTTTTTTTTTTTTGTATGGGCAACATGAAAAATTACCAGTGAAATTATCCAAAATTATCAGTTAAATACCGTGCAGCCTATACAAAATGACGCCGAATGGTGGTCTAAAATTTTTTAATTCCGAAAAATGAAGGAAAAATCGTGCATTTTGGATATGTTTTCGTAAAAACGTTTTATATCACAATTAAGAAGTTTCCAGAGTATTGAACGAATAGTTTCGTAAATACAACCTTTACAAATTTCCGAAAACTGAAATTTGAAAATGATAAGAAAATATTTAGAAAAATTCATGTGTAGTCAGAAAAATCAATGAATTCATTTCACGTGTCAAAAAAAAACTTTCCCTAAAAATTTGTTAAGCAATGTTTTGTTTAAACAATTTATTGATATTTTTTTTGGCATTATTATTATTCAAAATTGATCTTCTTATCGTTTTTATTATGGTTGAATTTTTTCCGATATTTATCTTATAAAGTATGCAATATTGCCGACGAAAGTCACTTTTTGTTGGGAAGGTACGTCCCATACATCCTTAAGAGTCCCGCATGGACGTAAGAAATTTTTCAATGTAAAAATTCAAATAAAATCTTATTTCCCGCAGATAATTTGAATGCACTACGAAATTTCTTTGCAAATTCACAATTAATTGCATATTTAAAGAAAAAAAAAAAAAAAGGATGTCAAATTTTCGTTTGAAGTCGACATTTATTTTTTAATTTCATTTTTCAAACTGTCAGTCCGCGAATGAAATTGCTTTAAAAAAAATGAAATAAAATAATTCGTTGCTCCTAAAATCGTCTGAATTTAGGTGGAATACTCGATGTATAAATATACACGTATCTCAACGTTACAGAATTATTCTATTCAACTCATTCTTCCCTGTATATTGCTCTCGTTCCGCGCTGCTATACGATATTGCGAAGCTCTCTCGCTCTATATACGTACTTAGGCTTTTTCATACACGTGTATATACGCGTATAGATACGAGAATGACGCTGTATGTATACTCAGGGAGGGCTATTATAGGTGTATATATATATATATATATATATACGTGGACGATAAGGGTTAATTGATGCACGCTGAGCGCTCGGAAAGCAGAAGAGAACGCGTAGGAGGGATGGGGCAAAATTGCGCGCTAGAGAGTTTACAAGAGAGAGAGAGAGAGAGAGAGAGAGAGGAAGAAGAGATAGAACGAGTTATGGGTCAATTATTTCCATGTATTTCAGAGGCGCTCAACCGACGTCTATCACACCGGACGACGACGACGACGACGACGACGACAACGACAACCCTTATCATAGCACCATATTCCCTCTTTCGTTGTTATTGTGCCTGCTCTCCCACTCTATACATTGTCCCCATACCACTTTTCATCCAAGAAGCCCCTAATTGTTTCCAGGCTGCTCCCCAACGTGCAGCTCGTTTCAACGACCTCTTAACATTTAGCCGATGGGGAGAACGATCTCTCTTGCAACGATCGCTTGCACAAAAAATCCCATAAATGGGCTGCGTGCATCGATTTTTATGGGAATATTATACATCAGATATCGATATACCTGCAAGCTGTAGCTCGTGAGCTTTTTGTGCTCACGATTATTTTTTATAAAAAGAAAAAAATTACGTCAGAAAGGAGGTCATTTTATTAATTTCGAGCTAATCGACTTTCTCAAAGTCACGAAAAACTCGAGAATATCTTGAAGAGATGTCTCAAGAATTTGAAAAAATTATTATACCGGTTTCTTTCATCTTTTTTTATGCGGAGATAACGTGTCTCATGGTCCGAATAATTGTGGTTGTCATTTAAATCTATAGAGTAGCGAATCGATGGAGAATCTTTGAACAAATCAAACGAACTATCGAAAAATCATCATTGAGACAACGATGTGGATTAGTATTATAGGTATATAGATGATTATGAATCATTGCAGACCGTTCGACGTTCTTGCTACAAATTTTTCTCCCATTGTAAATTGCAACGAAGTAGGCACAATATATTTTTATAAGATTCAACTTGAAATTGCTTCAGTTCTCGAAGTCGTTTATCCATTTTGTTTTTTTCTTCTTTTTTTGATGCAATTATCGAAAATTGAAATATCAAGACGAAATTCGTCGTGCGCCCTTCCCTCAAGCTGATTCAATAATATTGGCCCGACGAGCGCGGCTCGCACTTTTCATGCATACTGCGAGAGAGTCATGCCACGTGTGTAACGTTAAATTGCTGTTATATACTGCTATACCAGTGCGGATCGACGACGATATCGATATCGATCCGACGACTCTCACTCTACCCAGTGACTATATTATCGTCATCGGTACACACACGAAACCCCCATATCAACCTCCGCTATTTTCCTACACGAGAAAAAAAAAAAAAAAAGCTAGCGAGCGAGCACGATGAACATCGGAAACGTCGAGACACGCGCTCTCAACGATATTTGGGGTATTCCATGCCAACCCGGACAGGCTACGACCCTCTTCGATTTTTTTCAAATTTATTCTTCCCCCCGTTCAGTAGACTCAAAAAGGAACACTTGTAATTTTTTTTTTGGATTTTATTCTCAAGTGGTTTTGACTCGACGATTTTTTGAAAATCCTAAATGTAGGACTTTCAAAAATTCGCCGAGTCAAAACCACTTGCGAATAAAATCCAAAAAAAAAATCGCAATTGTTTCTTTGAGTCTGCTGAACAAGGAAAAAAAAATCGAAGAGTTTGAGGTTCGCAGACTGTCCAGGTTGGCATGGAATGCCCTATAAACATTCCAACATTGCTGTCTCGCTAGATTCGAAAAATTTAATATATTCAATTATAAAAAAAAAAATCTCGTATCACATGTATCGCTACTATTTTTGGAAATAATTGTTAATCAACCGTTTCCTCAACTTGCGGCTTTGTCTCTTAAAAAAAAAAGATAATCATATCATGATTATAATAATTGATCGTACGTGCGAAGAATTATTTCAAGCATCCTGTTCGATTCCGGGGATGGGAGTATAAGCTTTTTCGGCAGATGAAAAGTCTGCGATCTAAAAATATGTATACTATAGATAGAATTTTGGAGTGTATGCATGTATATATATCTCGAGCTTGAGCTCAAGGATTCGCCCCCGAGACGTCTACCGTGTCATCGATTTCCGCGAGATTACTTCGCAATAATGCAAAACGTTCAAGCGAGACGACTGAGCGGGATGGAAGGGCCAAGAGTGCATATACGAGAGCAAAATGTGTGCGTTTATGTGTACTGAGTGAAGAGAGAGAGAGAAAAAGAGAGACAGGTAGAACTACTCTGAAGGCTTCAAGTGTAGACCCGACTGTCCTATTTTCCACACCTTTGCCCGACACTCGAACCTTGTTTTTCTCTCTTGCCCTGTGTGTGGTGAAACTGGCTAAGCCGACGGCGACGAGCAACGTCCGGTCGATCCGGAACCAAAATATTTTCGCGGCCTTGACTGTTCTCCTCCATTTCTCGTCTTCTTTCTCTATAGCAATGGCACAAGCAACCACCCGCCGACCCTTATATACACTAGGACCTCGATTTAATGGCCCTCGATTTAATAGACAGTCCCCACCATGTCGCATTTATCGATCGGTTTTTCGCGTGGTGGGAGATGGTGGGGGACGCTTAAAGTCTCCCCGATCAGGCCCGTAGCACGGAGTGCCGATGCGCAGATACAACATGGGCGGGGCATGCACATCCTCGATTTAACAAGGTGCGATGCGGAGCCGGTCCCGCCACTGGCCGTTAAATCGAGGTCCTAGTGTATGCTCTATTCAAGAATTCTCGCAGCAAACCCGCGAGCTCGCATCTTTTTTTTTTTTTTTTTTATTCTTTCATCCCTTTAGGACTGACACACTCGAATATTCTTACTTCTCACTTTCCGCATAACGTTCTTGCTCTCGATGTATAATGAAATATTTTTTCCCAAGGCTCTGGTTTTCCTATGAATTTCACATATCCAAGATATATCTCGTTCGGAGTCTCCCAACTGACACCGACTCTTGACAAGAGCTTCGCATTTATACTCCTCTATTTTTATTCGTCCTTTCTATCGAGCAATCTCTCTCTCTCTCTCTCTCTCTCTCTCTCTCTCTCTCTCTCTCTCTCTCTCTCTCTCTCTCTCTCTCTCTCTCTCTCTCTGTCTCTCTTGCCATATGATATTCTCAGACAGATATTAAATTCGTTGCGCAATTCCCGAGTGATACTCGGTGATAACGATTTCTCGAATAGGGCAACTCAAAAATATATTTTCATTTGGATTGCCCTATTGCTCATCGAGATATCTTGCTATCATGAAGGAGAAGAAAAAAAAACCCCTGGTCAAAATTGTAAAATAAAAATTTCCGAATCAATCGAAGCGAATTACGAAATCGCACGATATAGCGTGTAAATTATACGAAATTTCATATTGGCGTATCGTAAAAATTCTGAGATCGTAGATTTTTTCGACAATTTGATTTGTATTGCGTGAATGAATAGCCAGCTTGAAAATTTCGAAAACTATTCTCGCGCTATCAAACTCATCGGCTATGGTATATTTCTTTCATTTATGTCCTTCTGTCTCACCTTGTTCGATCGTAGTGTGACTTTTCCACCGCAACGGGCACAGCATCGTATGTTGCAATAGTTGCAGATGTGACCAATACCATCCGCGAATTTGGTCTTTGAGCATATCTGACACGTGGCATCGAGCTCTACTCCCGATTTTTTGTGTTGCTCCGTGCGTGCACGTATCGTCTCCTCGAGGACCTGAACCTCGTCCTGCTTTCGCCTGAAATCGTTTAAAAAAAAAAAATCGTATATCAAATGATCAGCGGATCGTAATAATTTTTGACAGTATTTAGCGAAAACCTGGATGATCTTTGATAACGTGGATATATAAACGATTCAACATATTTTTATGTAAAAATTTCATTGAAATCTGTAAAGATTTACCGCGTCCCAATAATTCAGTGGATTGATTGACTTAATTCCATTTTATTCGTAAAGGATATTATAGACATTTTATGGTCTATAAAATTAAAAAAAAAAAACGAATTTGGAAAATTATTGTGCAACAAATGCGAAATTAATGCGATCCATGCGTTTGTTAAATTTTTATTTGAAATTAAAAAAAAAAATTGTTTTAACCACGAAGCCCCGAATATCACGAAATCGAGACGGTGTCTTTTGGAATTTTACGAAAATATTATTTTTTTTTTTACCGTGTGGGAACGTGCGTAAAATCGATTTAATCATTTTCAACGTCGAGGGGACAAATTGAGAGAAAAAGTGAGACAGAGGGCTTTTTGCCAGTGAATGCATGAAAATTCAATGAGCGCGTGATGGAGAAAACGCGTGCGAGTAATTTATCGAATTTTCCGGAGGAAGAGTAGCCCGAGGGAGTGAGAAAAAGAGGGTGACGGGGTGTATGGTAAAACGAGGCTTGAAAAGGATCCGCTCCTCTTCGAGCCGCTGTGTATAACGAAGTCAACGGATCTCTTGAAAAAAAAAAAAAAAAAAAAAAAAAAATCGAGCCAGTAATCCCGTGAGAGCGAGAAAATGACCCCGACCAGCCCTAGATTACCCTATACATTCGTTTCAAACCGTCAACGACGAGCGAAATATTCGCTTCTTATTCGGTATTATATTTAACTGAATTTCAGTCGTTGCGTTATTTTTACACGTATAAACTGAACTGGAATTGATACGATTAATTAGCGCTCGAGGAAAAATTACGTAAAATTCATAGCGCAGGTTACCTTTTAATGGGACATGTGAAAAAAAAAAATTTATAAATATCCAAAATGCCCTCGTTAATACGAAATAATAATTTTTAGTTATTTATTTTTATTCGTACAGCTCGTCCTGCAGATATTTTCGAGTAAATTAAAGTTTTAGGTCCAAAAAACTTATTTTACATAGAATTTTACTTCAAAGTCATCGACGAGCAAATATTTTTTCACGTATATCCGCCGATTCCTTTCTCTTTTCGTGAGTCCAAAACGATTCTCATATCTCACGTGTTATTTCTGCAAAGTATCGCGAAGAACCCTTTTCAATGGTCCATATAATCGGACGTGAAATATCAAAGATGGATACTTATAAGTTGTGCTATTAGCACGATCGTTGAATTCAATGCTAAGGATTATTTTTTTTCCTCCCAACCGTGCATCCTTAAGACGAGGCGAAAGGACATCATATCCGCAAAGTTTTACCATTAAAATTTCTCACAGATGACTTTAAATTGCTCGTTAATTTGGACCAATTCGAACAAATACGTAGGAGAGACTGTCTCACTGCTATAATGTTATAATTAACCCGTAAAAACCACACCTTTGTTGAGCATACATGCCACACTAGTGCGATTTGAGATTTTGCATTTTCAAAGTACTATAAACTCTTGTATAATTAATCGAAAACTATGCCATAACCAGTGTTTTTTGGGGTAAAAATTTCTCAAGAATCCAATGGTCATAGTTTCAAATGCAACTAATATTACTCACTTAGTGAAAATAAGTCAAACAAACAGACAAATATAGAACAAAAATAGTCAAAAATACACAAACAAGAAATTTTAGGTGGTGCAAATTTGCACTAGTTAACGTTATATTTGCACTGTTAACGTATTCAAAAAATAACCCGTTGAACGAAAAGTCATTAAAGATACTTTTATCAAAAATTCGTTATCCCCAATTGTTCAAAAAATATATACATACATAGAAATTTTTCAATGTTCTTTTGTTCTTTCATTAAAATTTATCCATTAAAATTTCATCCATTCTTGCTACCGATCGACTATCATGATGAATAATATTGACTTTCTCGGACAAGCTTAAGGATATATCGGACGTACCTTCCCAACCAAAAAGTGACTTTCGTCGACAATATTGCATACTTTATGATAAGATAAAAATCGGAAAAAATTCGACCACAATAAAGACGGTAAGAAGATTAATTTTGAATAATAATAATGCCAAAAAATTATCAATAAATTGTTTAAGCAAAACATTGTTTAACAAATTTTTAGGGAAAGTTTTTCTTTTGACACGTGAAATGAATTCGTTGATTTTTCTGATTGCGCATGAGCTTTTTAAAAATTTTCTTATCATTTTGGAATTTCGGTTTTCAAAAATTTTTTAATTTCGAAAAATGAAGGAAAAATCGTGAATTTTGGATATGTTTACGTAAAAACGTTTTATATTACAATGAAGAAGTTTCCAGGGCATCGAACGAATAGTTTCGTAAATGCAACCTTTACAAATTTCCGAAAACCGAAATTTCAAAATGATAAGAAAATTTTTTAAAAAATCATGCGTAGTCAGAAAAATCAACGAATTCATTTCACATGACAAAAAAAAACATTCCCTAAAAATTTGTTAAACAATGTTTCGTTTAAACAATTTATTGATAACTTTCGGGCATTATTATTATTAAAAAGTAATCTTCTTGTCGCCTTTATTGTGGTTGAATTTTTTCCGATTTTTGTCTTATCATGAAGTATGCAATATTGTCGACGAAAGTCACTTTTGGTTAGGAAGGTACGCCCGATACATTCTTAAAAATAATCTGAATCCCAAAACATCGAATCTCGAAAAGGTCAAGCCGCAAAAATTATGTGGCAAGCTGCGATCGGTAGAGGAGAGCAAACGCGATCCAGCTCGAGGCACATATCGGGAATAAAAATCGAATTTCATTTTTGTTTTAAACCATAAATTTTCGTCCCTTACCTCATGATCTCGTTTTCTCGCTGTTCCTCCTGCTTTTGTCGCATCATAACACCCTCGATAATACGTCTCTCCTCGGGAGTGAGATGCGACATGTCCGGTAGGTCCGCCATTACGGTATACCGATTTTCAACGCGAGCGTCGCCGCCTTATCGACGTTACGCTTGAACGACGTAGCGATCTCGTCGATCGTATTAATAAAATTCGTTTTGATATCTCCCAAACGCGACGCGAAGCAACGAAGATTCGTGATTTCGTCGATCCGCGTAAAAATTAGCGTTGAACGACGACGACGACGTCGACGATAATGAAGCGTATGACTGATCGTTGATTGACTCGGGGCTACGGTCTCCCTCAACTCTCGCGATATAAATGATAACAAAATTTTTAATATCAATAATAATGATGATGACGATAAGAGGAATGAAAAGCGTTCGTTAGACGGACGAGGATGACGATTTTTCGTTATTACGGGCCCAGGAAGTGCTACTGGAACGTCTACGACTACGGGACGTTCTGGTCCTGAGCGAGTCATCCGCCACCGAGTGAGCACGCTCCCACGGACGGCCAATAATTATGAATGATCGGGCAACGATCAGACGAGCGAGACTCGCCAATGTTTTCTATTAATTCACCTGGCCCGACCCTATTCTTGTCTCGCTCGATTATTATACACCAATTGTCGTCGTTCGCGTAGCTCTTTGCCGTTAAAACGCGATTAATGTCCGTATCCTGCTCGATGCAAGAACCTTTTGGGAATGTGCCGAATGACGAATAATCAAAGAACAATGATTCCGTTGATTTTCGTCCTATCGTTCGATGGGCTCTCTCGACTTTTGTCTCAATCTGCCTCTTCTTGCTCTCGATCAGACAGTCAAAGTTCAACGACCCAACGAATCTTCCTTCTTTGCTTTTCTCTTCCTCCTCCTCCTCCTCCTCCTCCTCCTCCTCCTCTTCCTCCTCCTCCTCCTCCTCTTCTTCGTCTTCTTCCTCCGTAACTTTCTCTCGATCTTTCCTCACTTTTTCGTTCGTACTTCTCGTCGTATTGTTCCTCGATAATACGGATATGTCGTTGTCGTTATTATTTTTGACGTTCAAGCTCGGGGCTCGTGACCGTTCGAGCTTAACGTAGCCGCACAGCGGCTTTCGTTTCTCCGTAACACCAGCGTCACCGTGATTCACTCTCGGCTTACGTATATCGCTCGTCTCATCCGTACGGAGAATCATGATCACGGGTCGTCGGGAGGGGGCTCTCGCATTCTTTACCGCTTCAATATTTTATTCGATCGCTTCGTTAATTTTTCCTCTTTCGTCTTTCGCTTCGTGTATCCTTGGATTTGATGCGATAACGAGGAAACGAGAAAACGACGACGAAATTCAGTCTTTTGGGGATCTTTTGGTTTTTTTTTTTTTTTTCGTCTAATTTATACGTCTTTGTTCTTTAACGAGTACCCAGTAATTTTCACAAATTCCCGCCTCGAGTCTCGAGAACCGGAAATGAAGGCTTCTCTCACTCTCTCTCTCTCTCTCTATTGGTTTGTTTCTTCTTCTATCTTGCAGCCCTCCTCATTCACTGAACCGTACAGTGGCCATGCAACATTTTCTCCCTTTATATCATTCTCTCGGATCGAAACCTCCGCCTTATTTTCCTCGTGACTCCCCCTATCGTGACCCATGAGATTGCCTCGCTGCTCAACGTTTTCTCGCTCTCCCTTTTGCTCCCTTTTCCGTGCTTTCAGGTCAATCTCGCGAGTACACCGTTACCACAGGTGGCCGAGATAAGCCCGCGGATGTCGGCGAGAGAAAAAAAACAATGATTTTCATTCCAAAAATTTTAATAAAACCCCGCTGGCGAACTACGTCGATTCGTATAGTTTTAGGGAGGGGGGCAAAAAAAAAAGGCTCACTGATTGAGGACCCCTCTGATATAAGAATACTCTTGGCTTTGATGGATTATCGTCGAACGAGGACACACTCTCTTCTCATTTGCAATCACGCTGAGATCTCGTTGCAGATAAGTTTGTCTCTTCAGCATATTAGGATTTTCATTATTTTTTTTTTTTCCCCTACGATCTATGATTATTTCATTCACGTGGAGCTCTTTTTCTCGCTCTCTATTCTTTTATTAGGTACTTTATCGACTCTATATGCGGCACTGAACCCTCTATACTTACTCGACACTCACGCACTGCACTGAATTACTCGTTATATCCTCCGCTAGATGCGCGCACGTCGACGTTATAATTACTAGCGAAACAAAAAAGAAAAATTTTGATCCTCATTATCCAATCGTCGTATCGTATACCAGACACGCATGTACCCGCGATATTTCTACGAATTTTGGACAAATGACACACGGATACACGTCGGGGATTGTAACGCTTTCATTCGCGAGTATACGCAATGGCGTTTGTCACGCGGCGGGGGGCCCCTCTGGTGAGAAAACACATGAAATAGGGTAAGACGGGTCGAAACTATATTCACGGGCGGGTTCAAAAGGTGTGCTCGTATAAAATACCCGATAGTTCGACACCAGCCGAGTACTTGCACGATCAGCTGAATGCGAAATTTAGAAAGAAGAAAAAAATGATAAGAACAAATCGAACGAGCACTCTCGTGTTTTTTTTTTTTTTTTTTTCACCAACTGTCCGATAAAAATCTCAACATTGTCGTGAATTTTTCTCAGCACGGACAATATATCCTTGCAAAATTCACAATCGCAAGACCGACGAATCAAATTTCGCGTGTTCCTCGTGCTGGAAGAATTGTGGCCTTGGTTTATTTTTTATTTTTTTATTTTCGTTTGTTTGAGATGTCTCGTCGAATGCATGAAACGAATCGTTTTTTTTTTTTTGTTTCTTCTCGAAGCGTTATCACTCCACACCCATGACAGCCCTCCTCCCCACGTTTATAACCCTTGGCTATCTTCAACGATCGGTACTACTTTTCCCGTCGATCTTTCGCCGTACTCTCCCCACCGCTTATTCGTGCCGAATCACTGTACAAAAATGCCCTCTGTTCTTTTCTTTTCTTTCACCAATATCATATACTATATCGCATTTTATCACACGCCACGGCTAAGCCTCGCTCTCGTTCTGTTTCTCTTTCACCATATCTGGCTTTACTACCCCTCTGGCTCGTTTCCTTTCACTCTCTGAAGCACGATAACACCCTCTCACCTTCTCTCTCTCTCTCTCTCTCTCTCTCTCTCTCTCTCTCTCTCTCTCTCTCTTTATCTTTATCTCTCTCTGTATAAAGCGCGCGCGCTTCTCGCTGTCTCGGCCCGGCTAGCCTCGTTCTCCTTATCGTCACTACTACCTCACTGGCGCTCACGTCGACCACTGACACCAGAATCCTCCGGGCTAATTGTTCCTAGATTATTGCGACAATCGAGATATCGTCGTGCCTATTTTGATGCAATTTTGTTTCCGTTTTTACGACGCCGAAACACGGATTGTTTCAGCTACTATAGTGACAATAATACTGTCAAAGCTCACGTACGAGTATCACGTAGTGATATCTCACGTACGAGCCACAAGTCCGCGGGGCTTTTTATCAGGGAGGAAATATATATATATATATATGTATATATATATATTTATCAACCCCCCCGTTTGCCCACCTGCGCACCCGTACGCGCCCTCTCGTGTGTGCGGGCTCTCGCCGACGTTCGCGAGTACTGGCTACCTCATTTTCACGCTACTCCGTTTCTCCCCGCGATCTCGAGCTTTTCCATCTCTCGCTGGCGCTCCAGAGCTATAACGGCCCAAGCTCCCGAAAAAAAAAAAAAAAAAAAAAAAACCCCCTAGACGCAAGATATTTTGTCGGTGTTACAGCCACCGTATATGATACGCAGGTGGCGCATTCTCTATACGGATTTACTCGCCTCGTTTCTCGTAGTGGCATCACTGCCTGCGTAAGCCGTTTATAGACCAATGTGCCTCTGATGGGGATTCGAAGATTCGCGGTGGGGGATGTTGAATATATCTCGCTCGCGGGCTTTTCGGGAAAACGCGACTTCGAGAAGACGCGGACAGGCCGCACAAGAATTGTATATATACATATAGACACGGATAATGTAAAATCACTAGGGCTTTCCGGGCCGTAAGAATTCAGAGGCAAGACAAACGATATGCCGCAAGCTTATGTTATCCGTAACGGGGATAGAAACTTTTTTTCGGACGAAAAAAACAGGAAATATCGACGATCATTGTAGGGATAAAAAAGTTTGAAAATGAAGAAGAAAAGAAAGAGAGAAAGAGAGAGAGAGATGGCTACTCGAGGTATCGCAGTCGTGTGCGGGCTCTCGATAAATAAGGGAATGCGGCGTTAATCGGAACCAATGGGGTTGGCGGGACGCATTTACGTCACGGGAAAATCCCGTATTGATCGTTCAACGATGCCAATGGGGGAGGGGGGGGGGGGGGGGGTCGACGTCGCGGCGCTGCTGAACGGCATTCGTAACGTACTATAACACTGTGTGTGATCATGTACGCGATGACGCTTTCACGCAGACGCTGCGAGATAGAAGGGGAGCTTTTCAGACGATACAACACGAGCTCGCGCCACCTTTGAATTTTCCTTTCTGTTTGCAATTTTTTCGATATTAACGTATAGTAATTCTTTCTTAAATGAGTGTCCGATCACGCACGTAGACTCTCTCCACTTGTTTCTATGATTCATGAAAGCAATATAATTGCAGTAGTCGAGCGCTTTTTCAGTCAGACGAGTATACGAGCATCGAGTAGTAAATTGTCAGGAGCTTTGACCTGAGCGAGAACTTGGTATACAGTAAGCAGGCCAGTCATTCTAGCCATTTTTTCTGCAATCTTCTCGAGAATTCGTTTTTGCTTTTGGTAAAGCTTCAGGGGGCGTCCCTTGAGTGTAAATTCAAGTCGAGGGGTCGAGCTTCAGCCGCTATCTTGGAAAACACGTTTTATCAAATATCCCGTGAACCGTGCATCGTGCGAAAAAAAAGTATGAACCTTTTTTGTAGATAATGAAATTCTCTACAACTTTTATTGGAACATTTTTCCTGTGTAGAGCATGGTTTTTTATTTATAGCGTGACAAACTTTTCCAAACATGGTTTTTTCTAAATATATTGTTAACGATTGATGTAACAGTAAAAATGGTGATGTTTGGTAAAGTTTGCCACGCTGTAAATAAAAAATCATGCACTATAAAGGAAAAAGTTTCGAATAAAAGTTGTGGAAAATTTAATTATCTACAAAAAAGTACGATACTGTTTTTGTCGCGCGATGCACGGTTCACGAGATATTTGATAAAACGTGTTCTCCAAGATGGCGACTGAAGCTCGACCCTCCCGCGTTCGGCTAACTTCAATTTACACTCAGGGGATGGTCCTGAACCTTTTCCAAAATTAAAATCAAATCTATAGGAGGTTGCTTTATGAACCTACTTTTTTAGATAGAATGACTGGACTGAAGAATTCAGAATGACACATCGCACGTACGACAAAAATAGTAGATACCTTTTTTGTAGATAATGAAATTCTCTACAACTTTTATTTTAAACTTTTTACTGTATAGAGCATGGTTTTTTATTTATAGCATGACAAACTTTTCCAAGCATAGTTATTTCCCAGTATATATTTAACGATAGATGTAACAGTAAAAATGGTGATGTTTGGTAAAGTTTGCCACGCTGTAAATAAAAAACCATGCACTATACAGGAAAAAATTTCCAATAAAAGTTGTAGAGAATTTCATTATCTACAAAAAAGTCTATACTATTGTTGTCGCGCGATGCACGGTTTACAAGATATTTAATAAAACGTGTTCTCCAAGATGGCGACTGAAGCTCGACTCTCCCCGCGTTCTGCCAACTTGAATTTACACTCAGGGAACAGCCCTGAACCTTTTGCAAAAGCAAAATCAATTCTGTAAAAGGTTAAATTATGAACCTACTTTTTGGCTAGAATTACTGGACTAAAGAATGAGACACGTGCGAGCACCCAGTAGTAAAAAAGAGTCCGGGATACCAGGCCTCGAGAACCTATAGTGGTAACAGTCAGGATCTCTCGAGTCTACGCGAGAACGCAGTAGTAAGAGTCAGGATATTAACGGACTACACTATAGCTGGATAAATAATTAATTACACGCTCAGATCTTTAATGAATAGAAAAAAAGAAAAATCCAACTTGCGTGAAAGTTGTACCACGTGACACATGCGAGTACGTGGTAGCTGAATTTTTCGGACAAATTATTCCTCGAAGATAGTTATTAGTCAAGGGGAAAAAGCATCATCAGGCGCTGCATCATTATATAATTGACGAAAGGCCTCTGATGTCAGTTTTTTCGCCCAAAACGCCGACCATCTCTGTGGGAATAATTTATGCGCGATTTATTTTTTTTTATTTTTTTAGGTTATGCTAAGAGCAATCGAGTATTAGTGGTGTACTTGCGGCGTTAGTGGCCAAACGAGGAACTACGAAATTTTCATCGTCAAGTTACTCAGTTAATGAGGATCTATTAACTCTTATGGATCTATGAAAAATCCATTTCTTCAATGATTTTGCATATATCTACGCTCTTTTTTTCAGCCAAATTTGATTATTCAATTCGTGATGAATGTCTAAAATTACGAGGTGTGCGAAAGGCGTCCCTATCGTTTCCTCTCAAGATCTGAGATATTGAATATTGTCATGGAATTCATTTTTTTTTTCATTATCGTTTGTAAAACGAATTTGACGATCTTTTTTTTTTAAATTAAATTAAAAAATAATAATAATAAAAAATTTGAATTAAAAAATGCAGATTTCTGTTTAAAAAATCATAGTTGCGAACGAATGATCTCGAGCAGACTAGTTTTCTACTATTAGCATAACGTATGATCAGACAGTCGTGAAATTTTTCCCACGCTCCGCCAACGTCGCGATGCTTTTCATGAATGAATGCAAAACTATAGTTTGCCCTAGCTTTGCCTTAATCTCGAGGAGTTTACCGGCGAGCTTGAACCACACGATGAGAGAGCATCGATTATACACGTCTTCTTGCTGTGGATTCTCTATTCTCTCTCTCTCTCTCTCTCTCTCTCTCTCTCTCTTTCTCTCTCGCCCGGGCATATTCTGACATTGCTCCCAATGTCATCAATGAAGCGCGTCCACGTCACAATTCCCACTTAAAGAACCCCGTAACGAATGCTATAAACAATCTCGAAAACGAAGAACACCAACCCTGTCAATCCAGGATTAACAATGATATTCATTTTAACGATCTATCGAGAGAATGTATTTGTATTTTTTGGCCAGAAATTGATTTTTAAAAATTTCTGCCAACCCAAGGATCAACAGCATTCGGATAAAGCATTGGAATATTTTGTTGTTCAGCAGAGAACGAGATTTTTGAAAATTTCTGCCAACCAAGCATCAACGACATTTAGATAAAATATTGGAGTATTTTTTTTATTTTCTATTTATTGCCAGAAAATGTGATTTTTGAAAATTTCTGCTGACCAAGGATCAACGACTATGAGATTAAGTAGTAGGGTATTTTGATTTTGGCCGGAAAATGAAATTTTTGAAAATTTCTGACAACCAAGGATCAACGACATTGAGATAAAGTGGCGGTGTATTTTATTTTTGGCCAGAAAACGTGATTTTTGAAAATTTCTGCCAACCAAGCATCAACGACATTTAGAAAAAATATTGGAGTATTTTTTTTATTTTCTATTTATTCCCAGAAAATGTGATTTTTGAAAATTTCTGCTGAGCAAGGATCAACGACTAGGAGATAAAGTAGTAGGGTATTTTGATTTTGGTGGGAAAACGTGATTTTTGAAAATTTCTGCCAACCAAGGATCAACGACATTGAGATAAAGTGGCGGTGTATTTTGTTTTTGGCCAAAAAAACGAGATTCTTGAACATTTCTGCCAACCAAGGATCAACATTTAGATAAAATATTGGAGTATTTTTTCTATTTTCTATTTATTCCCAGAAAATGTGATTTTTGAAAATTTCTGCCGACCAAGGATCAAAGACTAGGAGATAAAGTAGTAGGGTATTTTGATTTTGGTGGGAAAACGTGATTTTTGAAAATTTCTGCCAACCAAGGATCAACGACATTGAGATAAAGTGGCGGTGTATTTTGTTTTTGGCCAGAAAACGAAATTTTTAAAAATTTCTGCCAACCAAGCATCAACGACATTTAGAAAAAATATTGGAGTATTTGTTTTATTTTCTATTTATTCCCAGAAAATGTGATTTTTGAAAATTTCTGCTGACCAAGGATCAAAGACTTTGTGATAAAGTAGCGTGGTATTTTGTTTTTGGCCAAAAAACAAGATTCTTGAACATTTCTGCCAACCAAGGATCAACGACATTGAGATAAAGTGACGGTGTATTTTTTTTTTGGCCAGAAAACGTGATTTTTGAAAATTTCTGCCAACCAAGCATCAACGACATTTAGAAAAAATATTGGAGTATTTGTTTTATTTTCTATTTATTCCCAGAAAATGTGATTTTAAAAATTTTTTGCTGACCAAGGATCAAAGACTATGAGATAAAGTAGTAGGGTATTTTGATTTTGGCCGGAAAACGAAATTTTTGAAAATTTCTGCCAACCAAGGATCAACAACATTGAGATAAAGTGACGGTGTATTTTTTTTTTGGCCAGAAAACGTGATTTTTGAAAATTTCTGCCAACCAAGCATCAACGACATTTAGAAAAAATATTGGAGTATTTGTTTTATTTTCTATTTATTCCCAGAAAATGTGATTTTTGAAAATTTCTGCTGACCAAGGATCAAAGACTTTGTGATAAAGTAGTGTGGTATTTTGTTTTTGGCCAAAAAACGAGATTCTTGAACATTTCTGCCAACCAAGGATCAACGACATTGAGATAAAGTGGCGGTGTATTTTGTTTTTGGCCAAAAAAACGAGATTCTTGAACATTTCTGCCAACCAAGGATCAACATTTAGATAAAATATTGGAGTATTTTTTCTATTTTCTATTTATTCCCAGAAAATGTGATTTTTGAAAATTTCTGCCGACCAAGGATCAAAGACTAGGAGATAAAGTAGTAGGGTATTTTGATTTTGGTGGGAAAACGTGATTTTTGAAAATTTCTGCCAACCAAGGATCAACGACATTGAGATAAAGTGGCGGTGTATTTTGTTTTTGGCCAGAAAACGTGATTTTTGAAAATTTCTGCCAACCAAGGATCAACGACACCGAGATAGAATATTCCATGTCTGGTATATCGGAACACGAAGACGATGGAAAACTATTTCATGTATATTTAAAGCCCGGGCGAATGTATCCGAGTACCGCGGGCTGTGGCTGCGGCACAGCTTTTTCGTAAGAGTGTCCTTTGTATTTTTCGTCGCGTACACACGGACGATTCTCTCTCTCTCTCTCTCCACCTCCATCGTTTGGTATAGTAAAGCGGATCTTCCGTATTGTAGGGCGCTGACCGCAGGTAGTACTGTAGCAATCCCAGCCGAACCGCAATGCAGCGGTGAACTTTCCTTTCATTATGCTCGTAGAGTGTAAAATGTAGTAAGGCTTTCTTTTTAACGTTCACGCATTCAATAAAAATTCCTGTAAAAAAAAAAAATATCATCCGTTTTACGGATATCGTGAAATAAAAAGAAAAATTTCATAGCTCTTTTGCACAATTTACAAAGATTCAATGTTTATTTTTATTTTATTTTCATTTATTTACAAATTTCGATAAACATCGCAGCACAATATCCGTGGCTCGTTCACGTTATAGGAAACTATAATATATATATTTACAATTCGACTGACCTGTTTTTCGTGATACATGATTTTTTGTTCCGTGACACGTATGGAACAGTCGTGTGTGCTGTGCACGTAATTTATTTTTGCCCTGCCAATTTGACGTACAACCGAGCGAGTGGTAAATAATTTTTTTTTTTTTTTTTTTTCAAATCACTTTCCACAAAGTTTCATAGATTACCGATTAAGTATATTGTCGAACAATTGTTTCAAAGAATCATTCTCAAAGAAATAAATTTAACAAAAAAAAACAATTAAACTCATTGGACGTTTCTAATTATAACAGCCAATCAACGTCTATGACGAACTTTTCGGAAGGAAAAATTTGAGAGCATGAATTTCAAATAAAAAGAACCTTTAATGATTTAAAAGTTGTAAACGATATTGCTGAACGAAAAGTAGCTTTAGGGGGCGGAATTTCATTTATTATTAAATAAGGCTAGAGATCAAGCGCTATACTTTTAGTCGCTGATTTCCACCGAAAAACGTATGCCACGTGTAAAAAGGCATCGTTGGCATCGATCTTTACCGAAAATAAATAAATGACATTTTGCGTTTTTTTTTTCCCATAAAGTCATAGCGAAAAAATTGTTAAAGGTGAATAAATTTGCTTATATAATAATCTTCCCTGAGACTAATGATTTCCTATTTCAGCAAGAAAATAAAGAACCATGGAGCACGTATTTGAGTCGAGAAAAAGAATTATCACGAAAAAAAAAAAAATTTCACCAGATACGAATTGTTTGTTACAATTTATAAACAATTTTTAATCGAAAAATTATTATTGCAAATAAAATCGATCAAAATTTTTTTTTTTAAACACGATGGTGTCAGAAAAAAAAATGTTCAACTTAAAATTGTTTCGAATTTTTTTATAAAAAATTAGAAATTAGGAATAGAAAAAAAATTGATTTGATTAAATTTTTTTTTTCTTAAGCCAAAATACAATCCTCATGGTCTCAAATTTTTCCTTCCAAAAAGTTCGTGATAGACGTTAATTGGCTGTTATAATTAGCAATGACTTGAGCTACAGAGCTCCCTCTTCGCGAAGATTTTTTTTTTTTCTATCAAAACTCAAGTTTTGAGGAGTGGGAGCATGAAAAATCAAAATTTTTTGTTTTTTTTTAAACACCCTATAATGTACATATAAATTTTTTTTTATCGATTTTGATTTTTACCGATATCGTTACTTTTTTTATCGAGTAATTTTGAAATAAACTTTTTCACGTACTCTGGGGATTATTCTTTGAAGAAAAATCGTATGCAGGATAATTTTTTTTTCTTTTCAATGAAAAGAAAACACGTTACATTAATGATTTTAGAAAAATTTAGCCACCTCGATCGAGTATACGTTACATTGATCATAATTTACGAATTAATTTCTGTACCTGCTGTATTCGCTGTGTGCAGAAAGCCAAGTGGCGCCGCGGCCGGCTGTACTCGGCAAATTTTGCTGGAATAGCTCTCATTTATTTACATAGACGAAACTCTGTTGGATTAATTTTAATAAACGAACGTTTGTATTCGTGCTGCATAGAGTTTTTTTGAGATGAGCTTGACTATAACTGCGTTGAAAAAAAAAAAAAATAAATCGACGTATTGCGATGTAACGAAAAAAGGTTTACGGCTACTTTTCCTTCACAATTTTAGGCTAAGCATGAACCTTGTCGGTCTTGTCATGCGAACCGACAAGGCTCGTATCGAGAACAAGAAAGACGTAACTCGGACTTGATTGTAACGTAGATAAACGATTACCCGCGAAGTGCTCACTGAATATTCGGGTAGCCAATCATGAGAGCTACTAAAAAGGAAAAAAAAATCAATTTATTTGTATTATAATATCCTGGCATGAATTTTTCACACCAGAAAATACATATGCACGTTTAATCTCAAGAATTTTACTTTCTTTCTGTTTTTTGCACCCAACGAATCCAGTTTTTGCGCTGCTCAACTTTATAAATTGCTGTCGGAAAGGCGTAAAACTTAATTTCCGAAGTTGCGTAGCAGAAAACATTCTTACATGACTTCGCGCAACAGTTTAAATTTCCTTTCCGCGACTTCTCTATTATATTGCCCTCAATTGCACTACGCGACTCCAGCAAAAGATGTGCATTCTCGCCACCATGGGCGCTCTGAGTCGTTCTCAGCCGCTATAGTATGGCACTGCACACAGCGAATACGCGCCAATATTTCATAGCCGGACACGCGATCCTACAAATTATATTTATCGAAAACTCCCAATTTCTTTTTCGTTTCCCTTTTTCATTTTTCGTTCAACGAATATATATTACGATATTACAAATTTACGTGTTCGATATAGCTCAATGGCACTGACGAAGTAACGATTGCTCCTAAATTCTCCTAAATGCATTTTCTCTCGTATTACAATCATTGTTTTTTTTTTTTTTTTCAATAATAATAACATTATTATTATTATTCCATTAGAGCTAATAACGACGGAGAAATTTCTTATGTTCTGCGCAGTCGAAACCCAGATTTGGGACAAACAGGTACATAGAGAGGATGCCTAAATGATCTATTTTCTCTTTTTTTTTTTTGTTTAATCTCTTTTTTACATAAATTAATTTGTATTGGCTGCGTATAAAATGAGTATGAACATTTGTCGTTACTATTGGGGGAGAAAAAAAAATGTTATCAAAGGATTTTTCGTTCTTGAGGCTGATTAAAAAAAAAAAAAAATAACAATAAAATAAAAAACGATTTGACGTAGCAATCGTTTCGTTGGAAGAAGAGGAAAAAAAACGAGGAAAATTTTAGCTGGGCAGTGAGAGAGAGAGAGAATTGGAAGAGATATTCACGACTCATATGAATTTGAAACATTTTTGTTTGTCATGGGGTATGCGAGTTTTGAAGAGAATCGAATCGGCTCGATATTGGGTATTCAAAAGTGGCATATAGCCGAATACCTGAGAGAAAAAGTTTATGCATCTGTGACGTTCCTGAAAATGTGTATCGTCCTCCGATAACGAGACCGGGCAGCCGGGACATCGAAAAGTCCAGCGTGACGTCACCTTTATGCATAAAATATTTATATAATAATTAATATATTTTACGGCCATTCAGGAAACAACAAAGGAAGGTATTTGAAATTTTAATTGCAAATAATTCAAGTAGATGGTATGTACTGGAAAATTTAAGTACAAATACTTGAAGTACAGGTCGAGTACTTGAAAATTTAAGTACAATACTTGAAATACTTATCAAGTACTCTGTACTTAATGTACTGTAATTACTCAAAGTAAATAAACTGTAATTACTGTAAATACTGTAAATACTCAAAGTACTGTAATAATAATAAATACTGTAATAAAGGAAAGTATGTGAAATTTTAATTCCAAATACTTCAAGTAGATGGTATTTACTGGAAAATTTAAGTACAAATACTTGAAGTACAAGTCGAGTACTTGAAAATTTAAGTACAATACTTGAAATACTTATCGAGTACTCTGTACTTAAAGTACTGTAATTACTTAAAGTAAATAAACTGTAATTACTGTAAATACTGTAAATACTCAAAGTACTGTAATAATAATAAATACGGTAATAAAGGAAAGTATTTGAAATTTTAATTCCAAATACTTCAAGTAGATGGTATGTACTGGAAAATTTGAGTACAAATACTTGAAGTACAGGTCGAGTACTTGAAAATTTAATTACAATACTTGAAATACTTTTCAAGTACTCTGTACTTAAAGTACTGTAATTCCAGTACATCGCGAGTACCGGAGGTACTTGAAGTACTGCCCAGCTCTGGTATATTATCAATATATTGATTGATAATAATAATAATTATATGTATAAAATTTTCAAATATTGTTGCAAGAAAAAGGGGCATACCTTGACGGGTGGTTTTCTCGTTATGTGCGATATGAGAAAGTTCATGGCTATGTCCTCGCAGTTCATGTACTCGTCGACTTTGTCTCTGATAGCCTGCGGGAGCCAGTGCGTATACAGATATGTGTAATGCTTGTGAATGAATGCCGCACCGGTGAGAACCATTGACAATTCGCACGAGTAATTCGAATTGTAGTTCCACGCGTTGTTGTAATTTTGATCCCATGCGTGAAAACGACCGGGAAAGCCAACAACGCGATCGCGATGCTCGCGCCATACTCTGAGATTTATAACGATAATAAATTATTATACTTGCACCGAATCGATGCGAATCGCAGTTTTTTTTTTTCTTCAAATTTCAAAGTTCAAAGTTAAAAATAATAAAGAAATGTCCAAAGTTATGAGAGTATAATTAGGAGTATGAATGAAATTTTTTTTTCAATCATTGGGGCGCATAATGTAGAGTAAGTAAAAATAATGAGGACGTATTTTTGCTTTTTCGTTCAAAATGACAGATGCACCTGTTATAGGCAATTTAATTTCACGGATTTTGATATATATATATAGATATAGCGTAACATGTGTGACGTCATAATGTTACATTTTTCAATTTGTTATATTAACGGCAATTTTGATTTAAATAAAAAAATAAAAAATACGTACCAAATGTTTTTTCCTAAACTACCAGATTTTGAAATAAAAAAAATTTCATTTATACTCCCAATTGCAAATTAGATGAAAGGCGATTCGAGGTTCGAATATATAGTGTTAAATTTTTTTTTTTTTTTTTTTGCAGATTAACGAAAGAGCTCACCTGAAACCGAACATGATCTCATCGTGACGAAGATGAGCGTCATCGTCGATCGACAAAACTGCTTCGGTCTCGATAGAATCGAAAGGTAAAAATCTATTGTTCAAGCTGTTTCTCGGAGCTTTTATGACCTGTGACAATTTTTAGTTTTTTTGTTTTGTTTTTTATTTTAAATGAATTTGCGGTAACGGCGAATGCAATGGGTAAAAATGAAAAGAAAATTTTTAGACTCACCACTACAGGCACACCTATATCCGGCCATCTGAGATCTTCCATCGGTGGCTTTGGACTGTTCCAGACTACCAGTACCTTGTTCAAATACGGCAATCCGTATAGTCTTGCCAACGAATTAATGAGAACCTGTTCTCGTTCGTAAGTCAGTATGACTATCGTAAATTGCTCCCTCGGATGATTACCTCCCAGTGATTCGCTGAATTCCTTGCCCGCGCCGCCCGCACCTTTGCCAATTGGCCTGAATCCGACCTCCGAGCCTGCAATTATCCATCCGATTCATCAAATTTTCTCGCAAAATCCACCTCTCTCTCTCAAACTTTTCCTTGCAAAAATCCAGCATCAGCAGTAAATTATTTTCAAATAGAATTGCATTTTCGTTTTGTTTTTCTTTCAAAAAAACCTTCCGCATCATTCGTGGAATTTTAGCGTCACAGATTTCAATCAAAATTCAGCCTGGCAATCGGATGAAGTATGGTTCGAAAAAAAAAACATTTTTAAAGAATAAAGAAGAGGAAAAATTCCATTATTGGATTATTTTTGAACGAAACAAAACGAAAAACCAAAAGAAAATTCGCTTTTTTTTTAGAAATTAGCGCACATCGATGTAGCTATTTGATAATAGTTCACTGCAAACGTTCGTCAGTGCTAAAAAAAAAAAAAAAAAATACACATAATGGATAAATGTAACATAAAATATGGTGTATACCGAGAAATTTGGCGTCACTTGGTAAAACCGTGTCGAAGGGTAACTGGGGATAAAGATTGAAAGGATCGACCCAATCGTTCCAGATCTCGTGACCGTGTATCAGCATGCTGGTGTAATTTCTTTTGAAAGCTGGCGATGGATAAGGCGGTTCCAAAGGGCCGAGGCTCTCCTCGGCTTCCGGCTCGGTGATAATCGTATCAGACTTCAAAGGCTAGACAATATATATGTATATATTGTCAATATATTAGGCAATATATTAGGGCAATATATTAAGAAATATATTAGGGCAATATATTAGGGTGGTTAAAAAAAAATAGATATTTTTTTTCTCGGAGCTCCATCGAAAAACGTTAGAACATAAAAAAAAAGTAATTTTCCTCAAATTTAGGATTTAAAAAAAAAAAATTTAGATAGTGCTCAAACGAATTTTCGGTTTTATCTGCTATTTGTTGAAAATCGCGACGTGAAATTTTTTTTTTTTGCTCCCATAGCATAAAGTGTTTGTATTTAACAGAATCGTTATTTTTTTTTTCATTTTAGTAATCTGAAGTTTTTTTTCAAGCTGCCTCAAGTAATTTATTCGCTGCTTTTTCGGCTTTTTTAGCTGAAAATCATAAAATTAACAATAGTTCAGCTACAAATGTTAATTTTTTTTTTTTTTACAAAATAAGAGGTGTATACATTTAAAAAAAAACACACACATTTTTCGCTCCAAATTTTCGTGAAAATCGAAAATCACGAATCATGAAAAAAAAAACTTGCGAACGGTGATGCAAACAATCGCAAGTTTGCAAGTTTTTTTTTCATGATTCGTGATTTTCGATTTTCATGAAAATTTGGAGCGAAAAATGTGTTTTTTTTTTAACGTACACACCTCTTATTTTGTAAAAAAAAAAGAAAAAAATTGACATTCGTAGCTGAACTATTGTTAATTTTATGATTTTTAGCTGAGGAAGCCGAAAAAGCAGCAAATAAATTACTTGAGGCAGCGCGAAAAAAAATTTCAGATTATTAAAGTGAAAAAAAAATAATGATTCTGTTAAATACAAACACTTTATGCTATGGGAGCAAAAAAAAAAAAATTTCACGTCGCGATTTTCAACAAATAGCAAAAAAAAACCCAAAAGTCGCTTGAGCACTACCTACATTGTTTTTTAAATCCTAAATTTGGGGAAAATTACTTTTTTTTTTATCTTCTAACGTTTTTCGATGGAGCTCCGAGAAAAACAAAATATCGATTTTTTTTTAACCACCCTAATATATATATTTTTTCAGCCATTATCTTAAGGATGTATCGAACCTACCTTCCCAACCAAAAGTGACTTTCGTCGACAATATTGCATACTTTATGATAAGATAAAAATCGAAAAAAATTCAACCACAATAAAGACGATAAGAAGATTAATTTTGAATAATAATAATTCCAAAAAGTGATCAACAAATTGTTTAAATAAAACATTAAAAAATTTTTAAGGAACGTTTTTTTTTACACGTGAAATAAATTCGTTGATTTTTCGGACATGAATTTAAAAAAAATTTCTTATCATTTTGAAATTTCGGTTTTCGAAAAATTTTTAATTTTGAAAAATGAAGGAAAAATCATGAATTTTGGATATGTTTTCGTAAAAACGTTGTATATTACAATTAATAAATTTCCAGGGCATTGAACGAATAGTTTCGTAAATTCAACCTTTACAAATTTCCGAAAATCGAAATTTCAAAATGATAAGAAAATTTTTAAAAAATTCACGCGTAGTCAGAAAAATCAACGAATTCATTTCACATGACAAAAAAAAACATTCCCTAAAAATTTTTTAAACAATGTTTCGTTTAAACAATTTATTGATAACTTTCGGGCATTATTATTATTATAAAGTAATCGTCTTATCGTCTTTATTGTGGCTGAATTTTTTTCGATTTTTATCTTATCATGAAGTACGCAATATTGTCGACAAAAGTCACTTTTGGTTGGGAAGTTGCGTCCGATACATTCGTAAGTTTTCTAGCATCGAGAATTTTATTTTTCTTTTTTTCAAATAAATACCACGAAAGTCTCGTTGAAGATGCTCAGACTCGGGGTTTCCGGAGCGGGTAAGGGAGGTATTCCCAAGCGATCTCTGATCGATGCAATTATCGTGTCAACGGCTCCTTGAGCGGTGCCCAAATATCTCTCCCATATGAGACGTCCCTGTCGACGCATAGCCAGAAGATCATTGTCCGGCACGGCTCGCAAAAAGAAATGCATTTCCGTAACGCGAGCCTGAAATTTTAAATTTATTTTATTTTTTAATTTTCGACGAAATTTCAATTTAAAAAAAAAAAAAAAAAACAGCAATAACATCGACAAATATTCAAGTCTCAATTGTAGCAAATGCAATTTTTTCTTGCGGCCCTCAATTTCGACATTCGGAGTTTTATATTCGACTCGCGATGAGATTTAGCCAATCAAAATCGTCAGCAAAAAAATAACGAAGCAAGATTTCGCGCAAATTTTACATAAGTAAAATTTACATTTTCTTTCAAATGTACACGAGTCCGCTTGCCTTTGGTAAGAATATTGCGGCTCTTCGCCATGCGATGACCTCGCTGTAGCACAAAAGAATCTGATCGCCGCCCAGAACAACGGGAATAGCTCCGGCCCTAAGTGCCTCGTAGAGTCGTGCCTGCATGAACGAGGTCGTGACGAGGGTCGCGTTGCTCGGTGCTAGTATAAGGGCGAACGTTGATTCACGTAAAATCGTCTTTCTCGATGAATCCGTGCCGCACAACGACCAATCGAGGGCCGCGACATTTTTACGCATCTCCGTGGCGGGCACGCACTCGAATTGTATGAAAAATTTGTCGAGCGTCGTGCCACCGGTCATTTCCTTCAGATGCTGAATGATAAAGCCATCGAGGCTGTTCTCATCGACGGCGGCGAGCCTCTCGAGATCGATCTCGGCGTCGTCGATCTGACGCATCGTCGTTGCTGCTGCTGCTGCTGCACCTACCGTCGTTCTCATTTCACCTTGAAACGAGAGCAAATATTTTCTCCTCGCCGGTACCATGGACGGGCAATCCTGCCAGATATCACCGCCCGGCGGGCCGAGTATCGGTGGCACAATGAGATCGAAACCCTCGCGAAATTGATTACGCAGAAATGACGATTGCACGAGTATCGCACGACCCGTGTCCGTCCGATCAAATATATTTCCCGCCTCGAACGTGAGATCTCGCCGCACGAGATTCAGCAAAATATGATTTCTACCGTCACCGCCCCAGTAAGGCAGAGCGTGCAATTTTACCACGTTCAAGGCTCCCGGTGAATCGCTGGTTTTCATTTTTGATAAGGATAACGCCTCGCCTATTAAAAGTATATAGACACAGGCCTCGGCTGGATTTCCGGTGAGATGAGCGTTGTAGCCTAAAACGAAAAAAAAAAAAAAAAAAATATTTTATATCTTCTTTGGGAAGGGAAAAAAAATAGGCTCGGAACTCGCTTTTGAAGGAAAAAAAAAAGGAGAAATAGAGTTATATGTATAATAGAGAGATATATAATATATAATATATATAATATATATAATATATATAATGTATAAATATATTATATAATATATATAATATATATATTATATAATATATATAATATATATAATATATAATATATAATATATAACATAGATATATATATATATAATAGAGCTCGGAACTCGCTTTTGAAGGAAAAAAAAAGAGAAATAGAGTCAAAAGCATTCGAATATGCGTGCGGCGCGCCCCCTACCGTTAAATGATTAATGGTTAAAACTGTTAAATGGTTAAAATGGTTAAAAATGATTAAAATGGTTAAAACGATTTTTCATTGCCCGTACCCAGCGTCTGTTTGATGGTAGTTTTCAAAAATCCATCAACGTCCCAGCCTGCGCTGAGAACGCTGAATAAATCCGGATCATACAGATAAACGGGAAAACCGCTCGTAAGGGCGCATCTGCTGTGATCGAAGCAGTTGTACATTTTGCACGCGAGCGAACGAGCCGCCGGCGCAACGTCAGGCGCGGAATTCATGAGAATTCTTTTCGGAGACGCCAGCTCGGGTGTATTTCTCTCGACTGCCTCTCTCTGAGCTGCCTGAGCCTGCACCACGCTTATCTTCAATCTATCAAGATCGGTCTGTTGATGCGACAGATCTTGCTTCAGATCGTCTATTCTCTGAGCGAAACCGCTCACCTCCGCCTGAAGTCTCTGTCTCTTGTTTTCGAGATCTCTCAGCTCGTTGCTGACCGATACTTTTATTCGCAGCATCTCCTCTATTCTTACTTTCAAATCGGCCGCTTTCATCGATGTAAAATCCTCGAAAGCCACCAACTTGGATCTTGTACGACGTAAATCCATACCCGATGAATCGGCTTCTACCTGCGAGGAGATATGAAATATTGTTTTTCCGCGCGCTCGCCGTTGTAAATTTTCATTCGATCGAGATATTTTTAAGAGAAATAACGAGATATACATTGAATTTGACTCGATTATTCGTGAAAGCGCGACGAAAAAAGTATTGTCCCTTCTTTATCTTCGAGAAATGGGGCGATTTATCGAATTCTCACGCTCGTAGCAAATAAAATCGATAAAATTTTATTACTATTTTTGAAAATATAACTGAGAATAAATTTTTTTTTCGAACTAACGCGCACTAATTTTAAAGTTTAAGTTACAAAAAAAAAATTTTTCTCGTATTCTTCGAAATTCTAGCATTACGAAATTATCGTCGATGAGCTTTTTTGGTTCAAAAAATTTTAGAAATATTTGTTCGCTCGAAAATTTTAATATCGTGAAAAATTAAATATTGGGCGCAACAATAACAAACATTTCGAACAATAATTAAATCCATTGAAAATTTACGAATGTATATCGTAAAAAGTTTGTTTTGATTTTTTTTTTTTTTTTTTTTTTCTCGTCTTAACGAACGTTCAAATTACCTTTGATAAATAATAGTGAGTGAAAATCGGCACGATAAATAAGAGGACGGAGACCAGAATAATAATTCTTGATAATTTGACATGCGCCAGCCAGTGGCGGACCTCTCTTCCATGATTTAGCTGATGATACGAACTGCCAGACTCCAAGGACAAGCCCCCGGCCATAGTAAAAAAAAATATTAAAAAAAATAATCGAAGCTGTACACTTTATAACAAAAAATGAGCCATTGCTCTCTCAAAATCTCTGCTCCGATGATTTGAGCACTGACACCGAGTGAATTTTTTTTACGACGCCGAAACAATATCGGGAAATAGCTCCGTTTTTATTAAGCTTGTCGTAAAAACCACGTGAATGACATTAATTTTTTTGTTTTTTTTTCGCGCGAAATTACGAAGAACAGAGTTGATCCACGCTCATCTTTCTGCTCCAAAATAAAACCTTCGTAATCTCATTGTTGCAATTAATGCTGGGCACATTTTTGTAATGAAACTCGCTGTGCCGAATTAATCGGAGATTTCATTGGAGACGAGAAGTGCGTTGCCCATGACTGCACAGCACTAATTGCGTTCAATTTCAATGAAGTAAAAAAAATTGTTGACTCAAGATTACAACTCGTTGATCGGTGCATGATTAATTAAGTCATGAATCGAAGAATTTTACTGACGGAAGAAAAAAAGTACTGTAAATCACGGAGAATAGCGAACTCGATTTTTTGTGACGAGTGTGTGGACATAATAATTTGCAGATAATATAGAGATGCTGCATACCACCGAGAGGTAACTTCACGGTTTAAGTATAGAGAGAGAAAAACCGGTCCCCGAATCGTAATACAATGAAGTGAACTGGACAACTTTTTTTTGAATTCAGTAATTTAAATTTCGGTGCAGTTGGCCCAACAATTTTTTTCATTATCCAAATCGAATCGTTATAGGAGCTTATTATTCGATGTAGAATCGTTTAGTGGTCCGCAGTAAATGTAAAAAAACTGCACTTGACAGTTACACTGACCCGGAAAAGGGACAGCGGACCTTCAAATAAGAATTGTGACGCTTATCGTTCGTTCAAGTCGTACAAAATTTTATTTTGTTGATTTTTAATCAAGAGCGTGATTTCTAATTTTTGAAAGTTTATTTATTTTTTTAATTATTTGATTTTTTTATCGGCAATACAAAGCCTTAAATGTGCAAAAGTGTACTTTTTTTTGAGTTTTTGCTTAGTTTTATAAATCTGTGATTGAAGATGTTGGGGATGAAAATGTCAGGTCCTACAGTTTAAAATGTGTGCTCTTTCACGTGGTATATCAACAATTTCGAATTATTTCGAAATCTTCGATTTTTTCTCCTAAGATGAATTTACATAAAAGGACTTTTTTTTTTAGGATAAGTGAAGTATGAAGGTTTTAGGTGATTTTACATGTAATAAAAAGAAAAATTTCCATAAAAAATTACTTTTTATTGCGAAATTTGTTTACATTGTAAACAAAATGAACACCTGCTGTGCGATGAGCACATTGATTTTTACGTCAGAAACTGCACCGCATACGTCGTTTTCGTATTTTGAGAGTAATGGCAAAATGCACAATGCGGTCTGTGCTCCGAGTCTCTTTTGTTGTTCTACCTCAGGTTGGTGTAGATTCAAAAAAATATCCAATGTGTTTTTTTTTTAGATTAGCCCTCAAAGTCGGAATTTCAAATCGTCTTTGCAACATTGGTGAATAGCAATTTTATTTTATAAAATCTTTCATTGTATTGCGAAATGTCTGAAAATTCAGATCCTTCACGAGCCAAATATTCTCCTGAGTCTGTCATCCAGTCCGGACACATGTCCGAATCACTATAATTGCATCCACAGTTACATTCGAAACAAATAAAAAATATGAATTCAAAACTTTTCATAACTTTATGCCTATAATAAATATTTTTTATAACTATTTTTTAATAAAAATAACAAAATATGAACCGTATACTTACATTTTATAATCATCAGATTATTCGAAAAATTGATATTTCAACAAACCGTCTAACGGATTTTTCGAGGAACAAATACAAACCTCAAAGTCCCGGGTCCCTCTCCGTAACTTCTCAGGGATGAAGTATATTCAAATCGGTATAAAATACCAACCTCCTCCGTCTACAGGAGGGATTGATATTTTTTAAACAAAGCGGAAGATTTCTTTTTTTTTCATAGCACAATGACGAAGAAGCTTTTGTTCATTGGGGAAAAAATAAAAATTCCATTATTTTGAGCTGGGAGGACATTGAGATATAAGTTAGTAAATATATACGATAAAATATTAGCACATTTGACACAATGAAAATTGTGAATTCACTTTCGTGCATCGATGGGACTCGGTCGATACTTCGATCAACGGTTATTTCACGGATAAAAATATGATTATCATTGCAAAAAAAAAAAAAATGGAGATAAACAATTTACCTGTATTTTATCGATAAATAACGAACGCATTATCAGAGGAATATACGAATCGCAATTATTTCAAACGTGTATCGACAATTTATTTTTCATTCTTGTTGCAACTTTTAGTTACAATAATTATTACATTTATGAAACATGACCAGAAGTAGGCAGCGCGCATAGATAGAAACGACCGCGCGGAGCAAGCATATTTTTCATTAGCATGGATTTTTTATCAACGATTTATTAAATTATGCGGGCCTTTGCTCGGAAAAAGAGAGAAAGAGAGAGAGAGAGAGAAAGTGATGAATTCGAGATAAGTGCCGATGTAACTTTTGAAAAGATGCTTGCGCCGCATTCGTTATAAATCTGCCCGGGAAAATTTTTTTTAATCCTTTGACAAGTCTCAACGATAATCGTCTATCGCGAGATTAACGTCGTATAAAAAGTCGTTGTGCTCATCTCCGATAAAAACGATGAATTATTTAATATACAAAAAAAAAAAAAAGAAAAAAAAAATCTTACACAAAAAAGGGGTGCCTGTGTTTCGTCACGACGATAAACAGCGTCGATCAATTATTTATCCTCGCTTCACATGTCGTAACGTCGGAACAAGCCTACGAGAATAATTGATACATTATCCAAGCGAGAATCGATCGTTTTAAATATTCAATGTTAAAACGAGGATAATTTATCGATTTTACACAATGTTCCTTTTTTTTTCTTTCTCGCCATGTCCCCCGCGAGACTTAATACTCAATTCCACATCGTATCTCGTGAATTAACGCTTCGAAAGACACGCGCGCTTTGTGACGATGCATTTGCGAATAAAAGAAAAAAGATGAGGGGCAAAAAAAAAAGTGAGACACGTTTACGTGTGCACACGGTCGAGTTTTCAAAAATTTTATCTAAAAGTTTTTTAAAAAATGAAGTGTAATGCTTACAACGGTTGCTCCAGTCCCATGTTACGTCTACTTGATAGAGAAAAAAAAACAAAAACAAAAATCGATGCACTCAACAATGGCTTCAATTTGAACAATTTCCCCGCGAGATTTTGATGCGTTACGAGCTCATTTTACTTCGTTGAATTACGTTTTACGAATGCACCGGTGTAACATTAATTCAGCTTCTCCATTCGAAAGATAACTCGAATGAATTTCAACTGCTTTTTTTTCATATCCCTTCACAAACAAATTACTCCAATTCGTAAATAATTGATATAAATGAAAAAAGCTTCAGCGATGAATTCATAGAGAATTTTCTTAACAAACAAAATGAGCATTAGCAAAATATGCTTTCGGAATTATTGGCATAAAATGCATTTTTTTTTTTTTAATATAACGTGAATATTTCTCGAGACTCGCCCTTATTTGCACGAGTCTCGCTTCCGTAAATGCGTAAAAATAATTTTTCGAAAAGTCAATTTAAAATTCAGACTCATTGCCTGAAAGTGTTGTGGATTAACTTTTTGTTTTTGTTTTTTTTTTTAATTTGTCTTGCGTCGATGTCGAGAAAACTCATGAATCAACGTAGAAAATAGGCGATAAAGAAGTTAAATGCAGAGAAATGCGAGTAGTTAAAGGCCAAATCGGAAAAACGCAAAAGGCGACGAGCAACCTCTCCGACTGTTCCGTTTCTCATCCACTCTTTTTTTCGTCGCAATTTTCATTATTTCACGTTATTTTTTTTCGTCTACCCCGCCTAATCGTACTCTTTGTCCCTTGTGAAAAAAAAAATTAGCACGCGTAAAACAAAGTAAAAATAAAACAACGACAAAAAGTTAGATCTCTTGGTATGAAGTTTGGAAAAAGGAAAAAATAAAGAAACGGGGAGGGAAAAAAAAGGCTAAGCCGCGTTACCAACACCGAGAGGACAATCATGAGACAACAATTCTTGTTCCGTTACATAAAAGGATATAATCGTTTCGGTGTTACAAAGAGTCAAGTTCACCGAGCGACGATCGAATTTCCGGGTTATTAAAGATTTGAATTTCACGTCAGATTGTTTCAAATAATAACACGGACACCCGAGAGTCTCGTTTATCGTACAGATTACGTCAATAAATTATTACGAAATATGATTAATTATATTCGCAAAGAGACTATCTACAATTTCATATTAGATTATTACGATAAGGATAGCCTAGTTTCTTCAACGTTTTTTTTGTTTGTTTGTTTTGTTTTCTTCCTTTTCTTTTGCGTCGAATGAAAATTTTTCTTGTGCCCGAGCGAGGATGATCATTCGTAGCAAAAAAAAAAAAAAAAAGTTTCTCAATTTTTCCCCTCCGCAGTTTCGCAATTTCCGTCCAAGTTATTTTTACTAGTATGGATTTGAAAGGGAAAAACCGTTCGAACGTGTCGAGGTGGGGGGGGGAAAAAAAAAAAAAGAATCGAATTTTGAAGAAATTTTAATTTTTCCATTCCTCTGTTCAAGCTCGTGCATTTATTATTATTATTATTATTATTATTATTATTATTATTAATTTTTGTTTTTTCTTAAATACCTGTCGATTTCTCAAGTGATGTGTATTTACAACCGGATATTAGCAAAGCCACGATCAGGCTGTCGGAGCAAGGCACGGCTTATTCGAAGCTTCCGTTGACGATTATTTTAGCTACGCCGGCGACGAGCAAAAAGGTCTTTCGCTGCGGCGACCGATCTAACTCGCTAATCCGAATTAAGAGAGCCGGTCAATGTTTTCTTTTTTTTTTTTTTTTTTTACGTTGCCAGCATTCACCGATAAACCTTTTGCCCCACTATATCGATAGTTCCTTGTAGTTTTTTAAAATTTTATTTATTTATTATTATTATTATTCACCGATGATTTTTATACATGCGTGTAAAATTCATGTAAACGCGAACGCGATTGGACGATAGAAAAAATTACGTTACGCGACCCCGTTGCCTTCGCGATTTTTCTTTTAAAAATATTTTCTCTCCTATTTATGTTTATCACAAACACCGACGACTCATCTCGCTCGCCGACGAAATTCCTCAATCTTTATCAATCATTCAATCATGCACTATCATCATTGTTCCAGTAAATTTTTTTTTTTTTTCTTTTTTTTTTCAGTTTCACGATTCAAGCGCTTACTGTAAATTGGTATTTAATTGATATATCATCAGTTATTACTATTCAAATATTACAATTAAATAGCTTTCGCGCGTCATCGTCCTCGTCGTTGTTAATAATCCTCGAATATCCAAGCCGGGATGAGCATAATTCGAGAGTGATGTCATTTAAATTATTTATAATTTCTTTTTACGAGAAATTATAAATAATTATTACGAAAACGTAGAATTTACAAGTTTTTTTTTTACTACGACTGAAGAGTCGTGAAACAATTTTTCACAATTGTTTTATCGAAGAATAATAAATCGTGTTTCGTTCGGCCGGTGCCCAACTCGTTCGAGGTTTATGACTGTCATTAATTACTCGTTAAATATCGGATATTCGTTATTGAAAGAAAAAAAAAATTATATATGGGGGATTTTGCAAAAAAAAAAAAAACGAGAGATCATAGACGATGGTATTTTGAATTTGTTTATATTTTTTTTTTGCGGATTTTTGTGTATTAAAAATATCCTTGAGAGGATTTTTCGATCTTCGTCTTCATTCGGTCAGGACAGTCCATCAAAGATTCTCACAATATGACATTCAAGACAAATTTTCGTGCAGGATTCAGAATTCGTAAAAAAAAACCCCCAAAGAACAAAAACTGCTATTTTTTTTGCCTACTTTCTAAAAAAAAAAATACAGCAATATCACAGAATCACGTGGAAAGAAAATAACTTTTATATTTTCGCTTACCGGAAATATGCGCCATTTTTTATTTAAAAAAAAAAACTCAAATTTACAACGATTTCTCCAAAAAAAATTACGCAACTTTTGAGCCTGATCTGAACGTGGTTCGAGCCGATCTTCGATTTTTATTGCACATTTTACGTTCAGGGTTATTGATTTTTCGTTGGTTTTCTTTTTTCGCATAATTTAGCTGGAAAAAAATAAGCAAAAGAGACTTCGATGCTCATATTTTTTTCCAAACAATCTTTCCTCGTTATACCGATTGTGAACAAAATTGTTGTTCAAAATTAACGAAGTCACTTTTTCGTTTCCAGCTAAATTATACGAAAAAAAAAACCAACGAAAAATCAATAAACATCAACAAAAATCGAAGATCGGCTCGGACCACGTTCGGATTAGGCTCAAAAGTTGCGTAATTATTTGTCAAATCGTTTTATATTTGAGTATTTAAAATTAAAAAAATTCAAATTAAAATGGTTATTTTCTTCCCACGTGATTCTGCGATATAATTTTTTTTTTTTTTTTTTCTAAAGTAGATGAAAAAAAATAGCAGATTCTGTTCTTCGAGTGTTTTTTTTTACGAATTATAATTCCTTCTGCTCGAAAATTTGCCCTGAATTGTCATTTTATGAGAAACTTTGACGAGCCGTCCTGACTGAATGCAGATCGAGATCGAAAAATCCTTCTAGAGATGCGTTTAATACAAAAAAATTCGCAAGAAACAAAAATACTTGAGACAAATTCCAAATACCATCGTTCATGACCTCCCATTTTTTTTTCCCGAAATCCTCCCATACAGCGTTCGAAAATGTTGAAAATTTTTTAAAAATATTTTTAATTTTATTTGCAACTATTTGTTTCTTTTTTTTCATAAATATATCGCAACCGATTGAACATTCGACCAGAATGATCACATCCGTTCCGGATTTTATTAGCTTTTTTTTTTTGTATCGAGGGGGGAAAAAAGAAAAGATTTTCACATTACAGTCGGAAAATCGCGTTTCTATTCGGATTTTTTTTTTTCTTTCGCATCTCGCGATACTTCGCGATAGAGTGTCACGAATTTGGCCCGTACGTACGAAAAGAGCGAGCGCGATACGAATTGAGAATCGTTCGAAACAGAAGATTAGCACGTGCTTTGTTCGTTCTCGTAGATTTTTTTGTTTTTTTTTTTGTTTTTTTTTCCTTCTTCAAGCTAATCGCCGATAATAATTCAGATCGTTAGAAGAGGCGCGGCGCGCGCGCACGTAATTCGGAAAATTTTTCCTCGTAAAAGTATGCGCGTCGATGGGAAGAAGAAGAAAAAAAAATGAAGAACGAAAATTGAAGTGAGGCGGTGGAAGAAAAAAAAAAAAAAAAAATGTAAATCGTGAAAATGATTAACGAGTCGAGGACAATGCCGCGATTCGATTGCCGGATCTTCGCGCGCGCTCCGCGTAATTTTACCAGATGCAGGAAAATACGTACGCGATCATGTTGTAGTGAATGTAGGTCGAGGTTATGAAAAAAAGATGAAGAACGAGAAATCTCAATGGATCCTGCTGAATTTTCGAGCCCTCGACGGGATACTCGCGGGTACCCACGAAAGTTCCATTCTTGTAAAAATTCTCCAAAAGTACTTCCTTCTCCGCCCATCTCTCGTAAAGCCATTTTGACAATAGCTCGGGCTCGCGCGGCACCTGCGACAAAATAATTCATGGAATAAATAAGCCAACGACGATCGAGTTTAAATGGACGAAAGCGAGGAAGGTCGTCGTCGTCGTCGTTCGACCCTCGCGCGTTTCATCGTGAATCGTGGGGAGCTATCGATTTTTTTTTTTTTTACAGACTTACCACCGAGCTGGGAAATAATCGATAAAAGAGGACGGTCTCGCAAGGGGCTCTCGAGCCGGTTACAATCGCTGACAAGTCGATTGGCTTTCCCTGAGGATACGCTATCGTTATATCGAGAACCCAACTGATCTCGGGTTTGTTAATCACATTCGTATCTGTTGAGAAATTGAATTTTTTTTGAAAAATTCCAATTGGGAGTATAAATGATTTTTTTTATTTCAAAATCCGATAGTTTAGGAAAAAATATTTAGTACGTATTTTTTATTTGAATCAAAATTGCCGTTAATATAAAAAATTGAAAAATGTAACATTATGACGTCACACATGTTACGCTATATCTATATATATATATCAAAATTCGTGAAATTAAATTGCCTATAACAGGTGCATCTGTCATTTTTAACGAAAAATAAAAAATACGTCCTCATTATTTTTACTTACACTAACATTATGCGCCCCAATGATTGAAAAAAAAATTTCATTCATACTCCTAATTGGGAGTGTAAATAAAATTTTTTTATTTCAAAATCCGATAGTTTAGGAAAAAATATTTAGTACGTATTTTTTCTTTTTTTTTATTTGAATCAAAATTGCCGTTAATATAAAAAAATTGAAAAATATAACATTATGACGTCACGCATGTTACGCTATATCTATATATATATATCGAAATCCGTGAAATTAAATTGCCGCATCTGTCATTTTTAACGAAAAATAAAAAATACGTCCTCATTATTTTTACTTACTCTAACATTATGCGCCCCAATGATTGAAAAAAAAAAAAAAAAACAATTTCATTCATACTCCTAATTGGGAGTGTAAATAAATTTTTTTTATTTCAAAATCTGGTAGTTTAGGAATAAATATTTAGTACGTATTTTTTATTTTTTATTTATTTGAATCAAAATTGCCGTTAATATAAAAAATTGAAAAATATAACATTATGACGTCACACATGTTACGCTATATCTATATATATCAAAATCCGTGAAATTAAATTGCCTATAACAGGTGCATCTGTTATTTTTAACGAAAAATAAACAAATACGTCCTCATTATTTTTACTTCACATGATGCGCCCCTATGATTGGAAAAAAAATTTTCATTCATACTCCTAATTGCACGGCTGATTTATTTATTTATTATTAAATTTAATTGAAATATATATGAGCAATGTCATTGTGAGATTTAACGTTTGGATTGATCGGGTGGATGGATATTGGAAAAAAAAAAATATATATATATATATATATATTTACCCGATCGATTGTTCGATCGTTGATCGAACAAATTGTTGTTTTGCGTCGGACCAACGTGATTGAATATCGTCTGCATCGCTCCAACCCTCGGCAGCGAAACGTTCTCCAAATTCGGCAAATTATTCTTCCTCGCGAATCTCTGCGACGTTTCACGTCTGTTGCAAAGAAAGCCACCCTCCGGGAATAGCACCATCCATCTTCTGTTGCGCGGTATATAAGATTCCTTGAGATGCTTCTCCAATTGCTTCAAACTTTCGTCCCTCCTGTTGCGACCCTGTTTGAGGGGAGCGCGGGGAGGGGGAAAAAAAACAGAAGAGCTCGATTTTTTTTGCTCCATTGCGAATCTTCCCCCCATTCGCAATGAGTCCTATCGGTACGGTAAAATAGAACTTTAAAATGGCAAAATGGATTGAAGAGCCAATTTTTTTTAGGAGAAAGTCATCAGAGTTGACCCAAAATCAGCGGAATCCAACAAAATTTCTTTGTGCTTTGGATTTTCGGTTTTTTTTTTTTTAGTTTTGTCGGGAAAAAAGATATTGACTACGACTTTTGTCTGAAGAATTTTTTTGCGATTACTCAAATCATTACCTGACATGGAAAGCTGAATAGACCAAAATTCGGATAAATCATCGTCGTTTCGGCTTTCCATCTCAGATAATATTTGAATAATCGCAAAATCGTATGTACGAAAATTCTTGACAATTGAGACATCTACAAGTTTTATTGCAACAATTTATCGATAAAATCAAAAGAGGCCGATACAATTGACACTAAACATGCATAAGCGTGAATTGATCGCTATTTTTTTATCGCAACTTTTTTTTTCTTTATAAATATCGAAAAATTCTTTAAATAAAAGTCGCAGGCAATATTTTTTCCGGAAAAATTAAAAAAAAAAAAAAAAAAAAAAAACAATCGAAAATCCAATCACCGGGAGCCGAGATATCGAGGATTACCGGTTTTTCAAGACGGTGGACGAAGGACAAGGAAATTTTATTGGATTCCGGTGTTTTTGGGGGCATTTCGTACTCAAAAAATTGGCTTTTCAATCCTTTTTTTTTTTTTTTTTTTTTTTTTTGAGATATTAGCTACTTTTCGATGCAATTTTCCTGTGCCATGTCTAGCAAATCAAGAGAACGTTGACTCACCGAAACGATGAAAAAATCCTGATGCAAAATCGACACTATGCCAAAGTTGGTAAATTTGAATACCCTATCCATGATCCACATTAAATTCGGCAATACGTCCGGCTTCGAGTTGAATGTCGTCATCAACATTGGAACATCAGCTGTACTCTGATGATTCGCTATTACAAGTGTTTTTTCATTGATGATCCTCTGTATATCGTCACCTTGCTCTATAACTGAAATATTGAAAAAAAAAATCATTGAATACTCATCGGAGACACGTTCGAGCGCTGCTTAGTCAAGCGATTGCCTGCGTTTTACAAAAATTTCGAAAAATCAAAAATTGAAACTTTTTTTGGCAAAATTAAGAAAATCTTCGCAATGAATTGCCATAATTCCTTTTTAAAATTAAATACCGTTGCTCAATGAATACAAGTTTGTTCGTAATGAATTGCCATAATTTCGAAGAATGAAAGGAAATTTTCTTGGTTTCCGGTAGTTTTGGGCATCTCTAATGACTCTGTCCTCAAAAAATTTGCTTTTCAATCCATTTTGCCATTTCAAAGTTCTATTTTACCCTACCAATAGGACTCATTGCGAATGGAGGGGGATTCGCGATGAAGAAAAAATTTGAGACTTTGCAATGAATTGCCATAATTGCTTTTTAAAATTAAATACCGTTGCTCAACGAATACAAGTTTGTTCGTAATGAATTGCCATAATTTCGAAGAATGAAAGGAAATTTTCTTGGTTTCCGGTAGTTTTGGGCATCTCTAACGACTCTGTCCTCAAAAAATTTGCTTTTCAATCCATTTTGCCATTTCAAAGTTCTACTTTACCGTACCAATAGGACTCATTGCGAATGGAGGGGAATTCGCGATGAAGAAAAAATTTGAGACTTTGCAATGAATTGCCATAATTTCTTTTTAAAATTACCATTGTTCAATGAATACGAGTTCGCTGATACAATTTATTTGAATTTAGTATGAAATTTGAGAATTCCGCGCGCACGAATGTTCGCTTATTTTTATAATCGACCCCAAGCTCGAGTGTACTTACTGTCGTAGCCAGCGGACCAGGTCCACATGGAAACCATCGCCAATAACCAATGGAAAAATAGACCCTCTATTCGCCAATAGATCTGAGGCTGATAAACTTTTACAGGAAACAGTAACGTCATCCATATGACGTACGTCGGTATGCAGTAAACATTGTTCAACAGAACAAATCCCGTTCTCACGATACATTTCACGATGGAGGCAACTTTGCCTATTATGCTGCAAAATTGGAAACAAACAAAAAAACTTTTGTTTTTTTTTTTCTTTCATATTTGAGAGAACGCGCTTTGGTTGTATTTAACCCTTAAATGGTAACGGAGGGCTCATTTGTGCCTCGTCCAAACCGTCTCCCCTTGCTAGCTCAGAGAGAAGGCTAGGGTATATTGTTTAAACAAATGATCTAATCAGCAATACAGTCCTTATTCTAGGATAGTTGATGAGATTTCATGAATTTTTCTGAATTTTTTAGAGCACTTTGGAGCACTTTTTAAAGCGCCAGGGACGATTGACCCCCCCGTTACCATTTAAAGGTGCCAAAAAACACGTTACCATTTAAGGATTAAATACGATAAATAATACCAGAACTAACTCTCTCTCTCTCTCTCTCTCTCTCTCTCTATCTCTGTCTCTCTCAAAACTTTGCGATACATATGTGTACACTGCCCGCTGGCTATCGGGAAGCCTCTGAACTGTCCACTTATGCAATTACATTGTTAAGGATTGAGGTAGGTACAAGCAAGTTCTACAAGATGATTCAAGAGTCGAATATGACCCATATCTAGCTCCGTATCGTTTCGTATCGAGCTCGCAGTCTCCGCATACAAATATCTCATCCGTAGATTTAAAATTGCCTATACATGCGCTCGGAGTATCTATATCCGATGAAAATAGTCTCAGAGAAAAAAAAAAAAAAAAAAAAAACAGGGACTCCCTCATAGTCCGGACTTGACAATCATTATCGGAGACGTCCAATGACTCACGCTATTCCATACATAAATGCAAACGTGCAATTAAAACGAATGATCGGACTGCTGGAGTCGCAATTCGTACAATGACCGTTAAAGTGCTCAACAAGGGGGGGGGCAAAAGTTCAAGCCATTAGCGCATTCGGAGAAAAAGATAAATATATCATTGCGCAATAAAAAGAATACTAATTTATATGCTAGAAGATCAGACTTTGGAAAAAAAAAAAGTACGTGCATAACTTGATGCAAAAAATCATATACTTTTATGCTTTGCACAAACTGTTGCGACTCGAAACATCGCGAATCTTAGGGGAAAAAAAAAAAAAAAATACACTATATTCTCAATGGTTCAAAGGTGCATACGATAAGCACGAGGTGAGTTATGATTGCATTCGCAGATTCATAAGCGTTTTTTTCTCACGTAAAAGCAGCAGACGAGTATCGAGGGGAAAAAAAAAAAAAAAAAAAAACAAAAGAGGGGGAAAAACGATGTCGCAGATTTGAGGTTAAAATGTTTTCGTTTCACGATATTGTAGTGCAGATGCGTATGCGATCTAGGAATCATCGACGCGTTATCATTAAAAATTCGCAACTAACCCATTATTTCGCCTTCTTTTTGATCGTTCAAACGTCCTTAAAATCGTGAATGTGCAATAAGTAATAAATATAGCCTATGATGAGACTCACTTGACCAAAGCCGAAGCGGGGGAGGGGGTTGTGTCAGTCATTTTCGAAAAATGCCACCCGTCATAGGACATCGAGTGGTAGCTCTCATATGAACACTTTTTATCCACCATAGCATTCCCACATTTGCTTAAATTACATAATGAGAAATCATTATCGGTCTCATGGCGGAATATATAAACGCGCGTTAACTCGCGCGGTCTGTTTACACGAGCTCGCGAGGGGGGCAAGGTGAGCCAGGGGAGCTCGGGAAGGTCTCAGCGGGAGAGCACACCACGCACGCAACGCACTAAATTTATATATATACGCCGCGAGTTTATAACGCGTAATTTTTTTTAACTAGCTAATACGAGAGAGCAACAGAGAGCTCTAGATTTTGTTATGGAACTCTTCGGCTAACGTGTGTTATTTCGCCGGAACGCGCAAGAGAGACTTATTATATATATAGTTGCGATGTGCGCCGGAGCGCGGATATTCTCCACGTCGCTCTCACTTGCCGGCCTCTTTGCGACTGGCCCTCTGTAATCCACAACGAAATGAGCAGAGAGCAGCGGCCTATCGCGGTGACACACTGATCCTCACTTGTAGCTTTTGGCCTTTGCCCAAAACGCCGAAAAAAAAAGTTATTCGCGAATTTTAAATGTATCATTATGCGATTTTTTTTTTCTTCGGGCACTGCCTGAATAGCATTGCACACCTGAGCCCATTTTTTTTTTTTTGCAATATGTATACAATAGTATATATGTGTAAAACTCATCTCCGATGATGCAAGAGAGAGTTCATTTACATACGCCTGCTTGATTATAGGCACAAAAAAAAACGAATTTTACCATATATATTACATCAGAGGACTGCAGGAAATCAGGTGACGATGAGGTCATTGATACATGGAATTTTGATAAAGAATTCCTTTTACGCATGACTTTATTAAAATAATAATGTGCAGTTCGAAAGTACCCATGACACACTATATATATACATTTATAATAGAGGAGATAAAGTTGAAATACTGCTATAATTATAATTGGTCTATCGAATAAAGGGATATAAATAGGTTAAACTTTTATCTATGTTTACGATCTCGGGAAAACATGCATTTTATGTATTTATTATAACGTTTACGTATTTAATTATTCGAAACTACAATCGTTTTGAATATTTGAAATGGAGAGAGGTTATACGTATAAATGCAAGCATACAGTTTGTCAAATGACGGACTTTTTTTTTTGAAAAAATAACGGACGTTTGGATTTTCTGAAAAATTTTATGTCATCGCGAAATAAATATATTGAAAGTCAAATTGACTGTACACTGGAAATCCTTGAGAAAAATTATTGCAAATTATTGGCTTATATGTTTTTGTAATATTTGCAATGGCCGTCTCTAGTTGCGAGTTCTTTCGCCAAGTCGCCGAGAGAGCGCGCGCGTCGACAATCCCAAATTTCCTCCTGCCCCTCTTTATACCTGGTACACAGCTGATGATCTCTCACCGCAATCGTCTGCTCGCGCCGGGTGACAAGAGATAAAACAATTTTCTGAATTTCATCTTTTGTTCGAACAATTGAGACAAGCGAATGTAATGGCGTTAAACGTATTGAGAACTCGAGGTGCGACAGCCAGTATTCGTAATTTAAGAAAAACAAGTTCAAGTTTTTTGACCGTCCGAGTGTCCGCGTTCGGCAATGAGTTTCGACTCTATAGTAGTAAGGTAAAGAAAAAAATTACTATTTTTGTCATTGATAAATTATAATGATTAGCCGATTTTAATGTAATTCGATCGTTGATATATATTCAAATATTACAAAGAGTCATGCGTTCCCCGGGAGCGTACCGTGAAGTTATTTGCTTTTCAAATTGTAGCTGTTCATTTTTTTTTTTTCTCCGTTTGGCTTTACATAATCGACGTGTGGCTCGTTACCAAAATTAGATTTACGGGTGAAAAACATGAAATTATTTATCGGGCACGATAATACGCGTGTGAGAGAGATTATATTTTCATGAGAATTGTCACCTCTCTATGTGATAAAAATTTTATAACAAAATGATAAACAGTTACAAGACACAACAAGCGATGCTGCTGTACCAATAGGAGCTTGTCATCTCTGACCATTCATCACCTCTTTCTCCTCGCTGATAAATCCCCTCTCTCTCTCCCAACATTTGCCGAGATTAACGTGAAACTGTACAGTGAAAAAACGATCACATTCTTGCCACATCATCGCTTGTAACCGTCGAAGCTTGCTACGTTCTTCTTGCAGGCTCAGTTTGTTTGCAGTGAAAAAAAAAAAAAAAAACATATTTCACGATACTCGCATTTTTCGTAAATTGCTGAACATTTTGCCATGGTTTGTGCACAATTTCTTTTACATTTGCAAACAGCGCCTTCTCAAATTTCTTCCCAATTGATCGTTCACGTTTTTTTTTCAAAGATTCAAACATTGTCCGGTATCATTCCCATATAATTTAAATTGGCAATAATAAACAAAAAAAAAAAAACGGCGGCATCCAGATCCAAATATTTTTCATTTTTGTCCTATACAATTGAGAATTGGGATTTTTCTCATCGCAGCAATATTTTCCGTACTGGGATACCATAAATACTCGTTTGAAAATCCAAATCTTTACGATATCCGCGTCGTCTGTATATTTACCGGCGAAAATGTAATATGTTATTCAAGGATAGCGACAAGGGCTTCCGTCTCGAGAGAGATACCTTCGGCGAGCTCAAAGTACCAGCCGACAAGTACTATGGAGCTCAGACTCTCAGATCGGTGATGAATTTTCCGATCGGCGATACCTTCGAGCGTATGCCGGTAAATTATAAATTATAAATTTAAAAAAAAAACATTTACCATCGTCCTCCCTTGAATGGGAAAATAAAAAATTTGATCGCAATTCGGACGGAAAAAAAAAAAAAAAAAAAACAAATGTCTTTCAGTACGGAGTAATCGTAGCTATGGGAATCTTGAAAAAAGCAGCTGCCGAGGTAAACAAAGAATTTGGTCTCGATCCAAAAGTCGCGGATGCTATCAGTAAAGCCGCCGATGACGTTATAAGCGGTAAACTCTACAACGATCATTTTCCTCTCGTCATTTGGCAAACGGGTTCGGGTACTCAATCGAACATGAATACGAACGAGGTAGGGAATTTTTTTTACCGAGAGCAATGGAATTTGATCATTGGAAAATTTGAATCTTTCCGACGTATCAACTTTTCGCTAGGTCATATCGAATCGCGCGATCGAGCTTATGGGCGGTGAATTGGGCTCGAAAAAGCCCGTACATCCGAACGATCATGTTAACATGTCGCAAAGCTCGAACGACACTTTTCCTACCGCGATGCACATCGCCGTTGCCCTCGAGGTCAACAAAGTTCTGTTGCCGGGATTGAAAAAGTTGCACGAGGCGCTGAAACAAAAGTCCGAGGAATGGAAGAACATAATAAAGATCGGTAGAACGCATACTCAGGATGCGGTACCGCTCACTCTTGGACAAGAATTCTCAGGTAAATAATAGTAATCTATATGAATAAAAATTAAATGCTGTTCTCGTTGGTAAAGCACTTTTGAGAACGGCTGGACCGATTTGGCTAATTTTTTTTTTTATGTTTATAATAGTCCGAATAAGGTTTTTAGGGAAAGAAAAATTGAAAAAGTTGCTCGAAAAATTGGAAAATTCGGGAAAAACTGAAATTACTTTTTTCCATGGGATTTTTGTATGAACTCAAGACCATAACTTACGATTCGAATGATGGATATGCGTAATTCTTTTTTTATTTTGTTCGTTATGGTTCTGGAAACGTTTTTAGGAAACAAAAAATTCGGGAAAATTACAGAGGAAAGTCGGACAAATTCGGACAAACTGCAAAAAAAATTATAAAATTTTTTTATGCACCCTCGGTCATAACTGACGATAGGAACGACATATTTGGTTGATTTTTTTTGTTTTGTTCGTTACGCTCCCGGAACGGAAATAACTCGATTGAATGTTTTCAATTGGAAAAAAAAAATCTCGAAGATCTGAAGAAAAATCTGGAAAAACGCATCCAAGACTAAATTAAAATAAAATTATATTTATTTTTACTTTTTTATTGTTTCGCGATCTGTCCAACAAATGTAGTTATCTTATTTCTATTCAAATTTATTTCGCTACGTGCGCAAATATCGTGAATCAAAAGCCAATCGGTTACGTATAGCGACGAAAAATTGTTTATTTTCAGTTGAATTGTAATTCTGTTGTAAGTTCATCGCAATAGTTTCATGAAATGAATCGAGCTTCGTCGTTTTATCTCATGTAAAATTTTCGATTGGCGTACTTTTGAATGTACTTCTCTTTAAATTGAATATCCGTGGCCACAATCGCTAATATATACAATGATCACTCAGAAATACGTTTTTTTTTTCTCATTTTTTACTCTGCTTACACATTTCCCATAGCTTTTCACAAATTCAGAAAACTAACGCAAGCAAATTTATTGAAATTTGGACAGAACCAATGTCTCTCAGGGTCAGCTGGTAATAATTTGATTTGATTTGATTTGATTTAATCTTGAATTATACAATAATTTAAAATTATATAATTAAGATTAAGATTACATATTCGAGTTGCAAAAGTGCATTTGCACTTGTCCGCCGCTCTACCTACGATCTACTTATCCTATTTTAAAGCACACTTTCTTTGTATGCGCAGGCGCAGCGATTACCATACACTTTGTACATTTTTTACATTTCAAATTAAAACACTTTTGATAAAAATTCAGTTGGGATACTTGCAACGGCCTCTTCTATAATTTTTTTTACATTTTTTAAGAGGTGCGGTGAAGTATTAGTTGACGATAGAAAGATGCGAGACAGTTTGCTACTTTGGGTCCAATGTAACTATAACATTTTCTGCCAACAGACTTTTTATACTTCGTCGTATACTTGTTGTATACTTCGAAGTATACAAAGTCTGTTGGCAGGAAATGTTATAGTTACATTGGACCGAAAGTAGCAAACTGTCTCGCTCCTTTTTATCGTCAACTAATACTTCACCGCACCCCTTAAAAAATGTAAAAAAATTATAGAAGAGGCCGTCGCAAGTATCCCAACTGAATTGTTATCAAAAGTGTTTTCAACTGTCATTTTATTGCACGTAAAATACTTCTTGTACTTCTAGTGTTCTCCGGTGCTCTTACAGTTATTAACTCATCGTTCTTCCAGTTGCAAAGTAATATGCAAGCAAAGTTGCAATATAATATGAATTTATCTTTATTTTTCGCTTACTATATTACTATGAAAAAATTGAAATCAAACTACGATAGCTAAAGCGGCAATACAAGAAACAAAAGCCTAATCCTTCCTGATATTAAAAAAGAAATTTATCACAGAAATAATTTTAATAAATAAATTTTAAAAAATCGATAAGCTTGATAATGATCTGAAATCATTGAACTTCAGGAAAAATACTATAAAAAAAGAAACTGGAAAATTGGCTTATTGATATGAGGAAATAACATGACTTGTTTTTTCTATTTTTACTTAGCTATTTATTTTTTTAAAAGTTCTTTCCATGCCGGACCTCTGTACGGGTGTTCAATTACCCCTATAAGATACAATGATCGAATATTTCTCATATTCAACATTGTATATTCTGGCTTTAAATAAACAAATATATAAATAAATTATAATTATATCGAAAATTCGAAACCAAACGCTATTTTGAATGAATCCTCGCAGCCTACGCTACGCAAGTCGAATATGGTATCGCGAGGGTGAAGGATACACTACCGAGATTGTACCAATTGGCTCTCGGCGGTACGGCAGTGGGAACCGGCTTGAACACGAGAAAAGGCTTCGCCGAGAAGACCGCAGCGAAAATCGCAAGTCTGACCGGCTATCCGTTCGTTACCGCGCCAAACAAATTCGAGGCTCTCGCAGCTCACGATGCGATCGTCGAGGTTCACGGAGCTTTGAACACCGTCGCCGTTTCCATCATGAAGGTAATACATTTTTCCTCGTTCAAAAACGCAATAAAAAATAAACCCAATCATACCGGAAATGGATTGAAACAAATTTTTCAATTACGCTTGATTAAATTTTCAATTTCAAACTGTCCTCGGATTTATAATCAATTTTTCAAATAAATATATATTCAAATAAAAACGCAATAAAATAAACCCCAATCATACCGAAAATGGATCGAAACAAATTTTTCAATTACGCTTGATTAAATTTTCAATTTCAAACTGTCCTCGGATTTATAATCAATTTTTCAAATAAATATATATTCAAATAAAAACGCAATAAAATAAACCCCAATCATACCGGAAATAGATCGAAACAAATTTGTCAATTACGCTTGATTAAATTTTCAATTTCAAACTGTCCTCGGATTTATAATCAATTTTTCAAATAAATATATATTCAAATAAAAACGCAATAAAATAAATCCCAATCATACCGGAAATGAATCGAAACAAATTTTTCAATTACGCTTGATTAAATTTTCAATTTCAAACTGTCCTCGAATTTATAATCAATTTTTCAAATAAATAAATTGCCGGGGTAAAGTTTCTTACGAAAAAAAATTTGAATAAAACTTATTATTCAAAATATTTGTGAAAAATGAATATTCGAGCACCGTTGTGTTGTTTTTTTTTTGTTGTTTTTTCTTGCAAATAAAGATAGCGAACGACATAAGATTTCTGGGTAGCGGTCCTCGCTGCGGCTTGGGAGAGCTCTCCTTGCCGGAAAACGAGCCCGGAAGCTCGATAATGCCCGGCAAAGTGAATCCTACTCAGTGCGAGGCTATAACGATGGTTTGCGCTCAAGTGATGGGAAATCACGTTGCCACTACGATAGCCGGTAGCAATGGACACTTCGAGCTGAATGTCTTCAAACCCGTTATGGTTGCGAATACATTGCGTTCGGCGAGGCTGCTCGGCGATGCATCCGCGGTATTTACGAAAAATTGCGTCGTCGGAATTGTCCCGAACTGCGATAATATCGAAAAAATCATGAACGAGAGTCTTATGCTCGTGACGGCTCTCAATCCTCACATCGGTTACGACAAGGTGAGAAAATATAATCTCAATTTTATTGAAAAATATCGATATTTGTGTTTATATATATATATATATATATATATATATATATATATATTTCTTTTTTTTAAAGGCTGCGGCTATCGCGAAGCAAGCTCACAAAGAAAAACTCACGCTCAAAGAATCGGCCCTCAAGAATGGTCTTACTTCGGAACAATTTGATGAGTGGGTCAGGCCTGAACAAATGCTAGGACCCAAGTGATAATTCGAGCTCTGGATTTTGAAACGAAGAAAATTTTGTCGTTTTTTTTTTTTTTTTTTTTTTTTTTTTTTTTTTTCTTTTTATCAAATAACTACGATGCCGCGGAGAAAAAAGGAGATCGAATAACGAGAGAAACGGTATTGTGAAAATTGTTTGAGTCGTAAAAATATAATGGCTTTTATCGAAAAGCAAATATAAATGTATTCGTAAAATGGGCCCTCACCCCCCCCCCCCCCCCCTGTGAGGAAAGATTTTGAAGAATGAGAAATAATCGTAATTTTATGATTATGTTTTTCGTGGTATCGCATGACTCACGCGAGTCGAACGGGTCGGAGGGTCATCTTTTCATGCTACGAGCGATAGATCAGTGTTGTGCCGTTTGCCTTCCAATACGGATCTATATATATATATCTCTCTCTCTCTCTTTCTCGTTGAAATGTTTTCCAAAGTTCGTTGTATGGTTAAAAACATCGGTGATCGGTGCTATGGAAAAGTGGGAATAATTGGTGTACCCTTTGAAAAAGGGCAGGTAAGAGAATATATTTTAATTGTTTAAAAAAAAATTTTTTTTTTGATCGAAAATCGTTGATAAATTGTCATTTTTTGTTTCTCTTTAGCGAAAAGAAGGGGTCAGTGATGGGCCGGATGCTATACGCGCTTCCGGGCTTGTGAAAGAATTACAAAATTTGGGTTAATACGATTATTGTTTTTTTTTTTTATTAAAATTTTTTTGAAAAAAAAAAAACTTTATTCGCATACTTTGAATAATGAGTAAAAGTCGATCGTTTGATTATGAAACTTTGCGTTTAAGGAGGTTCTTAACATCAATTTTGTGCGGCAAAAGGGGAACGCGCTGGCGACGCGCGGGGCAGATTGCGTTCGGCATTTATTTCACCAAGCCATATTAATCACGCTCAATTGGGAGTATGAATGAAATTTTTTTTATTTCAAAATCTGGTAGTTTAGGAAAAAATATTTAGTACGTATTTTTTATTTTTTTATTTGAATCGAAATTGCCGTTAATATAACAAATTGAAAAATATAACATTAAGACGTTACACATGTTACGCTATATCTATATATATATATATATATATAAATCCGTGAAATCAAATTGCCTATAACAGTTTTGCCATTTTTAACGAAAAATAAAAAATACGTCCTCATTATTTTTACTTACTCTGCATTATGCGCCCCGATGATTGAAAAAAAAAAAATTTCATTCATACTCCTAATTCTGTTTACAAATATATTTCACAATCGGAACTGCGAAAAACTTTCTTTACGGGCAAATTATATCTGTGAAGGTCTAATCCGTCGTTTAAGCGGTTCTTCGGGGGAATCGTTATCGTTTTTTCACTCCTAAAACAATCTCCGATCATAACTTCGAATAATTCTCCCAAAAGAGCCCGCGTATAAGCGGCATATTTAATGTTTTTTTTTTCTCCTCAACTACGCGGTCAAAAAATCTGAAATAATTACGGTTTATTTCCTAGTACCAGCACAAACCTCCCCTCAAATTTTAGAATCATTCTTACCGTTTTTCTCTGGGTTAAGAACCTCCTCAAGAGAAGTTTCTACTTTGTTGAGCCAAAAAATGTTCGATTTTTCACCAATTTTTAATGCGAAAAATATTAAATATAAAATTTTGATATTTGATATGTTTACCAAAAGCGATCCTTAATTGAGCGCATGATAATATTTTTCAAAGTTCGACAAAACGCGATATTGGGAGTGTGAGAGGAGCCGCGTATGTCCCGCGCAAGTCCCAAGTCCCGGACAGAGGCGTTCCGAAGCAAAAAAATCAAACATATTTTTTACTTTGTACAATATCGTGGTACAAGTCGAACTAGAATTATCCAAAAATATTCAAAAGTTTTCAACTTTGTGAACAAAAAAACGGCAAAAATTTTTGTCAAAAAACTAAACTTCCCCTTCGATCACTTCCTATTTTTTTTATTTTTCAATATTTCTTCTTCGTTCCAGTTCAACTTACGCGCAATATTGTACAAAGTAAAAATATGTTTGATTTTTTTGCTTCGGATCGCCGCTGTCCGGGACTTGGGACTCGCGCAAGCTAAGAATATCGCCCGGCGTACCGACATACTTTAAAAAAACTTTAAAAAATATTATCATGTTCGATAAAGACCGCTTGATGAACATACCAAATATCGACATTCTATATTTAATACTTTTTGCATGAAAAATTGGTAAAAAATCGAAAATTTTTTGGCCCAACAGAGTAGAAACGTTCTCCTTAAATATTTTACGATTGAAAAAAAAAAAAAATCTCCCAGATTTGGATGTAAAGGACTATGGCAACGTTTTGTACGAGGTCGAAGAGACGAAAGGCGTCGATAATATGCCTCATCTCAGGGACGTGGCTGCCTGCAATCACAATCTATCGAAAATGGTACAGCGAGCGTTGGAAGACGGTCGTAGAGTTCTCACTCTTGGCGGTGATCACAGCTTGGGCATCGGAAGCATCGATGGTCACGTAAAAGTGAGAGTGCAAAAATGATATCGCGCGCGTCCCTTCGGCGACGCGAAAAGAAATTTTTGTTTTTTTTTTTTTTTTTCGTTCCTCCAGGCTCGCAAGGACATCGCTGTTTTGTGGATAGACGCCCATGCCGATTTGAACACGAACAAGACAAGCGGCAGCGGAAACGTTCACGGTATGCCGGTCGCTCTTCTCACCACGGAATTGTCCGACTATTGGCCCCATTTGCCGGGAATGGATTGGCAAAAACCAATGTCAGTTTTCGCTGCGATACGCGCAAGACGGTGAAAATTTTTCGAAATTTTCACTCAGCCGTTGATAATTAATTTTTTTTATTCTTTTCAGGCTTTCGATCAGAAACGTTGCGTACATTGGTCTTCGTTCGGTGGATCGCTACGAACGTCTTGTGATCGAGAAATTTGGCATTACGGCTTTCGGAATCGAAGATGTCGAGCGATATGGTAAAGTTTTGCGCAAAACAGAAAAAAAAAAATACAAAACGACGATATTTCGGTTTTTTCTTCTTCATTTTCGCATTTTTTTAATGTTACAAGGGATTCACGACGTCGTCCACATGGCCCTGCACCGAATAGATCCTCGAAATGAAAAGTCTCTGCACGTTAGCTTCGACATTGACGCTCTAGATCCGCTGGAGGCACCGAGCACAGGAACGCCGGGTAATTTGGGCAAAGAAGAGACAGAGCTCGATTTTTCTTTTTTTTTTCCTTTTTTTTTTTTTTTCCAAACGCTATTATGGTTTATTAATGATTTTAGTGCGCGGAGGATTGAGCCTCAGGGAGGGTATACATCTCATGGAAGAGATCCACAGAACTAATCGGCTCAATGCCATTGATCTCGTTGAAGTAAATCCGCGCATCGGAAACCAAACCGGCGTAAATCTTACGATCGACGCCGCGATACATGTCATACAAGCTGCTCTGGGTTACACGCGTCGCGGACTCAAAGTTCCCGCAGGAGTCACCGACATGCCGTTGCAAACGTTTCGATAAGATCAAATATATATATATTTTTTTTTTCTAAATTCTGGTAAATTGAACATTTTTGTCTATTCTTTCCTCCGTTACTTTTTTCGAAAACTTCGCCGGCATGAGATAATAAAGGCTTTTTGAAAAAGTAGAAAATTTTCTACGAGAAAGGCCCACAATTATATTTAATCTTACAAGATTTAGTTTGACGAAGCGCAATGTTTGGTCGACATAACTTTGTCTTAAATTTGGCCAAGCATCAAAACATTTTGATTGACAATTTTGATTTTGATTTGTGTATATTTCTGTATATAAAAAGTTTTACTCACACATATCCGCCTTCCAACGCTTTTTTTTTAAGTGATTTTTTGCATCAATTTATTTAATAAATCGCGTAAAAAAAAACAAAAAGCTTGTCCTCTATGAAGATGCGAAATCTTTCTCTCTTTTTTTTTTTTTTCTTTTGATTTTCCCTACAGATAAAAAGCGAGTGTGAACCGGATGTGGTACGTACACTTGGATCATTTTTTTTCGTAACCTTATATTTTTTATATAATAAATAGTACACAGGAAAGGAAAATAATTTAATTTATAATTCTGCAATATATGCTGCAACATATACGAAAGACTTCGAACTTTTTGTTTTTTTCGAAAATAAGACTCGGAAAATATCTCTCGTATACTACGTGATCCACCGGAAGTAATACTGTGAGTAGGGCTGCTCTGGTAAGTCGCTATATATGAGTAAAATGAGAGAATATTATCGACAACACCCACAGTATAATAATTAAAAGTTTTCAAAATTAATTCCTACCGTAATAACGTTTATACGTTATTTTCGAAAATTCTCAACATAATCACGTCAAATGCAATTTTGACGCAAATTGGACGCGCATTTGACCGGAAGTTGCCATGTATGAGGGAACGTTCCTTTCGATCGGTCGTTCCCCCTCTCCATGAATTTGGGATTCCCCGACTAATAACGATTCGCAGGAATCTCGAATAAAGAATAAAGAGACTATACGGACTTTCTGCAGTCCATCGGGAATCGGGAGATCGCGAGAGGCATTTTGTAGCCATTTTATTCGTGTTCGTAAAGCAGCTAAAGTGACGCTTCCCCATTTTTAACAAAATTGTATCCATCGCATTGTTTTTTGCAAGCACCGAAACAGAATCGACATATATAATATTACGTGGAAAATGGCATTGGTAACGGTGAGTCTCGATTATTTATACAGGAGCAGAAGAGTATTGAATTTTAAAAAAATGTGAAATTTAATTCGTGCGGACATAATTTTCCGTTATTCCAGCGAAATAATAGCGAGATTATGCAACGCGAAGGAGATCTAGGCTCTACCGCGTATCTGGGAAAATTTCTACAATTCATGTACGTTCGTACGGGCTTTAGATTTAAAAATTTTACAACGCCGAGACATTTGCAACGTCTTTTGGATAATTTATCTTTCAATCGTGTACCCATGGAAGTGTGGCAAGCGATTCTATCGTCCACCCTGCGAATAGCCAATATGAGTAGATCCATTGGACACAAGCTACGAGAATTTGGGGCATTTTTCATCGACGTACTAGTCTGGTTCGTCAAGCGCCTCTCTAATATGGGATTGTTACAGCTGACCTTATTTTTATTCAATTATTTCGTACATCCTCTCGCAAGAGCGGCAATCACCACCGTATGTTATGCCGTCAGTTGGTTACTCGAACCACTTTGGAAATCCTTGAGCGAGTTTATTCAGTCTCGCTTGATAACCGCGCCCTACTACACGCAATTTGTGACGATGGGTTAAATTGCAAAAGGGACCAATTTTTATTTCTTTATGCCTGTTATGTACGTGTCAACATTGAATCATTGTAAATTTGAAAAAAAAAAGGAAATAAAACAAATTGATACTTTTATATATATTTATTTGTTTACATTATATACATATATATATATATCATTTAAGTCGCTTTCCACTGGTGCACCGAGTGCGCACCGACTCAAGTTTTTCGGATGAGAGTAAGTGAGACACATATGTACTCAGTGCATCTCTCTCTCACTCACTCGCATGTAAAAATCTGCACTGAGTTCCCCAGTGGAAAGCGCTATTAGACGTATAGTTATAGTTCTTGGTACGCGTAATTTCGCACTCGCGTCACTCGGCTGTTAATTCTTGCTCGACTCGATCATTTTTCAATGGTAATCTCGCCACAGATCCGTCAACTAAGAGCTCGATCTTCGATAATCGAACTTTATTGTTCGCTGATTCGTCGATGGTAACCCAATAGTGCAAATGGCCTTTTTTTTTTTGGCCCTTCAGGGGAACACTGACCCACATCGTGTTATCTTTACGACCGTAATGTTTTTCGTCGCCAATATTGACACGTTTTTCTTGTATCGGTTCACCGAGTACGTCTACCGCACTGGCATTGCTACGAAAACATTCCAAGGCTTCCTTGTACATCGGTGATTCGCGAATGTTTCCTTGTATCATCCAGCGTATCGCATAAAGCGAGCCGACACCTCCGAAACTTATGCCGATAGCGACTTTTCCTAAGGTCGCAAGCGATACACGGTTGATTATGTTCATTGTTTTTAAGTCAACGAGTACTTATATGTTGATCGATGCATTCGCAACGGGACCTCGCACCTATTCACCGACAAAGCCAGAGTGTGCCAGAGTGTGCGGTTATGTGTTGCAACGTACCAGGAGTAATAAAAAAACCGTCCCCCATTTCCAATCCAGGCGGCGCTGATGGACGCACGCATTGAGTATATGCGTGGGTGTATCGTAGGGGTTATCGACCTATGGTATCAACGGAATGCCGAGACGCTTCAAAGTTCAAATGAAATGAGTTTTGTTCACTAAATATTTAGTTTTTTTTTTTTTTAATGTAAGCAATAATTTTTACAAATTATAACGTTTATATCGATTGAGCTACATAACAACGGTGTGAATTAGCTGCTGTTATCTACATTTTGACCAGATAAAAGTGTTATATATATGTGGGTCTATAGCTCAATATAATCCGTGTTATACCGCGAATCGAAAATGTTAGTCTTAAATTTTGGATAACTAATGAAAAAAATTGAAAAATATTTGTTAAACTAATGGTTACTTGTCTTTGAAACTTTGCAAGTGTATTTTACAACCTCATCTACATAAATATATCAAAAATTCACGATTTTATCGCAATTTTCATCGAATCTTAAATCTTCAACGAGAACTATCTGAAAAATCTTAAACCGCGCGCGTGCACAAGATAAGGTGAAGTTTGTGAAAATTTAACGGAGGATTCACGTTCTTTTAAAATTTTTCAATCTTATCTAAGTACGGATATCCAAAACATTGATTTCACATCAACAATTTAGTTCATATGCTGAATGTATAATATTGGATTTTTTTGTAAAAACGTTGAAAAATGAGGCCAAATAAGCAAATTAAAAATGCGTTTTTGATGTCCAAGTTGCTGACAACCCGCGCCGATTTGTTGACCCAAATAATGACACGACAGAGTCCCCGTTAATGACCGCAGTCGGGAATCAATCCGAAACAAAATAGTTATATTGTTCTTTTATTTCGCATTTACTCCAGTTTGCAAAATTTTTAAGGGAATTGGAGAAAACTGAAAACTATTTAAATCATGGGAGCGCACCGATCAATGACTTCCACACTTCCTATATAAATTCGTTGTCCCCCGCAGTTAATGACGGAATAGATGAAAGTGCCAATTTTGAAAGCTAAATTCACAAATTAATATCCAAAATAGTAACTATATCCTGAACTTTTTCTAGCCAGAAAGTTGAAAACTGAACCTATATTTGCTGATATTGAATCAACGATCCGATAAAATGCAATGTAAACTACCATCGGGTAGCACACCGGATTGTTTCAACTGGGACATTTACCTTGATCTATCGCATAGCGATTTACCGTTTAGATTTCGATAAAAATTGGTGCACGGGTCGATTGTGATCGAAAAATTACTCACAGTTGCATTTTTATGAAGTTAGAGGTGAAAAAGAAAAAAAAAGTTATTAGAATTTTTATTTTTGTGCATTTAACGACACGCTGTCATACGGAAATCCATACGCTTTATCGACAGATTTGATTTAAAAAATTAACAGAAACTACGGTTGATAGAGATAGATGAAACTTTATGAGATACAAGTAGAATGTTCGAAGAACATTTTGCATATGTTTGAAAATATTGATCGATGGGGGCCTATAAGTGCATCAACGGTCGATGCCATAAGACCCTATATGCATTTCAAGAGTATCTATGCGAATTTTTATCTCGGAAAGTAGACGAGGTGGCGAATCTTGTTGAAATTTTTCAGGTAACGAAGTACACTTTTGCGAACACGCCGAACTGATATAGTCACGTAGATTTGAAAGTACGATCTTCTGGATTTCTCGTTGCATTTCTTTTTTGTTTTTTATTCGTTCAATAATGATTTCCATGCGTCAATTAAAAGTTCAAATTTTTTTTTTTTTTTTTTAAATAAAACCGCGTATGCTGTGATCTAAAATCGCACGCGATTACACGCGCTATACATATGAATAAGCAGTTATGCTAAAAATCGCGTGAAACGCTGGCTCATTCGTGATATGAGGGAGAAAACAAAAATCGATCCATATTTTAACCGCACAAGGTATATTATAGTTGTATATTTATATATATATATATATGCTGTCGCAATTAATTCTCACGTGTTTTTTTTTACGCCCCGATACACAATGTACCGTATATATATTTATCAACTACGAAATACACGATACATGGGAAATATAATGGAGATCGAGAGATTTTTTTTTTTTTTTCTTCGTTTTTAGCTCATATTATATATCACATCCCGAAATTTCGTACTGAGGACTTAATTATTATTATTATTATTATTATTATTTTTTGTTTTTCCAACGATCATATACAGACACATGCGCGATAACCCATGTATATATATAAATTAAAAACCGATCAAGGCTGTGATAATATGTACATATACACGGAATTAAAAAATTACAAAATCGAAAGTATACATTTTACGTAGTACGAGAGCTGCTCGGTTCTGCGTCTGCTGTGTGTGTTTTTTTTTTGTACGCGACAAACAAATCGATCGAATATTAAAACGAGAATTGCACGACTCGAGAACGAATGCCCCATTTTTTTTTTTGCCACTTTTCATTTCTTCACACATTTTCTTTCCACATGTCATAATAATAATAATAATAATAATAATAATAATAATAATAATATAAAATACGATATAACAAATAAAAAAAAACATCAAACACGTTATTGCTTCAAAAAATATACATAGGTGTAGCGTACGGGTGGTTTGTGTGTGTTTGTTATATTTTGTTTATAATGTAAAGACTAGAAGAGAGTATCGGTGTGTGGAACGCCATTAGGAAACAAAAAAAAAAAAAAAGAAAAATGCATCGCTTGGCTCTACGCCTGCTCTCGATATGTGCGCGCCCGATAAAAGTAAATATATCATTTTAGCTCAGAAGCGAAACGTCGTTCGTTGAATGTCCTTTTTTTTTTTTTTTTCTTTTTTTTTTTTAAATTCGACGACTTTGACGACGATGGCTCAAAGCCGCACTGGCAAGTATAGTACACAGAGTAATCTGCATCTTACGTTAAAAATACTTTTCCTTTCATTCCTGGCATTGTTTTTCTTTTTTTTTTTCTTTTTTTTTTGGCTCGCTGCAGCTGCACTAGGTCGGACACAAGACTGTAAAATGAATGCACAACGAGGAGGCCATTTTACGAAACTGTACATGGTATTTGAAACAGAAATTGTTTATTTTTTTTTTATGGAGGACAAAAAAATTTACCTTTGAGTATGTAGTCCGTTAGGAGAGTCGGTACGGTTGGACTGTCGTCGTTGATCGCCTTTAATACTAGGAGGGAAAAAAAAAAAAAAAACCAATCATTCAATGAAGAATAATGGGAAATGAAATAAATATTAGATTGGGCAAGATTGGGTTTTTTTTTTTTTAAATAATATTTCTTCTTTTCGACAAAGATTTCTTTATGATACAATGAAGAATAATAGAAAATAAAATGAATAGAAAAATTGAGTTTTTCTAATAAAAGAATTTCTGCTTTTTTACAAAGATTTTGTTTACGAGAATAAAACATTCCATGAAGAATAGAAAATAAAACAAATATTAGAAAGGGGCCACGCGTCATTTTGACGAAAGTTCAATAAGCCGAATCATTATTTCGCCGAAATTTATATTCACGAACGTAATTTTTACGAAACGTTATATATCAACGAATCGTTGTTTTGACGAAAATCAGATTTGCGAATGTGTCATATATTTTCAAAATATTTTCAATAATATTTCTTCTTTTCTACAAAGATTTTTTTTTTTATGAGAAAACATTCAATGGAGAATAATAAAAAATAAAATAAATATTAGATTGCATAAGATTGGATTTTTTAATAAAATAATTTCTTCATTTTTACAAAAATATCTTTATGAGAAATTGTCGTTTGATCTCGAACATTTTCTCAATTTTTCGACCTTCTCGTACAATTTTGTGGAAAAAAAAAAATCCCCAACTTTCCTATACAAATGAGAAATTGAAAACTAAGAGAATACGTACTTTTGATGAGAACTTGCAAGGCTTGATTATTCGGTGGTCCGTTGTCCGTGTGATATGGTATAACGGTCGTCAAGTACTTGGAGAAAAAAAAAAAAAAATGAAGAAACCCAAAAATTCATACAATTAGGAGTATGAATGAAATTGTTTTTTTCAATCATTGAGGCGCATAATGCAGAGTAAGTAAAAATAATGAGGACGTATTTTTTATTTTTCGTTAAAAATGACAGGTGCACCTGTTATAGGTAATTTAATTTTACGAATTTTGATATATTATATAATATATAATATATATATATATATATATTATATATTATATATATTATATGATATATATTATTATATTTAATATAGCGTAACATGTGTGACGTCATAATGTTATATTTTTCAATTTTTTTATATTAACGGCAATTTTGATTCAAATAAAACGAATAAAAAATACGTACTAAATATTTTTTCCTAAACTATCAGATTTTGAAGTAAAAAAATTCATTTATACTCCCAATTATTCGAATGAAAATTATTCTTGTCGGGGGGGAATGAAAGAAGAAAAAAAAAAGGAAATCCTTACTTTTGAATCCTGAAACGATCTGTGCTGTGGCAGTGGACTCGTGCCATTCGGCACGAGTCCTCTCTTCTTCGTCACGTGATGCTGTCGTCGACGATTCTGTACCGCCAGTAGCAACGATATAAATTGATTTTTCAATTCTTTCTCAAACTCCAGCTCATCCCTCAGAGCCAATTCGGCGATAAGAGTTTCACTGAGCGCCGCGACAAGCGATTCCATTTCACCGAGTACACCGGTCAATTCACCGGACGACAATTGCCTCAATTCTGCATGCAAAAAATAATCGTTCAATCATTATTGGCGAAGAAAAAAATTCATTTTTTTTTCATTGAAACAATATTTTATGCTTTTTTTCGCGTAAAATAATTTTTTTGGGCCGGGGAGAGGGGCGAAAAAAAAAAATTCGATTTACTTTTTTCGTAGAGCGGTGAACCGAGAACTTCGCGACTGCGTTCGAGTGCCTCGTCGGTGTCTAGTAACGAACCATCGGAGTCCGGTGATCTCTCCATCGATGGGCTTTCCTAATAAATTAATTATCCATTTGTTAATATTATTATTATTGATATTATTATTTTTGGCATATTTCCTCATGGATAAAATAAATGTAAATTTTTGTTTGTTCTTTATAATTTCTCAATCATTTACCTGCATTATATCGTCGATTTCACGAAGTACCTCTTCGGCAGTTTTCAATGGTTCCTCCGGACTGTGAGTGTCCGTGCTACTCGAGAGTATCAAGGCGTGCATATCGAGATCAGTCGCCACAGCTTCGTCCTCGCTGCTCAGGTCCTCGAGTTCGGCACTGAAAATTATAAACGAAAAGCCTCCGTAATCAAATTAAATTTCTCAATAATCCGATAATTATAATCATCCTCTCCGAGGTACATAACAATATCAACCCTTTCACGACTGGCATGGACGCATATATACGCGTCCAGTGCCCAAAAAACGAGGATTCAGGATGGTTCTGGTGCGTGAACGATCGTCTTTAGGGGTTTTTTTGGGTCGCTGAACACGAATCTGGTGTGAAATTTTCAAAATTTTAAATGACTGATACAATATGGCCGACCAAAAGTTTTTAAAAATCTGAAAATTCGGTGAATTCAGATTAAATTGATATTCAGGGGCTTTTTTGACTCGCTAAACACGAATTTTGTGTAAAAATTTGAAAATTCCAAATGACTGATCCAATATGGCCGACCGAAAATTTTGGAAAATCTGAAAATTCGGTGAATTTAGATGAAATTGATGTTCAGGGGCTTTTTTGACTCGCTAAACACGAATTTTGTGTAAAAATTTGAAAATTCCAAATGACTGATCCAATATGGCCGACCGAAAATTTTGGAAAATCTGAAAATTCGGCGAATTCAGATGAAATTGATGTTCAGGGGTTTTTTTGACCCGTTAAACACGAATTTCGTGTCAAAATTTGAAAATTCAAAATTTCTGATCCAATATGGCGACCATAATTTCGAAAAATCTTAAAATCCGACGAATAATTATGAAATTGGTGTTCAGGGGTTTTTTTGACCCGTTAAACACGAATTTCGTGTAAAAATTTGAAAATTTCAAATGACTGATCCAATATGGCCGACCGAAAATTTTGGAAAATCTGAAAATTCGACGAATTCAAATGAAATTGATGTTCAGAGGCTTTTTTGACTCGTTAAACACGAATTTCGTGTCAAAATTTGAAAATTCAAAATTTCTGATCAAATATGACGACCATAATTTCGAAAAATCTTAAAATCCGACGAATAATTATGAAATTGGTGTTCAGGGGAGGGTTTTTCGACTCGCGCGACACGAATTCGATGTTGTTTGGATGAAAAGGAGATCTAATGCTAGTTTACATATTCAAATCTTTCTGAAAAAAAAAACCTCCGGAATTAGCTGTTGAGTTATGCTTTCAAGACTCGAAGTGCGCCACGAGGAGGCTCTCTGCACGGTAGGATTTTTCACTTCATCTTTTTTTTTTGTCTTTTTAAATCATTTTATCCTTTTTTTTTCATTTTCTACGTTTTATATTTCTTTTTTGTCACTTTATCTTTACAGAACTCTTCAATCATATATCCTAAGAACATAAGGGTTAATTTTGTTACTTGAGGTTGGTTTTGGTATTCGTGGGTGGTTTTTGAGCAAGTATAAAATTATGACAAAACGTCTTAGAGTACATTTGTGAGCTCTTTTTCCGACTTTTTTTTTTTTGTTCACTGCCAGAAATGTCAACCTAGTTCTTCAGAATCGTCTCTGCCAGTGAAGGGGTTAAAAAAAAATTATTGAAATTCTTACCGCTCCACGGAAATCGGTGCAGCCTCGTTGAGATTCAACGCTGGCATGTGCATCTTCCTCGCGTAAGATTTGCTCCAGTCTATTGGCAATATATTTCCAAAAGTCCCGGTTATCGTCCACCACATCCTGGAAATAAAAACAAAGAAATTGCAAACATCGATCGTCATCGAAGATACATGGAAGTGGAGTTGTGATTGAAATTTAAAAAATTACATTAATCTTACATTGTTTTTTTTTTTGGAGTTTTGGCGAAAAAGTTTTAATTGCCAAAAAAATGGCTGTAATTCTACTCCCCAATGATGCTTCAATGACAATTTACGCTTATTCACTTAGTAATCGTTGAAACTTCATAAAAAAAAATTTAGAAAATACATGGAAGTGGAGTTGTGATTGAAATTTAAAAAATTACATTAATCTTACATTGTTTTTTTTTTTTTTGGAGTTTTGGCGAAAAAGTTTTAATTGCCAAAAAAATGGCTGTAATTCTACTCCCCAATGATGCTTCAATGACAATTTACGCTTATTCACTTAGTAATCGTTGAAACTTCATAAAGAAAAATTTAGAAAAAATCCTTACTTCGTTGGTTCATGTTTTTTTTTTTGTTTTTTTACAGATTTTAGCAGGATATCATCGATTTTTGCAAATTAGTCTACTCAGGAATATTTTAAAACTCTCTAATTCGATGGAGATAATTCAAACTGAGGTAAATTTATGGCTGTTTGATATTTGGAAATAATAAAATTGGACAAAAAGTCAGATCTTTTTTTTATCGTTTCTTCTGGATTTTTTAAAAATCCTGTCCAAACGAAAGTTTTCTGTATTTAGGAATTGAAAAAATACAAAAACGAAGCTTTTTCCGAAAGCTCGCCATATAAATTCCATGTGAAAATACACACAAAGCTTTTATGAAAAATTAATTATTATCATTGCATCGTCTGTAGGAAAAAAAAACAAGGACACGCAGCTTTTTCGTTTCATATATTCGATCATGAAACCGTGACTCATCGGTCACATCCTCTCTGTGTCTCCCCCTTTTTGCAGTCCGTATATCTACATACTATATATATATATATATATAAAGTCGTTTTTCCTTCAGAGCTTTCATATTATCCGACTGGCAGTCTACGAAATTCTCTAACTTTCAGATGGAGCTAGCGATTTTTTTTTAGCAAAAAATAAAAAAAACAAACAAATTTTTTTATTTTCCAAACTATTTTATTTTTTGGAAATGCTCAAAAAAATTGTATTCCCACTTTATCAGCGGTTAAATTTGGGCTATGAAAATGCATCTTTTTATGATAACGAGATTAAAATATCGCGAAAAAGGAGGCAATATGAAGCTCGGAAATTCTTTGATGACAATTTTCGTACTCGATTCTTTTTTTTTTTTTTTTTTTGAGGGGAGCTTGAGCGTGGCACGTTATAACCGAGCAGTGACTATAAATATATTAGTCGGATTCTCAGTGTCATACAAATAAATATGGCCTGGTGGACAAAGCGTCACTAGAGAGATGCTGTTTAAAGCAGCAAAAGCAGCTTTATCGTCGCGCAGTCCATTTCGTTCTCTCTCTCTCTCTCTCTCTCTCGCGTCCACTCATATATTGCTCGTGTGGATCACAGTACTTGACGATAAATCGAGGTCAGGCTCTCTGCCATCGTCATGGCGAGTTTCACATTCGAGGACGTCCACGACGATTCCAAGAGAATATTACACACTTTATTCATAAATATATATATATATATATATATATATATACTCGTGAGATTTTAACTCGACGTGACTTCATCAAGATTAATTGAACAGATGTAGCTTCTTCTCATATATATATATTTTTTTTAACAGATGTTAACATTCCATCAAGAATTTATGGTCCATTTGTTGAAAAAAAAAAAATACGGAGCATGAATCCGGAATTTCGGACATGCATGTTATAATTCAGAAATTACTTCAGAATATAATTTAATCAATAATGGATATAGAAAATTGATGCTTATTGCAATAGGTCAGTATATGATTGCAATACCTAAACAACGACGAATGATTTTTTTTTTTAATTATTACTCCGTTAAACATTTTTTTTTTTTTCAAATTATCAACGAATTCTAAGCATTGCTATCGTTGAAATTCGATCATTTTTCGTATTTTCGAGATATTGAAATAACAATATCATTTTTTTTTTGCGCTATAGCGTACGAATTTTCGAATAACAAAAATCCTGCTGTCAATTACGTATTCTTCCCCGTGTCGGGGATCGTACTTTTTTTTTTTTTTCTGGTTACACGAACCCGCGTCATTCGTAGCCGCAAGGGCGATTCGGACAGCGCGAGGGAATGAAACGTACATAATGTATTTGATACGTATGTGCGGAGGAGAGGAGACAGACGTGACGAAAAATCATGCGAGCGGATAAAAGTGTGGGCGAACTGGGCTAGCAAGTAGTATAACGTTACACTGCTCGCGTATATATATTTACAAACGATGAGGAGAATGAAAGAAAAAAGATGCGCATATATATACGCACAAATTCGTCTAGTATTTCCGTATGGGTAATTTCATTCCGCAAATTATATTACCAGCCTTTTAATATTTTTGTTAATCGAAGAAAAAATTCTTCGATTAATAATAATGATACGCGGGAAAACAAAAGTATCGCTTTCATCGTGTACTGCGTCACTTTAGTCTCTTTTTTTTCTTTAAAAGTTTTTCATTTTTGTCGGATTAAATGTATATATGGAAAATAAAAAAATAAAATAAAAAGAAAATTGAGTCGAAAGAAGCGAGAGACACGGATGATTGAGCGCATGCGCGTCGATATTGACGCGAAGCTCCATGGCATTCTCCCTCTCCCTGCAACCGTCTCCCTGGAGCCGGTTGCTTTTCGTCCCCGTGTGCGAACGTGTATATATATATATACGTGTTTTCTGTATGCTTCTAGTGTGGGAGATATATCGATGTAACGCGTATATTATTATGTGCATCGAGGTAGGTTGTAGGTATATACAAAACCACACGGTATTTTATGACAGTAAGATCCTTTAATATACAGACGAGGAAGATTGAGAAAGTATAGTTTGGGGATAAAGGAGGCGCATGATCAAATTTTTATGAACAAAGGGCGGCTACGAGGCGATTCTTCTTGGCTATCACTTTATATACGGTGACACAGCGCGAAATCGATTTTTTGTCAAACGAAACGAGATGCGGTATTACAAATACATTTATAATTTCGATCATTTCATTTAATAAGAATATACATATCGTTATTATTGTGTCTTTAAATTGAGTTTATAAAATTTTTTTATTCGTTCTACATCGACTCGCGTATCAAGACGGGGAAAAAAAATACCTGGAACATATATGACACGCAGTACACGAATATTTTTTTTTACCGTGCAAATTATACATTCACGCATCCCGGTGATATAAAAAAGTTATATACATGTATGTTGTACGTTCTAAAAATTATCGAGGACAAAGGAAAATGAGAAATATAATCGAGATTCAACTGTAGGGTGAAAAGAAGAAGAAAAAACCGGTACACCCGGTATAAAATCCTCGATGGTGTGTCCGCATAGGTCCACACACAATAACACCGCGGTATATAAAGCGTTTCGCAGGTTGCACGACTTGGACGGCAGGGGCACCTGTCTCTCTGTGCCCTTCTGAGAGTCTATCTTTCATCTCGCTCTAGCTCGATGGAATTTTAGCTGTTCCGTCAACCGACGGTTATGGGCACAATGTGGACACCAGCAAAACCGTTTCTGAGCCATATACGAACGAAATTTACAGGGTAAACGAGATGAAGGAAGAAGGCGAAGAAAAGAGGCGGGGATGATGGCGCGCGGGTCACAATTTCGCGCTCCAATGATTTTTCACCTGTTAAAAGCCGCGAACCGTGACGATAAAATCGTCTGAAGAAAAGCCGGGCGCGACGACCCCCTCGGCTCTCTATAATCCCGCCAAGCTTGTTTTGAAAATAATTTTTTTTTCGTTTTTTTTTTATTTTTCAAATTCAACGATTAATAAATTCGATTTCCCCCCCCCCCCCCCTCCCATTTCGAGTCCGAAAAATTTAACGATATTATTAATCGTGAAATAGCGATTAGTTCTCGTTTTGTAATGATCAACAAGCTCGCGTACGATCCTAATGATGATTATACATCCCCGCACGCGTTGTAATACGAAAAATAAGAAGAGAGAGAGAGAGAGAGAGAGAGAGAGAGAGAGAGAGAGAGAGAGAGAGAGAGAGAGAGAGAGAGAGAGAGAGAGAGAGAGAGAGAGAGAGAGAGAGAGAGAGAGAGAGAGAGAGAGAGAGAGAGAGAGAGAGAGAGAGAGAGAGAGAGAGAGAGAGAGAGATGAGGCTCGTGCTACTGAGAATTTCCCCGAGCACCTGCACGAACATAACCGACTCTGTGCCTGCGTGTGTTTACATGATCAACATATGAGAGTTGCGAGTGCAACCAATCGGAAAGTGTTTACACGATAAGACTTCGCGCGCGGGAGAAAGTCTGCGAAAAACCGTTGAAGCAGCCACGAAAAAAAAAAAACCCAAACTGCGGTAGACAAAAAAGGTCGTAACTCATACAATTTAACGCGTCAAATTGCGTGAATCCGAGCCCTTTTGTCAATTAGAAATCTCGTTGCTTCGCTGACCGTCGCGCTGCGTAGCGAGAGAGCGACGCGGCACGGTTTTATTATTCGTCGAGATCGATAAGACACTTTCGCGAGGGCAAATTTCACAGAGTATATACGAAAGAAATTTTATTGAATTAAGAAAAAATAAAAAAAAATAAAATAAAATAAAATAAAGAAAAATACTCACTGGCACTCGTTCATAATTTCCTCTTGAGTTCTAACTTGCACAGGCGCCAATGACTCGACATCCGTCCCATAGTCCCTGAAGCACGATGTTATCTTCTCGTCGAAAGTGTTTACGAGATCCTCGAGACTACCGCTGAAAGGGCTAAAAGTACCCTCCTGCATTATGTCCGTTCCCGTCTCGTGTTGCTGTTGATTTTTGTGATTCTGGTGGTGTTGCTGCTGCTGCTGTTGTTGTTGTTGTTGTTGTTGTTGTTGTTGTTGTTGATTAATGCAGCTAGGTGGTAGCTCATTGGCGTTGTAATTTTCACCAAAACTCGAATCGATACTGACATCCAATATTTGTTCTGAGAACAAGTATTCGCGGATTTATTCGACTGATAAATATATTTTTTTAAATGTTATACTGTTTTTCTATTGAATTCCAAAGTGAAGAGTCGAGAAAATATCGCGAGGGAAGAATTTTTCGTTGAAATTTATGTTTTTCTCATTCACGAGACATCGGATGTGTTGATTTGATACTCATACCCCCCGGAAGTTGAAATTTTCATTAAAATCGCGTGATTTTTCTTTGGTCTCGGCCATATATATTGACCTCCGCCATTTTGAAATTTCGTTCGTGATTTTTCTTGGGACTTTATAATTTTGTGAAGAAGAAATGTAAGAACAAAAAGATGGATAATTAGGTCAATTATAAGAGATACCGATTAATTACCGCTTAAATTAATGAATTTCCATACTTATTGCACGGATCTAACGTTAATAATAAATATTTTATAATTATATCAGTCTTATCGGTGCATCAGATTGATTATAATTTTATTTGAATACAATTCTGATAATGTGTTAGTGTATACAGGGTGTGGGAGCACAAAAGATTGAACGATTCTTTGTCTCTTTTTTTTTTCGTTTCAACAAAACGTGTGAAATGATGTATATAATGGAGGAGCCTGAGAGTATACAGATGGCTCGCGACTGCCTTTTCCGTATATATAGTGATATATGTATATATTGCTGTCGATGCTTTTACTCCATGACTGCGATGAATGGAAATTATTATGCGAGCACGTGGGGATATATAGCTGTCAGCGTTACAACTGTATACATTTCAAGAGTATCGCTAGCAGATATTACGAGCGTTGGAAAAATAGATATTTCGAAATTTTTTATAATTTCATGAATTATGAATAAATTATTTTTTTTTATATTCAAATGAATAGAAAATTCAATTGGTGTTTATAGTTTTTTTTTTAACTAATTATTTACACCATATGATTTTATAATTATTGAGCAATCAAGGCAGAAACTTATAAAGACTGCGCGCTGCGGTCTTGGAATGCGTCACGTTCCAATTTAGTGGTTTAAAAAAAAACGTATATCGCATTTCGGGTCATACATGGTCATGTATACGAAATAATTAATCGTCAAGTCTCGTCGTTCTCGATGAAAAACTGCGACGAGCTTACATAGAGCCGGAGTGGGCCAGCAGAGAGTCACGACAATATCAAATGGATTAGAAGCCAAAGAGGAGCGAGAGACCCGTAGACCCGATATTTCTGCCCGATTCTTATACTTTTGTGCACTCATAAATACCTTTCTGGGGGGTTTTTTTTTTTTTTTTTTAGTAAAGTCAACCGTCAGAGAATTCGAAAACTATACCGAAAGATCTGACGGTATATTTTTAGAATAATATATCTATATAGAGAGGTGGTGTGTATGAAAATTTCACAAAAAATATTTTTTATTTCCTGTTGATTTTTCGTTCGTTTTTTTTAGCGCACCTGTCAGCAAATTCATGTTCTTGAGACTCGCGGTGTCCTCCTCCTCGAAACGTGCGAGGGGAGCTTCGAATTTTAACTCGGCTATTTTACCCGCCATGTCCCTCATTATTGAACGCGACCCGGAAAGCTCTCTCACTGATACCGGAGGGGGCGCAGAGCCACCCGACGGTGATATATTTATTTTCTTTTTTTTTCTTTTCTTTTCCTTTCGTTCGGATTTTTCGCGAACGAGAGCCCAACCGGGCAACTCGATTGAACTTGAGGTACTTTGCTTCGAGCCACTTTGTCGTTTTTACGGTTTTCGTTTCGTTTAAAAAAATTTGTTTTCTATTATTTTCTTTCTAAACTTTCAAGAAATACGAGACTCATATCAAGCGCGAGGAAGCGAAGAGATGCGTTATGCGAGAAGGGTGCACATATATCGTTAAATCCGCGGCGAGTTCCGGAGAACGACTGAGTCAGCGCGCGGGATCAGGGTGATCAGAGGGGGGACAGGGAAACCTCTGTGGATACTCGGTGGGGGGAAGATGATTGCCCGTTGCCATGACGACAGCTCAGCGAAGCCCAGGGGCGAAATATCACGGGGCTCTTTTCGCACAGAGGCGCGTAATTATTCAAAGATACATAGATATATCGCGGTGACTGAGTAAACGAGTGTGGCGAATTTGGAATAAAAAATAATGTGTATGCATTAAATACATAAATCACTGCAAATATAAAAGTTCGAAATTGACGATGAATATATATTAACGGAGGAGTCATATGATAAGAAAGCCCAAATTGTTACAGCCATCTTTTGAATATACTTTCATATAGTTCGTAAGAATCTTAACAAAAGATTCATTTCGATGCGTTTTAAAAAGCGTTCTTTCTTTGCCAAACGAACCTTTTTTTCGAAACTTTAATTATCCCATTTGAGCTTTATCGTAACTGTTTTATCGACCGTGTGTTTATCGCGAATTTACGTAATTCGTGCAACGGACGCTAGAGGCGTACGAGAGAGGGATTTCTTGCCTTCCGGACGTTGATAAAATATTTTTGCATCGTTGGTCGATAATAGAGGGACCCAAATCGTTTGTGTAAAACACACGAGATCGCGCCCAAAAAGAAGAGAAAACACCAATAATAAAATGATATCGCCGAACGAGCTCGTGTCCGGAAACGAGCCCAGAGACGACTTTTAATCAATGAAAGCTTTCTTTGATATTTTAAATATCATTTTACGATGACTCCGCTAACAACAGTTACAGCAAACTTCATACCGAGCTAAGATCTACATATGTTCGGTGAGCGGTATAAACACCGCGATAAATAATCATCAAACCCCCATTAAAATTAGCCTTCGACCTGGTATCGTATGTTATATCGCCGCACTGTACAGTTTATGTAAACAAAATAATTAACAGAAAATTCGTACTCGGAATATTAATGATTTATTTTTTCATTCGTATCATATCATTTTTAAAGTTAGAAAAAAATATATAAATGTATACATGTGTATCATGAGCAAATAATGTATCACCTGTCAAGCCAATCGATCGTATAGCTCTCGGCTTCGCACGCGTGGAGACTCATTGAATTATCGGACCCAATACAACACAAATCAAATAAACCGCGACGTGTGTTCTCTTTTTTTTCTCGCGTACCCAGATTTCTCTATATATTAAAAATAAAACTTCGTAACAACTCCGCGTGTCTCTGGATCCAGAGTTCTGCGGGGAATTTATGCATATATATATATATATATATATATATATATATCTATAAATCCTTTTAAGCTCGTGTGTGGTGCCGGGTCATTGCGCAATAAATCCGAGAGGGTATAAGTGGAGGCATTCGATAATAGGGGCAATGTGAGGACAGCAGTCGCGATGATCGTGTACGTTGAGGTTGTGGGGGCCCCACGAGGGCGAAGAAGAAAACATTAACCGGTGAAAGCCGAGAGATATCGCTGGTGTTGGATTTTTTAAAAAATTTTTACTCATTTTTATTATTGAGTCTCGTTATCGCGTCGCAGTGGATACATATATGATTCGCGTAAAGTTTTTATCTCTCGGTGGTGGAGTTCGCGAGTGAGGGAGGAAGCCGGACTTTGGCTCATTTTGTTATATATATATGCATATATAACAATAATATTAAATAGAAGGGGAAAGCGGGAGTGTAAGAAGGAGATGAAGTATTAGAGAAAGAAGAAGAAGAAAAACGTCTCTGCATATGGAGCAACTTATAGAAGTTCAATATTCCAATACCGTCATGGGTTGACATTAAAATGGAGATAAGCCTACTTTATTATTCTACCATATTTATCATTACAATTACAATAGCAATGAAAAATTACATTTTGGTCCTGCTGACACGTGTTGCATATCGTGTTTGCTATACACGCCCTTTTGTCTTCCCGTGTAGTCCCTTTTGATTTATCAAGAGACTCGTTTTCATATATCGTAACAGGGCACTTGCGTATGCCCCTTGGTTGAGCGCGAGGTTTCGCCAGCGCTCCGCCAGGTGGCTTCCAGCGGATTTTCTCTCTCGCAAGAGAAACATCGCTCCCTACCGGCTATAACTACATTCTATTAAAGATTACATTGTTTCATCGACAATTTAATGGAGTTGACGAAACTTTTTGATGCAATTGATTGCCATATGATATCAAGAATAACCGAGAGACAATGCTTACGTACGAAGTATCACATGATGTGAAGTAAATCGAGGTTATCTCAGTGTTATATCACACCGAGGTCAATATTTTCAGTTGGTTGATGAATAAAGGTAATGGCAATCGGCAATATTGCTTCTGTTTCTATCCGAGATGTTCGGAATGCTGGGAAGGTCAATGACTATGGGACATAACCCTACGATGAATAAAGAAAAATATGCTTTATGGGAGAGTTAGGTGACGCCATGACCCCCCCCCCCCCTCCTTCCCGCATCGTTGCTGCTGCCACGACGTCAATATAGAGATACATATACATATATATGGCGAAGGTCACTTTTTGACATTTAGAACGAAAGTCAATCCTTGTCCTTTACGGGAGCACGGAACGGCTCGCTCGTCGCATTTTATCGATCTTTGTATAGTATGTACGCGTGTTTATGTACAATGCATACATGTATATAGGTACTCTACGTGAGAGCTCTTATATAAGAGAGCGAAAGATATAGAGAGGGCGGTTTGGAGAGAGATAGGATCATTCGGTTAAGCGGAACATCCGGTACAACGACCGCGGAGATACTCGTGTGCTAATCTATCGATCGATCGATCGATCGAACTTATTCACACGTAATTTTTCCCTCTAATAGTCTCCACTTTTTATTAAGCCCTTGTATGTCTTATCGCCGGAAATATCTCGTCGAATAATATAGAAAAAAGGATGTAAACGTTGTGTCATGATTTTTTTTTCTTCTTATTTCCATATTATAATCCGTCGAAATTTGATTTTTTCGAACACAGCGTTGAGAAAACAAAAACAAAGTTTCTTTCGAAACAAGAGCTTCAAGCTTATTTTCTAGAAAATCTCCAAGTGATTTTTTGTTACGTTGTATTTTTTGTTTTTTTTTTGTCAATACAAACATTCTAAAAACTGCGAAGTTTGCACATTGCCTCCTGATCATTTTTGACCATTCGCGAAAAGCGTTCTTCGTACGTTAATCGTTATAAAGGTTTCACTTTACTCCATTGTAAAGGATCATTTTCATTCATATATCTGATACTTATCTGTAATATGATAATATCGCTGGGGTTAAAAGTGTATAAATGAAAAAAAAAAAAAAAACAATGAGGAAATTGTAGTTAACCTTGGCATCGATCCTTCCGCAAATAAAATGGGAGTGATAGTAAAACGGATCGTCAATGCAGAGTCCCACGTCGTTATAATCATATTATATAAATATACATTCGTATTTTCCAACTAGATCTCTATCTTGTGCTATGTCCTATCTCCATACGATATCCGTATCTCCTTAAATCTCGATTGTTCCCTGGGGAAAAAAATCGTCCAAATCTACGTAGATATAAATAATGGTAGATTCAGTTGACCCAATGTTATGTTCGAATACTTTTTCTTATATTATTAAATCACGGGTGATCTACTCGAATCTCAGTAGATTTACAGTTGGATCTGAGTCAGATCTAATACGGAGGTCTTCTAATTGCGGATCTAGGTAAATCATCGATTTTACAAGATTTATCTAGGTAGATCTAAATGCGATCTAGGTAAATCTGGGATTTTTATAATTTTTTAAACATAATTAATACGTAGATCTAAACTTTTTATTCTCGGGTCGATGTACTTTAAAGTTAAATTGGACGTGCCGAGAAAGTGTACTCTCTTATTGAAGGCACGACATGTTGTTAAAAAACGAAACGAATTCAGAGCTGGGCAGTACTTCACTGGAAGTACAGTGTACTTGAAGTACAAAGTACTTTAAAAGTATTTCAAGTATTGTACTTAAAGTTCCAAGTACTTCTGACCCGTACTTAAAGTATCTGTACTTAAAGTTCCAAGTACTTTTGACCCGTACTTAAAGTATCTGTACTTAAATTTTCAAGTACTTTCCTGTACTTCAAGTACACTTTTTCAAGTACCAAGTATGAAGTACTTTTGAATACGTCTTGCTAATGGTTGCATGTATATAACGCCTTTGAATATATAATTGAGGAACGTTCTGCGCCATTATTTGATTGAAATTGTAAAGAATGACCGTTCAAAGGCTCAAGCTACGATAGTTACGGTGTCATTGTCAATGCATATGGCTCCGTTTTTAACAACCCGTATATTATATTCTTTATTTTTTCTTTTTCAAACCTGAGGCTAAATAAATCTTAATTAAAATCGTCAATGCTATTTTTTAAATCATTTCTAATTCGACGTTAAAATATATCTGTTCCAATCTGCCTTTAACCTGAGTGAATTTCACAATGTGAAAGTGTGTTTTGATACAAAAAGTACTCGAATAAAAATCAAATGAGTTTAAAGAGTACGCAAGAAATTACTAGAATTTTCGAGATGTATACTTGAAAACATGAAAAGTATTTTATACTTCATACTTGACGTACTTCAAGCACTGAGTACTTGAAATACTTGGCACTTGAAATGCACGAATACTTCACAATTTGTACTTGAAGTACTTTCCGGTACTTTTCCCAGCTATGAACAAAATGAAAAATAAAACACACTTTTGGTATGACAATTTTTCGAGAGGATCGAGTGATCGATTATCTTCCTTAACATTTACAGGACCGGGCCTTTTTTCTTCGACTTTTTAGTTTAAAGTCGTAGAACTTTCTTGTCCATGTCAATGCATTGGATGGCAAAAAAGACGACACCACTTTCGATTTTAATTAGGTTTTTCTCTAAATAAATGAACCATTTGCGCAACATCGAGAAATAAATTTCATAAATTTATTACAATGGCTGATAAATGAAAATTAAATTTCTATTTCGAGTATTAAATTAATTTAAAAAAAAAAACAATATTAGTTTGATTGTGCAAAATATAACAACATTCACTCGACTTTGATAAATTTGGTTATTTTACGGAATTATTTGTTTTTTTTTCGATTAACGAGGTACATTCACTGACATTGAGATGAAGGATCTCAATGTGGTTTTGCCCGATAGTATATACCGCCGTTTACGCCCATAGATATCGGCAATCTCATTCTTTTACGTCCTTACCGACGTGACGAAGTATTTATCGCTGACAAAACATTGACGCGCGCGTGTTTCGAATCGATTAGTAGTTATGTGCACCAAGTTAAGTCTAACGAGAACTTTTTCATGACGAGACAGCCTTCTGTTGTTTATATATATATATATGTATTAGGGTGGCCCTTAATATCGGTAAAAAAATTTTTTTTTTGTCTTACCCCCTAAATCGATTCGAAATATTAAAAAATGATTTTTAAGACTGATATCCGCCCTTAATTTTAATATTAACAGGTGCCTCAAAGGCCCTTAAACCGCTTGACTGGTGGAAATTTCGGGTAGACAAAACTTTACTTACTATCAACTTGAAATTTGGTATCCGGGGGTTTTCTGGGTCGCTGAGTACGAATCCGCACTCAAAATCCAGAAATTCAAGATGGCGGATCCAATATGGCGGATCGAAAATGCAAAAAGACATTTGACGAGAGCAAAAGTTAGTACTCGAGGGTTTTCGGGGTCGCTGATCACGAATCTGCACTCCAAATTTAGAAATTCAAGATGGCGGATCCAATATGGCGGCCAAAAAATGCAAAGACATTTGACGAGGGTGAACATTGGCACTCGGGGGTTTTCGGGCTCGCTGACTACAAATCTGCACTCCAAATTCAGAAATTCAAGATGGTGTATCCAATATGGCCGACCGAAAAAGCAAAAAGTCATTTGACGAGAGTGAATGTTGGTGCTCAGGGGTTTTCGGGGTCGCTGATTACGAATGTGCCCTCTAAATTTAGAAATTGAAGATGGTAAATCCAATATGGCGGATTGAAAATCCGAAAAGTCGTTTGATGCGAACGATAATTAGTGCTCGTAATCAGCGACCCCGAAAACCCCTGAGTACCAACTTTTGCTCTCGTCAAATGTCTTTTTGCATTTTTGGTCCGCCAAATTGGATCCGCCATCTTGAATTTCTAAATTTGGAGTGCAGATTCGTGATCAGCGACCCCGAAAACCCTCGAGTACTAACTTTTGCTCTCGTCAAATGTCTTTTTGCATTTTCGATCCGCCATATTGGATCCGCCATCTTGAATTTCTGAATTTTGAGTGCGGATTCGTACTCAGCGACCCAGAAAACCCCCGGATACCAAATTTCAAGTTGATAGTAAGTAAAGTTTTGTCTACCCGAAATTTCCACCAGTCAAGCGGTTTAAGGGCCTTTGAGGCACCTGTTAATATTAAAATTAAGGGCGGATATCAGTCTTAAAAATCATTTTTTAATATTTCGAATCGATTTAGGGGGTAAGACAAAAAAAAAATATTTTTACCGATATTAAGGGCCACCCTAATATGTATGTACAACTTCTCGAGCTCTGGCAGCTCTTCAAGTTTTTCTCGCGGGACTCTTGAGATCTCGAGTGAGACCTCTTACCGCAAAAAAAAAATTCTCATCTCACTCCTCACCCTCATTGTCGTCCTAGGTGGTCTTCGTTATGATTTCTTCAGCGGTAACAATGCAATTATAATTTCATCAATGTATCAAGATTATTTAAATGCAGGTGTATAACAGCGTTGAATCGTAATCACAATCACTTACATAATAATCCCCCCTTCCTCTTTGCCCCACTCGAGTTGGAGCAAAAGTGTGCTATGGACTTATAATTGTTGCATAAAATCCAATGCATAATGTAATACGGGTTTTTATCAAACGTGAAACGCGTATATAAATAATCAAATACGTAATTACAGTGAGAACAGCTATAAATTGTCCATATTATGGGACGAATAACTGTAATTAAATATCCGCTATTTTTAAAATTTACTAAAAATCTTTTTTTTTTTCAACTGGCATGAAACATTGTACGTGTCTCATTAACATGGTTTCATAATAAAGCGTTTCAAAGGATTACTTTATGCTTACATATATATATATATATTTGTGACTCTAGTGGATTTTTTCATTATCCGAATCACGATTATTCTGATTTCGATCTACTTTTTTCTCCCTCAGGCGTTTTTCCTTTCCAATAATCGATATATATAGCACTTCTGAAGTGAAGGTGAAGTTGTCCTGGTTTTATAAAACAACGTATATATCACTTCTGAAGTGGATGTGATGTTGTCCTTGTTTTATAAAACAACGTAAATTATCGATAGAAACCGTTTAAGAAAAAAAAATTGTGTGGGCTGCCGCGATCATAAAGGTAACGAGATCACACGACGATCCGCAACAATGAGCTCTCTAGTTTATGGTAATAATGAGAAGAGCATCGAGAAACCAATGATACACGAGAGGAGAACTCAATAGCGCGTGTTGCATATATTGTGAAATCGATTGCGATTTGAATAACGAGAAACTGCGCATAAAATGCATAAAAGCTGTATTCGTTACGTGCCGCGGGTATATATTAGCATGAAGCGTCTGCGAACGGTAGATCCGATATCGAAGATGCCTATAAAATGTCAGTTCGCTAGCGGTCACGATAACAGTTTTTATGGGCATATACCGATACTCGAGTAACCAATTAATTAGTACTCATGTATTACATAGTAGAAATTGATGGCTGAAATTCGAAAAATTTCGATCGAATGCATGCACATAAAAATTGATTCCCCCCCCCCCCCCCCGCTCCCTTTTATGTAGCCATGTTCAATGTATAAATTAACGGTAAGCGGTATAGCTTGTGGAACAATACAAATCATTATAACTTGAAATCCTGAAGATTTCCAAAGTTCGATCATCATATCAAAGTTGCGTACGCCAATTTACTTCAAATCGAATGATATTTTGGTTTTTACGTTCGTCATGTCGACTCTTTTATTGTTAATTCTTATAATTTTACTTTTAATTCGGAATCAGCGACCTCAGCAACGTCCATTCATCGATTTGCCTTTGAAATCAATTTTTTTTTTTGTGTTCCTTATTATGACCCATCAGATTAGCTCCGTCATTTGAAGTTGTCACTCGAATCGAATTTTCCTCAGTACGTGCCTTTGAGAGTTTCGTGCTGAATCGAAAAGTTTCAAAGACTCATGAAAATCATTGCGCGCCAAACAAGCAGAATTAAAATTAACAGAAATCTCATAAATTCGCTTGTTCAATCCCGCAACCGGGCCGTAAAACGAGTGAATGCATGGTTTATATAACATTATATTCACGAATGTTCGACACGTATATATATGGATCGTATGGGGACTAATCTCGTCCGTTGTCGAATGGCTCTCTCGTTCGCCCTCGATTTTCTAATAAAATTCAATGAAATGATAAATAGCTGCTGATGCAGGCTATTTTAAAGTCGATGCGGTGGCAATTTCAGTACAAAGAGTAATTGATATACCCTCACTTCGGTCCGTCGACATAATTCATTGGCACATTTATATCGCGGTTATAGGATGCTCCACACTCTCGTTGCCAATATATGTTTAATCGCAGAATTACTAGCAAACAAAGGGGCATCCAGCGGCATCACTTTATCGTATTGAATCGTAGTGCGGATTGCCCTTTTGCTTGCAAGCTGATGATGATGATGATGATGATGATATATATATTGGCATATATTATAATAGCCCGTTGTACGATGGGTGCTCGTCGTGAAAGGGCCATATCATGATTGTGATGCGAGAGGCCGGACGATACGATGATCCGTGCATCGCATCAACTCATCTATTCGTCGGACTCGATTCTTCTGACAGTGTTGCTGTTGCTACTGTGGGCGAAGGAACTTGGTAACGAGACCTCCCCCCCCCCCCCCCCCAAAAAAAACCCCCTTCAAAAAGTCGTACTTTCATTCGAAAATGTGAGTTTGCAATTTTTGTTTTTGCCCGACAATTCTCTGTGCAGTGTGGGACATATTTCAAAGTTGGATCGTTGAAACTTTGTAAGTGCAATTATCGAAGTAAAAGCAGGTTTTGCGTGATTTTCACCCCTTCTATCTTTGGAGCATGTGTCTTTTATGCAATATATCTTATTTCCCTCGCAATTCACACCGTCTCACGTTTCGTCTAAACCGTGTGCGCCAGATAAACCAACGCGCTCATATTACCATTTTGCGAAAGTAATCTCTCTGGTACATGAATAACGAGACTGCATGGTCGTCCGGTAACAAAGTGTGAGAAAATAATTTTTATCGTAAACTATATCTACATCGATTTTTGTTGGGATAACAATATTATTCAGAGGCTGCTGACCACAATGCGAGCTTTTTCTCTCGCGCTGATTCGGCCTGAGAAACGAGAGAAGAACGATCGTATGAGAATGTGAAATACAAACAAACAAACAAACAAAAAAAAAAGAATTAATACGAATCTGATGTCCCGTCCTCTGACGGACATATATAATCATAACACACGTTTTGCACTCTCGCACCGGATGTTCGTCAGCAGAATTACAATGTCATTTTATTTCCCGACGAGTCTGAAGCGAAAACTTTGATATTCAAGTCAACAGCGCTTCTGTATGAATGCTCTTGCTGCTATATCGTTTTAAGCGATATAACACCCCCGGAGTAATTAAATTTATTGGCAAACTCAAAACTAAATAAAAATCTGTCGTAAAATCAGTTTGCTTCGTGAGATAAAAAAAGAAATTCATAAATTCAAGTGCCAACGATCGTTTCAACTGTATTGGTATATGTATATATATATTGACGGATACACGCGAGCGTGTATAGTATTGAAATACGATAAGATATCGTTGGCTCGGATAAGCCTGAGGGCGTTCGCCGGGGCGCCGGGTATCATCGCGCTTCCTCCTCAATCATCGACGTCAGTTTGTCATGTGATGTATCTTTCGGACGGACTAAGCGAAAAATCTTTCTAGTCGCGGTGGAGTGTAAAATTCGATAATTCCACTCCCGTGTGCGTGTGCATATGCCCTTGTGCGTCTACAAATAGAGTTTCGGAGACGCGAGAAAAGCTGCGAGTGGGCGCGAGCGGTCGAGAGATCCGGGAAGGATCTATTTTTGGGTATATATACAACAAATCACTGCACTAATATACTATATAAGTTATCCAGGGATTGCTGAGACATTTAAAACGTAAAATTCAATCTAACATTTCCTTAAAGAAAAGGTGGTGAAAAAATAACTGTACACTGTAAAATTGTTACGCGAACTCTATCGCTGATGCTCATATTTCTGGCGAAAATTCAAAACATTCCGGAGAATTCACTAAAGAATTCGGCTGTGAAAAATTAAGAAAATATTCCATAGAATTAAAACCAGCAGCGCCATTTACAGTTATTCAGCCAATCTCCTGTCAGTGATCGTATATACGAAAGGGCGGATTTCTACGATTTTAAACAAACTATTTTCATAGAGTCAATCCGTCTGAAAGTCGCAGAGTAGCCAACAAAGTTTTTGTACGAGTCATCACAGGTTTTACTTACGATTCAATTAAAAACTCTTAATTTCATACCTCACAATCGTTTAGATCTACGAGCTGAATCAATCAACATTAATTAAAGAGTTGATGATCCATCTCGTGTGTCTAAATAATGAGTTTCACACGTCCACACGCACGCTCGCGAGATAGCTCCAAGGCAATTGGCAAAAAAAAAAAGTCTCGTGAACGTTGATCGACCATTAGAAATTTACTCTTCTCGCAGATGGCTCATTATAGTGGACGTTTCAATCCCCGCTTCGATTTATAAATCAAAGCGGGGATGTGCGATATATATTGCACTAATCAAGTCGAGTGTAACGGATTGGCTTTTACCCCATCAGGGACGCAATGTACCGCCTATCCAAGTTCTTCGGGCGATTCAACACTTTTACCTCCGCCTCCGCCTCTTCCAACCTGTTTTATATACAGCACAAGCTGCATTCGCATGCATCGTGTCTCGTCTTCAACAAGATTTAATACACGTTTATACAATCCACGCACACTCTATTCGTATAGAAATTCTCCAAATTCAGATGATCTTTTCGAAAAATTAGAAAAAAAAAAAAAATCGTTAGCTCTGAATTTCGACAATCTTTCGTCAATCTACAAAGCTTAAATTTAGACATTTCATGGATTGTCGAATTATAGAGGTATATATGCACACACGCACTTGAGTTTAATCTTCATCGTAGTTTCCAGATGCATTATCACGCGTCTTGGGACGAAAATATTCATACGCACGTATGATGATTGAATGCCTAATAGAGCAACGCTTGTATATATAGAACGTCGTCGAACGTGAAAGAGGATCGGCGCACGTTCGTTATATATGGCGAGCATGTAACGATTGCTAAAGAACAAAACAAAAAAAAAAACAAAAAAAAACTTATGCCCGTTAAACGGTGTACGATCTTTTGCTCTTTAGCAATCGTCTATGTAACGATTCATATATAACTTATAATACTCAATTTATGTTCCTCGAACGTGTCTATATCGGAATCAATAAGACACGGATTGTTACATCGTTACATGAAAATCTGTACGATTTTATCCGGCGCGTGTGAGACTTTATTTACGCCTTGGTGATTTGCCACACCTATTTGCCACTTGGAACCTTGAATCTCGTGACAGCTTTTTTGACGGTAATCAATGTGATTACGTAAACTCGCGTCTATAATAATTATCATCGTGAATGAGTCAAGAGTATATATATAAAAAAATAAAAAACAAAGATCGAGTATAAAAAGACTCGAATTATCTCGCATAATTCAATTTAGAATTGGACAAGTATAAAGAAAATTTTTCATCCATATCCCGGAGAATTTTCCTTCTTCTGTTAAAACACATACACACGCACGAGTATAATCGCGAACAAGGCAAAGTCTGCCTTCGACGAGAATAATACTATACATGCGCTCATACCACACGAGAGCTCGATAATCGAGAATTATTCTGCATGATACAGTCTCCTTCTCTTCCTTTCTGTTTAACGGTGTATAAACGCGTCTTCGTATCGTATACTTAAAAAAAAAAAAAAAAAATAATGCTAGCAGGCGGTGGAGTCTCTCCATGGTCAAATCTTTCCGCATGGTTCGAGGTCGCGTTTTTTGCGACAGGACGAAAAAATTTTCCGGCATTTTATCGAATTTGTTCGTCACATATGAACAAACGGTTTTCAATATCTTCAATCGCATATATTATTGAGACTGAGATTGCGATTCAGGAAAAAAAAAACAAATAAATGTCTGAAACTGATGAACTATCCAGGAGTTAATCTATAAAAATCGAAACGTCCATGCTGTTTTCTTCAAAAAATGTCCACCTTCACAAAATATTCCTTGTACCAAGAATTCAATATTACGATAATCATGTAGAGAATTTTTTCTTTAATTATGAAAATATGAGGAAGTACCTTTTGCGATTCTCAATTAGCATCTTTTTTTTTTGGTCGCTATGAATTAATGATCAAAGGCCTTGTACTTGGACAAGGTTACCCAACTATAAAATTCACCGTTTGCACGGTCAGACACGTGGGGTTTTTTTTGTTGTTGCTGTTTAAATAGTATAACCGTACGAATCCACGAACACCTCCCGTAGCGCATTTGACTCGGTAATTAAATGGCGTTCGGAAATGTTCAGCTAACGAGCGCATATGAACGTTATTTACGAGAAAAACGAGCAAGAGAACGCTGAAATCCTCGATTTTCTTTCGTCCGTGAATTGGACAATTGCTCGTTAACAAAGTGTGAATTATCAGGGTCGGAGTCCGGAGTCGCGGTCCTATAAACGACTCTGCGGCACGGATAACAGAATAGATCGCAATGTATCTCTATAATATATCTAACTATTTTCGCACACTCTACAACCTGAGTTTTTTTCATATATATGTTTTTATACACATTATAATGTACGTATCTTGGTATAGGATATATCGAGCGTCACTTTGTTTCACGGTCATCTGCTACGATATTATATACCGGCTTTGCTTGGGCGAGCCCGCGTCTGGCAGTCGAGCCCGCCGCTCATTCATGTATTCATCTATTCTAACGCACAGTCCATAGCAATCTCGATATTAATGTTAAATACGTAAATGCGTATACATATTATGTACCGGTGGACAATGAGGAAAGCAGAATTAATTTCTTGCGTGCAAAAGTTTCATAAACTGTGTATAAACAAACAAAAAAATTAATCGAAGATGGAAATTTTGAAATGGATAGAACTCTATTTTGGTATTTCAATAGGTTTTTTAGGTTCCAGGATTGTTCTTGAATCCAACAGAAGTAAAATTTCATTGGAGAAAATACATTGATAATGCCCTTTGATACCAAATATCTTATTGCCCTACTATAGGGTCCGAGGGTCTATTCACTTCAATTTTGGGTGCACAGGTGACTTTCGACTTTCAAAGACTTCCGAAGATTTACAAAGACTTCCAAAGAATTCCAAAAACTTCCAAATAATGTCAAAGACTTCCAAAGACGTCCGAAGACTTTCGAAGTCTTTCAAAGACTTCCAAAAACTTTCAAACACTTCCAAAGACTTCCAAAGAATTCCGAAAACTTCCGAAGACTTCCGATGACTTCCAAAGAATTCCAAAGATTTCCAAAGACTTCCGAGACCAGTGTACATACATAGGACTTTCCAAATGAATAACCCCTCGATAGGGTCAGGTTATTGTTTAGCACGGAAAAATTGAAAATCGAAAGGCTTTTCGATAGAAATCGGGTAAAGTAAGAGACAATTTTTTCTTTTTAATTTTCCTCTCACTTTCTAAAAAAATCAAAATTTTACACAGTCGCATGAAAAAAAAAAAAGAACAGTTCAATCAATTAACGATCGCAGTGCGGTGAAAATGCGAACAATGCTTTTTTTCGGAGTAATTTTCACAACTGCCGCAGTCAAACGGGCATGTATTTTATTGGCGAACTTATGGGTGAACAGCGGAAAAAAGATCGATATATTGAGCCCTCGATGGCATTTAAAAAATTCGAAATTATTTTTTTTTTTGCATTTTTTAGTGGACCGAAATCGCTGTGCATTTTGATAAGGTTGGATGCTCATTTTGTTTTCGTAAACGCGTTTAGGCTTTAGAATGCCGTTTGATTAATCGAAGTGCGAAATTATTATTATTATTTTTTATAAATTGTTCAATTTGGACCAGCGATTTTTTTCCGAAAATTGCATTCCTTTCGATATTTTTTCATCGATTTTCATGTCCATGTGCACGAAAAAATCGAAAAAAATCTTAAATCGATTTGATAACGCAAAAACGATAGCACACATACCCTTTACCGGTGTACTTTGCTCATTTTCTTACTCTGAGCCGTATGAAACGGCGCGGCACGTTTTTTTTTTTGCTTCTTATCTCGTCCTCATTACTTCATTATTCAACATCGATTATTCAATAAAGTAATTTTTCGCAGAGAGCTTTAATTTGCCGTAATAACATTATAATTGTTCACCGGTATATGTTACACGAGCGTGTAAACACTTTACTTAAAAAAGTGCGAAACGGATAGTCCTGCGCTTGCATAAATATTCATGTATGTATGTATAAAAGATACATATAGGCATTAGCAACGCGTATCCTTGGAAAATTAATAATGGATGTCACGGTATAGTAATTACGGGTTTCTATTAATCAATGTATGATGATCAGAGGAGACGAAGAACGAGAGAGAGAGAGAGAGAGAGAGAAGGAGAGAAACCGGAAAAAAGTGACAAAATGATTATCTCAAATGTTCTTTGTGTTCCTGACCAAGGGCAACAAATACTTGCTCTTTACTCGCCTGTGATATTTAGCAAGCCACGAATCAAATGGCAATCTAATCGCGTTTGGTTTTATTCGCAAAACAAGACGCTATCACGATGACGGAAGTGACCAAGGAGATTTTATTTGCGCACTTCTTATCACTCTTCGATCTCCGTTATCCACGAGTCTCTCACGCGTATTTGTCATTGCATTCTATCATGACCAAAGGAAATGATCTCGACGATAATGAGCAGATTTACGTTAATATGCGTTGCCCTGATAACAATTCCTCAATAAATCTTTCGCCTCAGGGACGATCCTCGCGATCGACAATGGGCCTCTCGCGTCCATGACGCCAACGATCTCGCGGGGACATCGAAAGAAACGAAGCGCCAATTTATTTTTATTTTTTTCAAGACTCGATAAAGACGGTGAAAATCGTGTTTTTCTTAGCTGGATATCGATTCAACTAGGAAAGCAATGGACGTAAAATGGCGAACAAGTGACTTCTAAGTTCGCCATTAAAATCGTTTTCGATCTTATTTATGCGGTGTCTATATATAACTTCCTCTTTCGTTTCTTGAATTAAATTATTTACGCCTATGGGTATAATGGACATCGTTAAACTCGGGTACACGATAAAAGTAACCAATTGAATATAACATACGCGAAATCAAAGTACATATACGAGTCCAGAGACATACATATATGTATATATATATATATATATATATGTCCCGCGTCCCGCGTATATCTGATCGAAACTCGATGTATAATAGATCGCGAGGCGCGATCTCGCGCGTCCTTGAAAATCGTTGCAAGAAGGGATTTTGTATATCGCGCGTGTATATATATATATATATAGCGAGACGATGTAACGGGTTTTGATTTTCCCTGGTACTGGGATGAGATGCGCGTATATCCCTTGGCTCCCCCGTATGGTTGGCAAACCGATTCCGCAACCTTCTCGCGGGGCGAGCACGGAGCTATAAGAGCTTCGGATCTCAAACTCCGGGGCTCAGTCTCCGTTTCATTATACACGTACCGTATAAGCGTTACAGTGATAAAAGTGCATTGACGAATATAATTCGATGCTTTTTTCTTCATTTTTGTTCAACTCCGATAAATCATATCGTTTGATTTTTATTCGATTTGAAAATTGATGAAAATTAAAATAAAATTTATTCGTCGTTGCGAAAGAGAAAGAGAGAGAGAGAGAGAGAGATATAACGAGGACATTGCGATCTATATACACGGGTGCAATAAAGTTGGCTATATCGTGCGCTGTTGAACAAAGTGGCGGTGGCGTTTTATTGTGTTTATCCGGGAAGGGATTTGCCGGTATAAATACCGCTGTAAACGAGAGCCGATCGCACAGAGTACACGCGTTTAATCGACGCGATCGATTTTTATCGACATCGCAAAAAAGGGCACACATATAAAGCTACGAAAATCGAGATATATATAAATATATACATACCGTGCAATATCGATCGTCATGGATAATCAGGGATTGCTGATCTGCGAGAAAATGGGAAAGGCGAAGATCAATGATCTTCGTAACGACGAGCCGATCATTGGATTCGCTAAGGGTTTGCCGAAAAACACGAGATACTCGGTAAGACGAAGAAAAAAAAGAAATTTCCAAGTCTTCCATGGATGAATAGTACGAGGCAGATCCATTGAGATTGCAATGAGAAAATGTTGGTATAAAAAAAAAATTAAATGGGGACACCTTTGAGTGTATTTTCCGATAAATTATACGATTTTTAAGGATAAGCTGCAAGCAGCGCTCGAAAATATAATGTAGAAAAGACCGGGGCAACCTCGGTCGAAAATTGGAATTTTTTATTTTTTGAAATTCGGTTTTCTTCGTAAACTTTCGTTTCCAATTACACCCAAACGCTAAAAATGAATCCTAAATCAATTTTTTTTTATTCTCAAAAGATTTTTCCGAAAAATTTTCGTTTCCAATGGAACCCAAACTCAAAAAAACGAACTCAAAATCAAGGTTTTTCAGTCTCAAGGTATTTTTTTCGAAAAAATTCCGTTTTAAATTAAACCAAAACTCAAAAAATGAACCAACAACCAAGGTTTTTCAGTCTCTAAATTTTTGAATTTTTTTATTTTTTTTTCTTTAAAAAATTTGTTTTTTTCGAAAGTCTTTTGAGAAATGAGTGGTTAAAAACGATGAATCGTTGAACCGTGATTTTCAACAAGAATAGAACTTCATCGTAGATGGGAGCTTTTTCATTCTTTGACTATCTAAAATCACTCTTGTTTTTAGTAACATTGATCCACTTCCACTTTCACCAAATTATCATTTTTGCCCATTTTTCCTTTCCCCGATTACCCATTACCAGCTGAGAAATGAAATACCAGAGGTGTGTCTCACCTACGCAGAAAAGTTACCCATAGAAAGTTACTCATATCGAAGAAAAAAATAGATTCTCGTGGAAAAATGAATTTTTCCCAAAGAAAAAAGAAAAAGAAGAACATTTCAATTTTTTTTTCTTTTAAGGAAGCAAAATTTTGATTAAAAACCACAATTTTTCGGAGATATACAACTTTTGAAATGACAAAAACTTTTTTTTTGTTTTCCAATTTTAAGCTGAGGTGTCCATTTTGCCCCTATGGTATATATATTCACTGTGATTTGCATGAACCGAGAGTGTCGTATCATACTACGAATATTTTAGGAGTTACGAATGGAAGAAAAACAAGCACGAGGCGAAGGAATTTTTTAGTATTGATGTCGAGAGAGGCTACGTTGGTATGTCAACTTCATAAAATATATCGTGTACTCGTGGCCAAAAAAAAAAAAAAAAACAAAAAAAACATCATTCGATCGTTTCGTAGTTTGGAAAATCTCATGTCCGATTGATCGCGTGTAAAAAAAAATATTGTTTTTTTTTTAAATATTCATTTTATAGCACTTCCGGTCGATAAGCATGGAAAAAAAGAAATTTCAGAAGTGTTTTTATTAATTTAACACGACTTATACGAAAAGTTGTCCCATGTCGTAGACTTGGGAAAAGTGACTTTCGTCGACAATATTGCATACTTTATGATAAGATAAATATCGGAAAAAATTCAACCACAATAAAGACGACGAGAAGATTAATTTTGAATAATAATAATGCCAAAAAGTTATCAATAAATTGTTTAAACAAAACATTGTTTAAAAAATTTTTAGGGAAAGTTTTTTTTTGACACGTGAAATGAATTCGTTGATTTTTCTGATTTTGTGTACACATGAATTTTTAAAAAATTTTCTTATCATTTTGAAATTTCGGTTTTCGAAAATTTTTTAATTTTGAAAAATGAAGGAAAAATCGTGAATTTTGGATATGTTTTCGTAAAAACGTTCTATATTACAATTGAGAAGTTTCCAGGGCATTGAACGAATAGTTTAGTAAATGCAACCTTTACAAATTTCCAAAAACCGAAATTTCAAAATGATAAGAAAATTAAAAAAAAAATTCACGCGTAGTCAGAAAAATCAACGAATTCATTTCACATGAAAAAAAAAAAACATTAACTAAAAATTTGTTAAACAATGTTTTGTTTAAAGAATTTATTGATAACTTTTAGGCATTATTATTATTAAAAAGTAATCTTCTTATCGTCTTTATTGTGGTTGAATTTTTTCCAATTTTTATCTTATCATGGAGTATGCAATATTAACGACTAAAGTCACTTTTTGTTGGGAAGGTACGTCCGATACATCCTTAAAGGGATCCACTCTATAATCCACTCTTAAATAATGGCCGAAAAAAAAAGTCTTAACTTTGACGATTTATTTTGTGATTATGGAAAAAGAAATAGAATTTCTTTTCCGAAAGTTCATTTAGCACATATTGAAGTAAGAAAAAATAAATTTTTATAATCATTTTGATGCAAAATGGCGGCGACATAGCCAATCTTTGAAATCGCCTTTTTTTTTTAAACTCCTTCACGGGAGGACGGATTTCTCGTAAGGTATAAGACCTGGAGGAAAAAACCAAAAAATTTCATAATCTACATACTATATTACCTATGGGACTACGCAGGGATTTTTTTTAAATCAAATTTTGTAGAAATGGTGCACTTTTGAAAAAATGAATCGATTTTCGGCCAAAAAATAAGCAGTAAATTATTTATAAAAAAAAATTTTACATTAAATTTAAAAAAACGGCTACGTACTCTCATAGAGTATGTAATTGTGAAGCTACTGTCAAAATTTCAAATCGATCCATGCAACGGTGTTCGTGTAATCCGTCCTGCCAGTTTGAAAAAATTGGTTTCGATAAAAATTCGCTTAAAGTTTTACGAGCACTTGAATCCTCGCCGAGGCACTGTGCCAAAATCGAGAATTGAACCTATTAAAATTTTTTTTTTCACTATAGGATCAACTGAATACAATTTTTATGACCCTAAAATATTGTTCAAGCCAAAAAAGAAAAATCGATTTTTCCAAAATCCTAGACTGGTGTAACCCCTTAAATGTGTGAAATGGAAAAAAAAAAAAAATAAATTCGCGTGCCCGGTCATTTTATCTCGTGGAAAAAAATATAATTATGCATTATGAATGTATAATATTGCTGTCCGAATCAATTGCGATGAAAAATATCTTCACGATAATTTTGTATCCTCTTCATTCTTCAATGACCGCACGATAATAATTCGACGACGAGATGATACGTTTGCATGACCAACGTGAGGGAAAAAAAAAAAAAAAAAAATATTCCCCGCATGAACAATTGCAGTGTACACAGTATCAAGTTGTTCGTGTTGCAGCGTAATTGCATCAAAACGTCATACACGCAGGCATTTTTTTTTGTTTTCGTTCGTCTCCTCTATTTGCTACTCAAAACAGGGCAAAAAAAAAATTATCCACGTCACAATTGGACGGGAGAATCGACGGTTTCTCTGCGCGCGATACGCGATATTCCTCAAAATGGTAAAAAACATTTGCGCGTTTTATGAACTTGGGGTTTCAGTTGGCGGACGGTATTGACATGAGCGAGACAACCGGAATGGATTATCATATTCAGTTCACGCGCAAGGAGGACAAGCCGAGGGTCCTGAAATTTCTCAGACGTTTTTTCTTTCGCGACGAGCCCCTCAATCACAGTATCGAGCTTATACCCGAGGGCGAGGACAGTACGTGCCTCGAGCTCGAGGATTACAGTCTTTCGGCGCTCATGGACAATCTCAGCCTTATGGCAGTAACCTCGAGTGGCACCATCATCGGTGTTCAACTTAACGGTGAGAATCATTCGAAAGAAAAACGAAAAAAAAAAAAAAATAAACGAAAACAAATTTTTTTCTTTTTTGTCATCTTTTTTTTTCTTTTTTGTCATCTTTTTTTTTTTTTTTTTTTAATTGTCAACGAAAGAGAAATTCTTCATAAAAGTGCAGAATTAGAAGCAGAGCGTTACGAATATTCGATTGAACTTATAGTAGTAGTAGTAAGTTTTACTTGCATAGCCTTTTCGGCTTTTTACAACACTTTCATACACTCTATCACTGGGCCCACTATTTTAGTTTTTCTGTTCATTTACGAAACTATTTTTCTCTCCCTCGATTTTTGCAACCTCATTGCTATTTGCCCAGTGTATTTGTGAGAACCTACAATTTAAGGTGGGTTTCGAACCACCGAGCTCGCAGAAAAAGCATCTGGAAAAATCCATTGGTGCCGGCCGCGGGATCGAACCCTGGCCGCCTGCGTGGCAGTCCGGAGTCGGCCCAACTGGGCCACTGCTCGCTCTCCGATTGAACTTATATAATTTTCCTCAATTATATTGAAAAATTTTTAATTACATTTTTCAATCCCTCGAAAATAAGTTGAACAAGCTCTGGCAATGAATTTAAACTTTTACTCAATACTTTTTTCATTTATTATTATTTTTCTTCATAATTTTTTCATCTCAAAAACGTCTCACTTTGGAAATTTACTCCGATAGCTAATAAACAAATTAAAACTTGTTAATTTTTTTTAATCTTCCCGAATAAAAAGTTTTAACGAATTATTCTAATGATCAGTCGGGTAAAATTGCACGACCACGTGCACTTTGAATTCAATTGTAAACTCGGTGTACAAATGCCCCCTCCGCTTTTAACAATTGTCCCGATAGATCTCCGAGAGTACAATTGCATATCTGTTAAAAAAAAAAATTAAAAAAAAAAAAAAAAAAAGGTACACACAGCACACGACTCTTCGTCGCAATTGCGATTCATTGAGTTCATTAACGTGCATACTGAACGTCAGTAAACAAACATATATGTGTATACATAATTGATATTAGGTATATATATTTGTCATACTTGTGTACACGGAGAATTCCGTATCCAACGAGCTGTGTGCGAGTACACAATCCGATTGTATAGTTATATTTTATGATCCAGTCGAGCGAGAGCTGTTTAGGAGACCAGTCGCTCGCGTGGCCCCGACAGACAAATGATTAAAAGAGAAACACGTTCAAATATTTGCTCGTCTTTGTGACATACGATTTTAACCCCTGACAGGCAATGAGTATAAGAATTTCCCGCCCAAACATTTATTTTTCTCGGTGCACTCACTCACTTTTTTTCAGTTTCAACGTTCATTTTTTGACTCTATAGTTCAAATCAATCATTTCTATAATATCGCTATTTTATGCAAAATCGTTTGAACTTTAATTACAAAAAAAAAAAACTTGCTAAGCCGAGATATTTGAGATTTAATTTCGACTGAGTATTTTTTACACTCATTGCTTGGAGAGGAGTACGGTTTGGATGTTTGCCTGTCAGGGGTTAATAATGATAACGATATTTGTGTTTTGACGAATAAACGCTCTCTCTGTTGATATGAGCAAGGATTTTCCTCTGCTATATCGATACAGTGTGTCATCGACTTGAAATTTTTAACAAGCCTATCGCAGTGTTTGTCCCCGAAACGCGTGTGCAAAGATTCAATGAGATCAGGAGACTCGTTTTCGAGATATTGAATGTTTAAAAAAAACATTTTTTAATATGCATTCTTATGGTCGTACATGAAAAACAGGTGCCAATCGTCCTGTAATTCACGAACTTTAAATGCCAGCACTTTTCGAAAATTTCATGACCCAGTTCTATATATAGTAGAACCGTGAGAGAAAGCTCACCTTAATTAGGAGCATTTTCGTTGAGCAATCAAATGTAACATATTTAAAAAAGCTGAAAAAAAGAGGCATACGCTGTCGATTTCAGAAGCGATGGACAATGTTGCCGAACTCAACTCGTCGAATCAGGCTTCTTTTTCAGAATAATATCCTGGAGTTTTTTTTTTAGGGTCTTTTCACAGTAAATGGCACATATAATAACTCATAAAAGTGCATTATTATCCCTCTCTACATTTTCGCAAGGGAAAAATAAAAACAATGAAAATTTGGCACTTTTTCTGCTTCAACTCGAAACGCTGCTCAAACTATACGTAATAGAGTAAAATTGCTCATAAATCATTTTCTAGGTAATTAAATTCTCTACAAAAAAGTCCCCGATGGCATATACCTGAAGTTAATAACTTGGGCATGGGAGGCGTTCAAAGTTGTAAAAATAATTAAAAAAAAAAAACATTTCAAGTAGGTGGCTTTGTTTGAATTTAGTTGTAAATAAAGTTTATGAGGCGGTAATGGATTTTTCATTGTGTCCAGTTGGCGTATGAATTTTTATGCATTTTTAATTCAACGCTAACGCGACGATATGTAATTTAACAACTAATGGGGTCTGCTATTCTGCGATTGCACAAAAATCGCAGTTTCTCGTCACGCCACTTTGGACGACTCCCGCTCATCCGCTATTGACTTTTCATAAATTCTGTCGCAGACTTTTTTATAGAAAATTTAATTATCTACAAAATTGTTCCCATGAAATTTTCCCTACCTCGAATAGTTCGGACAGCGTTTGGAGTTGAAGCTCGGAAAACGTGAATTTTGAATTTTTTTTTTTTTTGCAACATAAACCGTTAATATTTCAAAAAACTTACAGGAGTATATTGCCATAATTTTTATACGTTGTTGTCAATGCCATTTACCATCGAATAGCGTTTAAACGAAACCGCACAGTTCTAATTCTGATTTCGAGAGTGTAAATTGACCGGCCGAGACGAGTAAAGATTTGAAGCTGGCACCACTGAGCTCTGCCAAGGACCCCCTCCTCGGACGACTCGTCCCGCAAACAAACAGAGAAACATCCTCAACAACACGACAGATAATCGCACTGCAAAGCAAAATTTCATTATTATTATTTTTTTTTTTTAATTATTCGTTCGATCAGATAATACGATGAACAAAAAAAATCAATCTTTTAATTTCTGTATCAACTGTTCATCCGGAGTATCAAAAAAAAAAAAACCCCCAAAAGGATGCGTGCACAAAAATGACTCGAAGATGTTTGTGATGAAAAATGATTCTGTATGTAACGTCTGCATAAGAAATTCAAAGAATAATTCAAATATCTCTTCCCCTACATCTCTCTCTCGAGAGAGAGAGCACTATATGCGAAAAAGAAAATAACGAAAGAAAAAAAAATGTCTAATTGATTCGTCAAATACTTTGTTTTCACAATTGCACCCATATCGACAAAGTTGTTACACGTTTCAAAAGATACGTATCTTATACAGACATTATTCATGAAGGATTTACAGAGGAGGTTTGTCCTTAAAAACGTGTGTATGTGTGTATGTATTTATACGAATCCCAAAAGCATATTTATCCAATCTATATATATATATAGATTGGATAAATATCCTTATATATATATATATATATATATATATATATAATAATTTACGGTGGCTTCAGCAAACAGAGGAGAGCATAAATCTCGTTGTATCGAGTCGTCGGTTCGGTGTAGCGCAAGGGAAAAAAATTATTGAGCGCGATTGTATACGCTCGATTAGACGTATTACACGTGCTCGATGCTAATGCTACGAGCTCCGTTGCTGAGTTTGGCGAGTGCCCGAGAGAGACCCCACAAAGCGTCCGCCGCAACGTGTGCAATCGATGTAGACAAGTGAGAGGTGTCAGTATGGACATGATCTCCTTTATACGATACAATGTCTCCCGAATGACATAAATAATCCGGGTCTAATAAGCGCTTATCACGAGAGATATTCTACGATATATATATCTCAATGCATTAAAATAATTATATAACGCGATAGAATCGATGGAACGTTGATCTCTTGAGACGTGAAAAGTGAGTTTCATAAAACACTTTAAATATATATATCCCTCTGCAATTATTCCCGCGTGCCTAGTTACGCGTAATTAGTTGATTTGCGATGCAATTATACTCGGAGATGTATACGGGCACACGAGATATACACTCGATATGACAGAATTTTTTTTTTTCACCTCGAGTCGATTTTTATTTTTTGTTCTGTTTTGTTGCCTCCAAGAGATTGGGTTTTTTTTTTTTTTCTTTCTTTTACTTCATTTTTTTTTCTTCTTTTTCCCTCCTTTTAATTCGCAATCCGCTTTTCCACGTATACAATGCAGGAGACAAACCACGACGCGATCCGTTCACCGTGATTATATCGCGTCATCGCGTCCCTCGGTTGATTCATTTATCTGGGCGTATATAACCCTGCATTATGCGGATAAGGATCAAGAGCGCCCCGCGCGGCGGTGCTCTCGATTAATGGGTTATTATGCGCGTATCTCGGCTTTGCGAGAACACACATACGTAGCGAGAAGCCCGGATGGCGTAAGCGGATAAGAAAAAGGAGAAAGAGAATGGAGAAAAAAAAATGATCCTTGCCGGGGACACGACACGATTGTCCGTGGGGTTTTTTTTTCGCGGAGACACATCGAGGACTCCTGCTCCGTTGTCCTCGTTACTTTTGTGCTGGTGTTCCCACGCTTGCTTCCGGTTCCTCCGCATTGTGTAATGATAGTCCAGTCGAGATAGGTCTAAAAATCGGTTAATTTGGAAATAATTGGGGCAAGCAATTTTTTTTTTTTATAATTAGGAGGGGGGGGGGGGGGGGAGTGTAAATCTTGATTTTCGGGACAATTCCCTCGTTGCGTTCGCCGCCATCTTGAATTTAAGTGATTTTTTTTTTGTTTTTTTTAAATAACTCACTTATTTTCAACTTTAGAGTGAAAATTATGAGAAACAAAGTTGTGAGAAATCTAATTAGCCGCAAGTTCGGTTCTCAACATTTTTAGCCTAGGATCGATATTTACAGAGTTAGACTGCAAGTATAGGGGTTAAAACGGTTTTACCCAATTATCTCGTTTGTTATCAAGTTTATCGTAAAAATGCTCATGAACAATCAGGCAGGGAATTTTATTATCTGAAACTTTGGTTATTAACACTTTTACCCTACGATCGATATTTTCAGAGTTAGAACTCAAAAAAGGGCTCTCACTTACCTCAGATTGTGCATGCGTATTGAATTTGCCCTATCTTAATTATAATTCTGAAAATATCGATCGTAAAGTAAAAATGGTGATAACCAAAGTTGCAGAAAATGAAATTCCCTGCCGGATTATCTATGAGCATTTTTACGATAAACTTGATAATAAACGAGATAATTGAAAATTTTAAAAATTTCACCCCTAAATTCAGTATAAGTCTAAAAATATCGATCGTAGGGCAAAAATGATAATAACCAAAGTTACAAGAAATAAAATTTCCTACCTGATTATTTATGAGCATTTTTACGATAAACTTGATAATAAACGAGATAATTGAAAATAAAAAAATTTCCACCCTTAAATTCAATATAAGTCTGAAAATATCGATCGTAGGGCAAAAATGATAATAACCAAAGTTGCAGAAAATAAAATTCCCTGCCTGATTATTTATTACCATTTTTACGATAAACTTGATAATAAACATGATAATTAAAAAAAACCGTTTTTTTCCCCCTACTTGCAGTCTAACTCTATAAATATCGATCATAGAATAAAAATGATAAGAACCAAACTTGCGGAGAATCAAATTTCCCAAAACTTTGGTTCCCATAATTTTCACTCTAAAGTCGAAAATAAGCGAGTTATTTGAAAAACAAAAAAATCACTCTTCCTAATTATAAAAAAAGAAAATCGCTTCCCCCAAATTATTCCCAAGTGAAATCCTATTTCGACTGGACTATATCTCCAGCGAGTTTTAAAGACGTGTCCATACCAGTCGTATATCCAAAAATTTCTTGATGACGATGATGATGACCCTTTGTTCAAGTTTTTTTTTTTCAAGAAAACTGAAAAGAAAACAAAAAACAAACAAAAATTCACATTGATTAACTTTCAATTTTTTTCGTTTCTCGCAAAGTTTCCATTGACGAAGCACGTCCGAAACGTATACAAACGTAATTTTTTTGTATCCGAGACTGCGCACGCTTCTGTGTATTGTCCACGAAGAACGAATATCGAACCGCTATTATTTCATAGCGCATATGATTCTCGACGTAAATATTGCCGGATGTATTACTCCGACGAGATTTACATGTGTGACTGGGGAAAAAAAGAAGAAAAAAAGAAGAAAAAAAAGAAGAAAAAAGAAAGAAAACGAGTCAATGATTAATTGTTTCGTTGGTGATTAAGGTAAAATGGAACCACCGGAGGAGGGCGAGCCCGAGTACATAGATAATTGCAAGAATCCGAAATTCCGCAAGATCCTGAGATTGCTTCATCACGTTGACAGAAACGTTGACATACCAGCGAGATATCCGAACAAGAAAGTACTCGAGATCAGGATAATATCGGTTGACAGTAATTGGCGTGGCCGAGGAGTCGCCGGTGCTCTCATCGAAAAGACCATGTATGTAAATTATTCAAATTATTATTATTATTTCCATCGGTGATTGACAAAATATTTATTTTTCCAATCACGCGATGATTATTAAAATTTTTTGTTTCCATCATTCAGAATTTTTTTCCCCTCTTCTACGTATAGAAAAAAAAATCTACTCTTAGCGATGCGCAGTATAGCCATTTCGGTTGAAAAATCTCCTTTTCTACTTTCTCCGCGACTTTTGATACTTCGAGCAGAATCAAATTAAGTTTTTTCCTTTCTTTTTTTTTCATCCAGAATGAGAAAAAGTATGAAAATATAATTTTCTTTTGGCCGAAAAAATCAATCGTTTTTCAAACGTATCTCTGACTATATTCGCCTCGCTGTGTCTTTTTGTTTCTTCGAGCGCAATGACCCGTCGAGAGTTTCCTTTTTTATTAAAGGTTTTATTTATTTATTTTTTTTTTCGAATTCATATACTTTTGGACTCGAGCGGACAATTAACGACAATGATATTAATTTTCTAGAGAGATTTCTCACGAATTGGGTTTCAATATGATCCGATCGGATTGCACGTCCCTGTTCTCCGGCAAACTCTGCAAGAGATACGGTTTCGAACCGGTTTACGAGCTCAAATATTCGGATTACGTGGACGAGAATGGCAAACCGATATTCATACCGGCAAAACCTCACGACTCGGTGATAACTTATGTGAAGATATTGAATGAAAAATCGACGTGTGACACGATTAGCGATCAATAATGAGAAATAACTCGTTATTATTATCATTATTTTCGTCAATCGTTTTCCAAGTGTGTATGTGTGTGTGTGTGTGTGGAGAATGAACGGTAAGAAAAAAAAAACACAAAAGGAAAGACAAGGATGCGCGTTGAGCTCGAAAAAAATTATATTTCTCGAGTAAAATACGAATTATCCTTGCCATCGGGTCTCTCTATAATCATAGATTATAATTACTTTTTTTAAAAAAATTGCCGTATTATTTAACTCGAAACGATTGTATAACGGCACGGATTGCTCAAGCGAAGCCAATATTGATCATGCGCGTTAAAAATTTTCACTTTTCGATCCACCGACAAGTGTATATGCGTACGAATATGTTTTTTTTTTTTTTTTTTTTTCCATATAGTTGTACATAATGACGAAATAAAATTTGCCAATCGTTCGAGACTTGTATCGCATGAAAAAAATATATTTTTTCCCGCAATTTTAGAAATCCGGCGGAAAATTTTCGATTATTCGATCGCATCTCGTGATTATCGTTCGATGATAACTCGTTTGCAACCGAAGATGATAATCATAATTGCGATCGTGATGCGGAAGATGAGGAAAGACAAATTTTTAATTGTCGCAAAATTGTTTAAAAAATTAATTACGTTGAATTTTCGTATTTTACAGTGCGAAGGATTGAAGTAACGAAGTAATTTTTACCAATGACCGATGAACGGCGAGAGTATCGATCGGTGTGTCAGCTACGAAACTCGACCGAGCGATCCATTTTTTGATCAGCGACTCGCTGCTCGAAAGCGGCGATCTGTTGATCCTTGCTCAGATTGGACACTTCCATTTGTATCTTTTTGTATGTATCCATGTGGTTTTTGTTCTCGGCCAATAATCGCTCTTTTCTGAACGCCATGGATTTGCTCACGACGAGTACTTGAATCGCGAGACCGAATGCCGACAGAAGGAGGCACAAAAATGCAATGGTAAGATTCGAGACGCGTTTCAGACCTTTGATGCCGAAGTAATAATTGTGCGACGGATCGCTGGCGTCGGGCATCGTCGGAGGCCGATATAGATTCGGCTCGGCCTCGTAATATACCCTGCCAAAGTGTACTTTTATTAATTATGTTTTATATCCCTTTTTTTACGTTGAAGAATTGAATTTATATTGAGTTTCAATATATGATTTTTGTAATTTGAAAAAAAATTATGCAAAGCAATGAAGATGCGATGGGCAAGTTTGAGTCGCGGTTTTGTTTCGTTTGAGAAAAATCATTCATTCTAGCTTGAATGATGAAAATTTTTCCTAATAACATTTAATTTTAGCAAAAATTTCGAATCAAGCACAGCTTTGACCGTTACAATTCGTATCAAATTTAATCTTCATTTGTTTCAAGTATTTCAGGACGATCGGCGAAAATTTTCTTGAAACGAATCATTAGAGTTGTGTTTTAAAAAATTTCTGATCTTTCACAACTTCATTTCGCTCATGAATTCTCCACAAATTAAGTAGCAGCGATAGATGCGATGGGCAAGTTTCAGCCGCAGTTTTGTTTCATTAAAGAAAAATCACATTCTACTTTAAATGATGAAAATTTTTCTAATTGAATTGAATTTTAGCAAAAATTTCGAAACAAGCATGGCTTCGACCTTTACAATTCGTATCAAATTTAAACTTTATTTGTGTTAAGTATTTCAGGACGATGGGCGAAAATTTTCTTGAAACGAATCATTATAGTTGTAATTTAAAAAATTTCCAATCTTTCACAACTTCATCTCGCTCATGAATTCTCCACAAAATAAGTAGCAACGATGAGACAAAAAGTAGAGAAAATTTGCGCTAGAGCAAGATCGATGGTCGGTAAGGAAAGTTGGCATCGTTGTAAATAAGATGAAGAAAGGACATGAGAATTATCAATTGATTTATACAGATCTGGATTTTTAAATATGCTCGTGCACGTAATTTTATTTTCCAACGGTTGAAACATTCCGCTATATCGTCATTGAAAAAAATAAGAATTTATCCTGTACAAAGATGAAGCTTTTTCTATGACGAAGCAACGAATGGCCATGGATTTATCTCGAAGCGACTAATGAAAAAAACAAGGGGGCAAGTTTTTGAGTCTAATAGCTGATTATTTTGTACGTACACCCTGATCGGACGCCCGTGACTTCCCCTATTGAATTTCAAATCCGTATCGTACTGTTGTCTCATGTGGCTCTTGCTCAACACCTTGTACGCTTCGTTAATTTTAACAAAATCCGCGTGACTCGTTTTTTTACTCAAATCAGGATGCATCTGGAACGGAGGGAGTATCGATATACGATCGAGCAGACTCGCGGCTCTCCGCACGATGCGGGGCTGGGGGATAGGGAAATTTCTCGCAATCGCTCGTGCGAACTCACTTCTTTGGAAAGTTTTATAAAAGCTAATCGTATATCTTGTTGAGATGCGTCCGGCGGTATACGCAGCGTCTCGTAGTGGCTGCGCATATTCCTTAGCCAAAAAATAATGCCGATATTAATTGTTTTTTATTAACATCTAAGCACGGCAAATCTTGCATTTTTGTTGCCAAAATACGTCCACGTTGTGTAATCGTCATGTAACGTCGTCATCGTCGTCGAAATTGAGAAAAGAACATGTCAAAATTAATTGTTCTTACCTCTGGCTCCCGTAGAATCGACTGATTTGCATAATCTCTTTCTGCATTGCACGAAAAATTTGTGACATTTCAAATTCGATAGATTTGTTTTGTTTAAAATTTTTTTTTATCAACACGAAAACGAATTGAAATACTCAAGGAGCAGAGGCCAACGACGAACATTGGCAGCACTTTATATTTACAACATTTATAACTACGGTCGCATCGAGTCCACGTTTTTAACATCTAGCATGAATGAGAAAAAAAAACAAACAAACACACCGAGAGCGTACACGTACACATATCTTCTCGGTCGTTTCACCTGCTCTTGCACGAATTCACGAGAGAGATATACAATAAATAAAGAGGCAGCCCGCGTGTAGGGTTATTTCTGACATACGTTGCGAAATGATAACACCGAAGACAGTGTATACACAAAACACAAACTGAGTGGATAATTAATCACAAAGAGCACACTTATACCGGTTTCTCATGGTAAGACAGAACAAATATAAAAAATTTGGTGTTACTGACTGTAGGTGTTTCCAACTACACCGTGAATAATGAATCTCGTAGAACATTCTCTCAACGCTCGACAGTTGGCGCTGCCGTTTCCACGAATGCTTCATGCTTCAGTCGTGTTTTTTTTTCGATCGGATGACGGCCGTCGTTGTTTCATCCAGTGTTTTAACGAAATTATCCCCACGTTCCCGAGTGACTTATTCATAGCGCACAAGCGTTCAAGTGATAACGAAAAAAAAAAAGTGTTCCCCAAAGAGGTAAATAATCGTTCATTAATCGCGATCAACTCAGGATATCGTAAATGACGTTGTATATCACAGTTTCATCGTGTTTCCGCGTATAGCTCTCGCCATTTTATTGTTATATCCATCTCTCTTTCTCGTTCACTCACTGCTCTCACCGCACTTCGTGTCAAGACGAGAATTTTCATCCTCAGTTTTTATCCCAAAACTATAATTATAGCCATCCGAATGCCGTCTTCCTATCGATTGGAATAAAAAGAAAAAGGCTTTTTTTCTCATCACGCACCTAGCGAACTCGCTATTTCGATGCGTGATGTCACGGGAAGGAAAAATCAATTCTCTTTTTTTCTTCAACACACACACCTATCTCGTACCATTGTTCTTTTTCTCTCTCTCTCCCCCTCCCTCTCTCTCTCTCTTTCTCTTTCTCGGCAAATGCTTGATAATACGAAAAACTGTGCGTTTTACTGTCTCGGTATCTTCTTTACGGCTACACGCAATGTTTCGGCAAAGTTGGAGAGAGAGAGAGAGAGAGAGTTATACTTATAAGAGTTAACAGTGAAAAATGAAGTGCTACGATTTATCGAAAACGTATTGTCAATCGAACGATATATATTTTTTTTTTACAGTGGTGGGATGATCATTTGAAAAACGTCGGATTCCTGCATGGACCGTTCGCACGAGTAAGTTTACTTTTTAATTCGAACGCGAAAAAAAAAAAAAAAAGTTAAAATGTTTGTTCTCGTCGTTATATTCTCCGGCTATCAGTTCGTTTTCATCGACTTCGACCGAGTGAAATTTTGTGCTCTTGATCTTGAGAAGAAAAAAAAAAAAAAAAAAAGAAGATGGCGCGAGCTTTTACTATTGATCAAAGAAAATATTAAAAGTGAATTCTCTTGGGATAATTTGAAAGCCTTTTATTCTCACACCTGCCACGCCTCTCGTCTTTCACCTTTTCATTCTTACCGATATGTGTATGTGTGTGTTCCGTGTTTTTGCGCGCGCGTATACTCAAGTAAAATATCAAGTATAAATATCGAATGTAACGTTGCGGATGCAACCGGAAGTTTATCCGTTTTTAATCGGTTTCCTCGCAAGTTCGGTAGTCGCTTTACCGTGACGAAGTACTCGTTGACCATGACCGTCTCGACGCGTCTCCGAGAGAGACACGTTCACGAAACTACGAATTCCTATTTAGAAAAATCTCATTCAATATTTCCTATTGTGACGTTCAATTTGAAAAAAAAAATTTTTTTTTAAATAAAAATTTAAAAAAAAGTTTCCCGCTCTTTTGGATTTTTGTGTAAATTCATGTAAACTGTGCGCTGTCATTTTTTCGTTTGTGCATCGGCGAGTCTTTGTAACGAATAAAGACCAATTGAAATCTACGATGATCGAATAATAATACATCGTATGTATTGCGTTAATGACCTTGCGTTATTCGTCCTCGATAGTACAGCTCTTCGTCGAGTCGCTGCATCGATACGAAATTTATGATTTGATTTTATGGTTTTTCGCGATATTAATTGCCAGTGAAAGCAATATTTTGTTTCGAGAGTCTTGAAAAAACGATTTATCCGATCAATTCATTTAGCTGTCGCGCTTAATGTTTCTTATTCAAAGAGATTGATGCTATTGCAAAAATTTTATCGCGCTGCGATCTTTTCTACCGCGCAATAATGATTGAAAATCGTAACATGAATAGAAAAAAAAATATAAATATACATAGGTAGAATAAACAAAGAAAAAAAAGCATATATTACAATGGAAATTGTCTTTGGTCGTTCGTCGACACTGCTTAAGGAGATTCTTAACATCAATTTGGCGCGGCAAGAGGAACGCGGCGGCGCGACGCGGGGCAGGTTGCGTTCGGCATTTGTTTCACCAAAATACGTTTTCATTTTATTAATTTGCCATTACCCACGCTCAATTCTGTTTACAAGTATATATCACAATCGGAACGGTGAAAAACATTCTTTATGGGCAAATTATATCTATGACGGTCTGATATGTCGTTTGAGCGGTTCTTCGGGGAAATTTTACCGTTTTTTCACTCCTAAAATAATCTCCGATCATAACTTCGAATACTTTTCCCACAAGAGCCCGCGTATAAGCGGCATATTTAATGTTTTTTTTTTCTCCTCAACTACGCGGTCAAAAAATCTGAAATAATTACGGTGTATTCCTAGCGCCAGCGCAAACCTCCCCTCAAATTTTAGAATCATTCTTATCGTTTTTCTCTGGGTTAAAAACCTCCTTAATTCGTCTTTATCAGAATACGACTTTTGCGAGGACTGTTTTTAAAAAAAAAGATAAAAATACTAGACTACTTTTAATATTTGCTGTTGCGAAATTTTAACATTGAAAATTCAACGAACATGCAATTTTTGCGATACAGCAAATATAAAAAAATCTCGTTATATTCGTATGATAAATTTTTTTTTTAATTGAGCCCAAATATCCTAAAGTTTGGATTACGGTGGATAAGTCGGATGGATTTTGAAAAGCTTGAGAATCATTTTCGTCGGTCGACGCGTGCCTATCCTCGTTAAATATAGTCTGCATACTTACGCATTAATTATTCGAAGAACGAGGCAGAGAGATAGAGAGAGAGCTCATCCAAAATTCAATTCACAAGGGATACATTTTCATTGATTCATGCACATTTTCATTTAATTTTTATTCAAATGTCGAGATGTGTGGTCGTAGCAATTTAATGAGGCGCTTATCAAACGATCGATTGAATATTTTTGGAGCATTTTTCAAATTTGTCGAAAATTTCGATTTCAGTAGCGAGAAAAACGCCTACTCGACTCTTTCCGTCTCAGTCTCGTTTGCGTGAGTGGGCAGATGAGATTATTCGAAGATTAAATACATACTATGTAAGGAGCGAGCCAATGTATGGGAGGAAAAAGAGATAGAGAGAGCGAGAGAGAGAAAGAGAGAGAGAGAGAGATTGTGCCAGTTGAAAAAGAAGCGATAAGAAAGTCTCACGTGTATTTATTTTAGCACGAAAGTACGAGCAGCTCGGGGCAAAGAGAGAAAAATGAAAATTTTCTCGCGCACCGTTGCGCGAATCTGTATCCAATGTAATAGTACACTGTTTTACACTCGGTCGGACAGTTATGAATCATCCGGGTGATTTAGCGAAACGAGAATTCAACGATCGCAGCATCGTTCCCTATTTTCTTGCTGCAGAAAAATTTTCTTGATGTCCGTATGACCACCGAAGAGAGCCGGGAGAGAACGATGGAGAGGGCTCGGTGGCTTTGACGCAAAAAAACGTTTAATAATTATTCCAACAGAGAGAATCCAGTTTTATGTATATATATATATATATCGACTGTCGACATACCTAAGGACGTAATCCACAAGAGTCATGCTTGTGTGTTAGGTCCTTTTTTTTTTTCTTTTTTTTTTTTGCCAGCAGTCCATATGCATGTAAAAATATCCTCTCGCCCCACCGAAAACTACTCTCTGACTCAACGACTTTACCATCCAATTCTTAACTGAGATCCCAGAATCTCGTTTCAGTTATCTCGTAACTGTGTGCTCGAATCGCTGAGCAAACTTGCCTTATCGGGTATACGATTTCATTCGAATACCCTTTCTCTCGACTTTCTAACGTACCGCGAATTTTTCTCTATTCAGAACCTCTCTCTCTCTCTCTGTTTCACTCTCTCTCTCTCTATGATGAATTTAATGAGAAAAAAAAAAATCATTAGGTGATTCAGTTTGACGATTTATAAAATTCACGAGCGGAGCGATCTCGCATTCGTTCTTAAATCTGCATTTCAACGTTCCTAAATGGTTTTCTCATTTCTAAAAACTTTCACGCTAGCTATGGTTACTTTATAATTTTATTAACGGGTAAATTTTTTTTTTTTTCTCATAAATTGAAAATTGAAAAATTCTTACAAACTTATCTTCCAGGTATACTTTGGGTTTTTTACAGGGGATTGGGATTTTCAGCCCTTGACATAATCATGAATTATTTTAACTCGTTTTATTCGTTTGGGAGGGCTGTGAGATACGTCATAATTTCATCAATTGTATGTAAAAATATATTTTAGCTGGAGAGTAAAATTGATAAATCTTTCGATTCAGGAAATGTACGTCTGTAGACGGGATTAAATTTCAAAGAACTACGAAAAATAACAATTACTCCAAGTATGGGAATTATTTTTGATAAAAAAACTGAGCTGTAAAACGAATATTTCGTATAATTAGCGAAAATTCGGTCAATTGATCGCTCAAATTTTGTTCTTCAGTGCTGAAAAGATAGGCCACAATAATTGGCGATTAATCCTAGAACCACACAATTACTTTTTGTACCTTTATCCTCCCCACTGGGGAATAAGCGCATCCCAATTGTTTCATTAGCGTCAAATTCTACCCATGGATCAAAGCAGGCTTGTATTGTATACCATTCTCGTTCGTTTTTATAGTAACAAAGAAAATTATATATGATAAAGTCAAATTAAGTAGAGATTCGTATAAAAATGTTTTAAATGGAAAAAAGAGTCTAAAAATTGGAAAAACAACTTCATTAAAAAAAAAATTCTTAAATTTTTTCCCAATTAACCAATTTTAAAATTTCAAACGACACTTCAAAGTAGACATTTTGGATTACTTAGAAGAAAAAAAGTAGAATTTCCTCTGCTTGAAAAAGTATAATTATTTGAGCATGCGAAAGACGAACAAACATGAAATGTGCGGAAACGGAAAAAATGAATGAAGAACCAATATAAATTTCTGTTCAACATCTTACATGTTTATTTTTTCGATAAATTTTTTTTTCAAATACACGAAATGAGCGACGACAAAATAAATATTCAATCTGCGGCGTTGCACCGATCGCATCAATACTACTCGGTATAGTCATCGCAGACCGATCTTGTGCGCATTCCGCAAGCGGTTCGGCTACCCCGGTCGCATTTTTCTCTTCGACATGATGTCTCATTATGAAAAATAAGACTTGCATACATTTTTCTATTGAAACATGTACGTTACTACGTAAAAAAAACAAAAAAAAAAAAATTACAGCAGAATAGACCGGGGTCAGTTGTAACAGTTTGCGGTTTTGCCCTTACCGTGCTCAAACTACGATGATCACATAAATGTTCCAAATACCATATATTAAAGAGCACTCAATTGCTGACAAAATAACGCCGAGTAGGACTCTTTAGCATGAATAGAAAAATCGTATAAGCCTGTCGCAAAAAAATCGAAAAAAATGTTACAACTGCCCCGGACACTGGGACAGTTGTAACAGTGGATGGGGTCAGTGCTAACGCAAGATTTTATCACAAAATAAGATTATTTATTAGGATTTCGATGATTAGTATCACACATTTCAATATGGAACAATTTTTTCACGAACCAAGAAACATAAAAATATGCTGCAGAGTAACTATTTTCACTTTTTATCACCTCTTCATACCTTTTAATAGACGAATATTTTTTGTTAAAATTAAGTCTTGTAAAGCTGAATATTCCTGCTTTAGTAACAACAAGCAATACGCTATATCTATAATATTCAACGTGCCAAGCTCTCTCAAACTAGAAATATCCTTACAACGATTATTATTTCGTGAAACAACAATTTTCCAATCGTAAGAACAATATAAAAATATGAAATAAACTTTAACTGAGATAAAAACTTGAAATCAAACTCTACCTCCATTTGTACCCGGTCAAATATTAATAACATGTATGGTAATGTATAATAGTGGAAAAATTGTTCGCCATTTCCCAACGAGCACGTCATTTATTGAGAAATAGTGGTGCCTTGTTCGTTTTTAGCAGGCTGCCAAAATCGCCTATTTTTACGTTTGAGTTGTGAAAAGAAATATTTCCGAATAAAGTTAACTGTAATGTTGCAATTATCCGCAATCAAACAGTTAAAATATCCCCGGACGAACTGTTACAACTGCCCCGGAAAAATCGTTACAACTCACCCCGGATGATTTTTTCTACTTCGAAATCAAAATTTCGTTTATTCTCTCGAACCAAAAACTCAAAATAATTGGCCAAGGAAACATATGAAAAAAGAAAAAATTTGAAATTTATAGCATATAAATCTAATCATCAATGCTTAACCAAGATTATAAATACTTACTTTGGGCTCCAAAATAATAATGGCCCCCGTTACGCACTTCTGCTTCGCGCGGAGGATCGCCACCTACCGACGTGCTTTAGTTCGGACCTCTTCCGCGCATCACGTGGCAGCGGTATTCAAATGTCCCTAACCTTAGGCTTCGAGATATTCGCAATGTTACAACTGACCCCCCGTTACAATTGACCCCGGTCTATCCTAGAAGTAAAATTACTTATACCTGATTTGGCTCAAAGTATTCGAAAATAACATCATAAATTAATTCATACGAATCAAAACGTTTGAATTACATAAATACACATCAAATACACTACTTTATAAAAAAAAAAAAAAAAAATTGACTTACCTGCCCAAAACTACTAAACGGGAACCCCACACTGGGTAACAAACGTATATCCCACTCCGGATTTGAGGAAGTCCAGGGTTAATCGGTAAAAAGATTTTTTTTTTTGAATCTCCAAGCAAACGAGACGATTTATGAAATTTTTTTACTGCAATATAGTCACTTCTATGCGCGCAGTCGTCGACGCATTTTTTTACTTCATCAACCCCTAGCCGCGAGGGTGGGGGAGGGGATTCGTTGCGCGCGCGGTTTTATGATACAGGGTGGGGAAAGCCCATGGAGAGTCCCTCGTAGGGATTTACCACTCGCTTGGACAGAAATTCAGTGAGAAATGAGATCCGAAGTCTCGTGCAACCCTTCGTGCAGTAGACTGACTAAAAAGAACTAGACGGATTATAACATACATATATAATACATAGAATATACATTTTATATATATATAACATTAACGACTATATATATATGAAGTATACAGATGGATATATATATATTTTTCTACCGATCTGGACGACGATAGTTATGTTTTATACATATGACTTTATGATAAGGCTAGATTTTTGTTAAAAAAAAAACGCGAGAAGTGACAATATATAAATTATCAAATGTGCTTTAAAACGTATAATATACCGATAAAAAAGACTTGGCGTCTTTGCATGCAGTGAAACCGGAGCCGGATAGAGAGAGAGAATAAAAAAAGTCAGGTCGATATAGTAAGCGCAATATATATATATATTTTTCCTCATTCTATTCTCTCTTTCGGTCGATAAATTGAGAAAAAAATAAATAAAAAATAAAAGAAAACAGTATGATAATATAGATAGGCATTTATACGTGACAGAATACAACATTACCCATGGGTAGAACGGATATGTCAAAAACGCTGAACGCTTATAGAATGTGAGTAGTCAATTCTCATGATTTTAAATAATAATAATAATGATTTGTTAAATCGCCTCATAATAGAGAATTTATTATAAAAATCGGTTATATCTCGTTCAGGAAGGAGGTACCAGTTAAAAAATCGTAATTCGTGACGAATAAAAAAAAGCCTTCCGCGTCGCCTCACGCTATACACACGTTGCGGTTAACCGCAGAGAGATCCTCTCTCTCTCTCTATATATTAAGATCTTATCTCGTGTATAAGCTCGATGGGAAGAACACTGTTCGTTTTTTTTCCCCCTCCTTATTATCTCGAACGTTTTATCAGGGATCTTGTTTTACAAGAAGAAGCCCACATCGAAGCCCTTATACCTTATACCACATCGAAGCCCTTATAGAACCCTATTGAGTGGAGAATTTTTTTCCACCTTTATCTTCCTAATCTTTCTTGACTTTACCAAATAAGATGATTTCTCTCTGATAATACATCATTCAACGTTTCCTCGGTTCATTTCATACACTCTCTTCAAGCTCGTCGTTTTTATTCCATTTTACTTATTTATTTATCGATCAACGAACATTTATAATTCATTCGATAATACGGGATTTCATAACCGTAAAAGTGCATTATCTGGATGAAAATAATTTTTTTTTTAAATTAAATCTCCATAAAACATTATTGATTTCTATGAAATGTAATCCGGTGGACTATAGTGCAAAATTAGGGAATTTAATATTTAAATTATTTTTTGTTTTTCAATTAAAATGATAAATAGAACCGAAAGGAAGCCCAGGTGTAATTATTATTGCGTTCACGCAACGTCTCGGTTTGATAAAATAGTCAGCTGTTGACTCGCTTGCCCGTAGCAATGACATCGTTACACCATCGGTGCTTTAACGTTACTCACACAACGTGTAAAAACGCGGTGGTCGTGGTAAAAGTGAATCGAGAATTCGCAACGCTGAAACAGGCTTTTTATCCCCCTTCGCTAACGTCACAGACACGCATTTTCCACGAGAGCATGTGTGCAAAGGCAAACTCCTTTGGTCCCCTGTATGGGGAATTTTTTTTTTTTTTTTTTAATTCCTTTCACGCGAGATCTCCCACTGACCCTCTTAAATAGCCACATGATATCACCGAATCGTAACGAATTCTCGATGTCGAAAGGAAAAAAAAAATCCTGCGCAATGTCCCGAATCATAAAAATGACTGACATTTTAAATAGCGAGAGGAATAAAAAAAAATAGCCAAGGTCAAGGCTAAACGTGGCAAGGACTCGTCCAAGGATTCAAGCGAGGTCAAGGTTTTTCGAGTTACAGCGCTATTCTTGCGACCCAGATGCGTGCAAAATGATGTTTCATTGCTATAATGAGGAATTAAAAAGGAACAATGGGAACCGGTTTTTTTAGTAAATAATTTTTACTGATACTCGATGAATTGTTCTTTTTTTTTTTCATCCACGGTTTCAGATCTTGACGATTTAATCACAAGCTTATATTGGGGTGTGGTTATTTTTATTTCAGTCCTATTTTTTGAAACTCCAGATATCGGGATATCCATCTTTGAATTGGGAAAAAATTTGTGGAAAACGACAGACTCGAATAATAAATTTTTCTTTTCTTTAACTACCAAATAAATGATTCGATAGTCTTTTAAATTTGGACTTTTAGATATTGAAAATTTAAAATGGTATACGAGAGAAAACTTAGGGGGGGAAAAGAAAATTCAATTGATCAAATCATTGCTGATTTATAGATGCGCTATTATATTCGTTGTTCCGCATACACGGAAATGCAGCGGGTAGGATGTACAAGTTGAGACCCGTTCGGTTTGCGCTTGCGTTAAAATATTGAGCCACATTGATTCTCTCGCGTTGGTGGTCCGTCGGTTGGCCCGGCTTTTATCGCAGCCCTGACATGGGGTAAGTTCGCATTCTCGATTAAATTCAATGTAAATTGATTTCCCGGAGTCGGTTCTCTCTTGGCAACGATCATTCACCCCTCTCTCTCTCTCTCTCTCGGTTTTCCTTATTTTACTTTTTTCTTTTTTTTCAAATTCTTTGACGATAATTTTACGTTAAAATTTGTTCGAGGAATTTCGTGAGTCGTAGACTTGAATTCTGAATCGCAAGGACTCTCAGACTGTCGATATGAAACATTTCGACAATCCTATAGATGTGTTTAATGACAATTTTAAGGAAACATCGCTCGCTTCATTCGAGTGCAAAGCTTACAAAAGTTATTTATACACATTTTCGAATGAATTTAACCCTTGAATAAGACCTGTATCGAAAAATTTTTGCATTATCCAGAAAAAAAATATATATATATATATATATATTCAACGTTCATTTGCAGAAAAAAATACGTGCAGTTTCGTCACAAGTTCAATTCGTATTATCGTCATTTGATTTGACGTAAGATGCTCGATAAATTAATCGCTAAACATTTGTAATGAACGAACAAAATGGGCTGGGTCATTCATAAAAAATGAAACTTTTTTACGGATTTTACTTGAAAAAAAAAAAAAATGTTGCCTTGTAGGTAATTTCCAGAAACTAGGGGTACATCTAACCAATTTTTTTCGAGCCTCGATACTCGATCAACGTGACATTAACACCGAATCCTCCTTAAATCGAAGTTTAATGTTATTAGCAAAAAAAAAAAATCATCGTTCCACATAAAGTGTCATGGTTTCGCCTCCTCCTTCGTAATCGGTCGATACTTTTGTTTTTGTCCGACATATTTATATATACACACGCGTATACATTGGAAGTGCCGTCAAGCCAATGCTTCTTCATCGTCTCGTCGCGTTGAACGAGACAAGGTCGTTGGCCTTGATTCGTTCGTCGTTATTACTCCACGTGGAACTCGACTAGCAGAATCGTGTACACTTAACTTTGTCCTGAAATTAATTTTTCTTATTTATTTATGTATCTATGTGTTTTTTTTTTTTTTCTCCGATCGTTTCGGCAGAAAGAAAATAGAACACATTGGCAGAATGACGGCCATGACGCAGGAAGAGATCGTGGCGGGTGCTCGAACGGTGGCCCAGGGCCTCGAAGCGCTGCGAGTCGAGCACGGTGGTCTTCTTCAGGGTTTACAGTCGAACGATGCGCCTGCGGCTCGCGACAAGGCAAGCCTGCTCGGCAAAAATATTGAAATGATCGAGCTCGGTCTCGGTGAGGCACAAGTTATGATGGCACTAGCCAGTCATCTTCAAATGGTCGAGGCTGAGAAGCAAAAATTGCGCACTCAGGTTAGAAGGCTATGCCAGGAAAATGCGTGGCTCAGGGACGAGCTTGCCGGTACGCAGCAAAAGCTTCAAGCCAGTGAACAAGCCGTGAGTTATTCTCTCCTTCGTATCATCATTATTTGTCACGATTTATCCGAGCGCCAGGGATACTTTTCTAACGAAATTTTAACGAAATTTTAACGAAAAGTACAATTTCCTTGTTTGAAATTTCCGTATGGAAAGAATTTTCCAACGAATCGCCAAATTAAAAAAAAAAAAAAAAAAAAAAATATACTCCAGGTCTCGCAACTCGAGGAAGAGAAGAGGCATCTTGACTTTATGAACAGCATGAGGCAATACGATCCGGATCCTCCGGTCGACGACGAGAACGCCAAAGACAGACCCAAGGACGATCCTGTGGTAGATTTATTCCCGGACGACGAGGCCGACGAGCGAAACAGTAGGTGTATGTAAAATATCTTTGAGTCTCGAACGATCTTCGTTAATCGTACGAATCTCATTGATCGCTTCAAAAAATAAGCGATATAAATATATTAATTTGTAAATTACGTCTTTTTTTTCCTCTCTAACTTTCTCTCCTCTCTCTCTCTCTCTCTCTCTCTCTCTCTCCCTCTTTATCTCTTTCTCTCTCTCTCTCTCTCTCTCTCTCTCTCTCTCCGTCCAGCGATGTCACCAACTCCACCGTCTCAGTTCGCCCAGCAAGTGAACGCCGGTTATGAAATACCAGCGCGTCTTCGAACGCTTCACAATCTCGTGATTCAGTACGCGAGCCAGGGACGTTACGAGGTCGCCGTGCCGCTTTGCAAGCAAGCACTCGAGGATCTCGAGAAAACCTCGGGACACGATCATCCGGATGTCGCGACGATGCTAAATATACTTGCTCTCGTTTATCGCGATCAGAACAAGTACAAGGAGGCGGCGAATTTGCTGAACGACGCATTGGCGATTCGTGAAAAGACCCTCGGTGAGAATCATCCGGCTGTGGCTGCTACGCTCAACAATCTTGCCGTTTTGTACGGTAAACGTGGAAAATACAAAGAGGCCGAGCCTCTGTGCAAGAGAGCATTGGAGATACGGGAAAAGGTGCTTGGTCGTGATCATCCGGATGTCGCGAAACAGCTGAATAATCTTGCTCTGCTTTGCCAGAATCAGGGAAAATACGAGGAGGTACAGAGATATTATCAGCGCGCATTGGAGATTTACGAGGCTAAACTGGGCCCGGACGATCCTAACGTGGCGAAAACGAAGAACAATCTCGCTTCGTGTTATCTCAAGCAGGGCAAGTACAAGGACGCCGAGGTACTGTACAAGCAGGTACTCACGCGAGCTCACGAGAAGGAATTCGGTGCTATCGACGGCGACAACAAACCCATCTGGCAGGTGAGAATTTTTTTTTTTTTTTTTTTTTTTAAATTACAGTCCGACCTCCGAATAAGAAACCCGGCAATAAGAAACCTTCCCCGGTTTTGCGCTCAAGCACTTCCCCCCCCCACTACGACTCGAGCTCCGAGCTCGAGAATTTTGTGCGCGAACCTCCGGTGAAGAAACCAGCCTGGGAGAGATTATTCGGGCAAAATAGAGTTAACATTGTCGTGTAATTTTTATGTGTGCGCGCGTGCGTGAGTGTGCGCGCCACGGAAAAAAAGAAATTTTCAAAAGATAATAACTGAAATTTAAAAAATACAACGATGAAGAGAAAAAATGCAGTTTAAGGTAGTTCGGTCGAATCTGAGGTTCACGTTTAACACCCTGTTTTTTTTTTTGCATTTAATCAAAAGAGTTGACCTTGCTCTACGTGTCTGCAAAATTTCGAATTAATTTACCGTGTAGTTTTTGCGTAATTAATAAATAAGTTAACATTGCTCTTATGGGGCATATAAGGCTCAGATGGCACGCCAACTATCGAAATTTCAGTATACACGAAAAATTAATCGTTTAAGGGCAAAAAAAAACATACCACAATAATGGTTGATATCTATAAGAGATATTTACCAAAGATTTAAGTCGATTTACCGTACGGTTTTTTTTTTAATTTCAATAATTAATGCGAGTCCGCGGTCTCTGTCCTTGTCATACACCGGATCTGCTCGCTAGCAGAAGACTAGGGGGAAAAAAAAACATGTGAAAACCGAAGCTAATCCGCGTCTCACTTCAGATTCGATGAACGCCAGCAAAAGTGGTTCCGAACAACTGTCACATTTGAGTTGTTCGGCAAGATATACAATGTCAACTAGACGAGTTCCGAGCTCATTGCATACTGGCCGTTGATTCAACTGTACTTGCCTCGAGACGAGCCTTTTTTTCCCCCCTGTTCTTCATTATACTGTTTTAAAGCATACAACAAAACTCGCGAATGCAATCCAGTAACTTTATGCGTAAGGTTAGATTAGCTCGCTCCCTAACGTAGAGAATGAGTCAAGTTGAGTCTGTCATTATTCCGGGTATTAATTATTATTAACTTATTATTTACACCCTAAAAGAAGCTTGTAATATTTTTTTATGCAACAATTCAATTTATCATAGCTTTCATATGGTTAAATTGTACGTAAATAAATCTGAATTACGGATGAAATTTGACTTCGGCCAAACTCGACCGAACTACCTTAACACAGGTAAATTAATCTCTTTACAAGTGTTTTGATCAAAAAAGTAATGTGCGGAATATATACTTCTGTACTATCTGTATAACCATATTTGTTGGTTTAAACTGTAAAAACAACTATTTCCACTTCAAAAAAAGTGACACTGTAAAAATTGAAAATGCTCGCAATGAATTTTTCTATAGATAAAATGAAAAACCAATAGATTTGTACGAGAAAATTTTTAAAACTGACGCATTAAAATGAACCGTATGGAGAGAGTATTTTTACGAATGTAAGACATAACAAAAAATACTAAATTCTCTATGAAAAAAAACAGAAATTGAAATAAAGAAAAATTGTAGCACGCTTTCGTCGAATTCAACTGTGAGATAATGGAAAAATTACAGTTTTAAAATGTGCATGGAAAATACGACGCAAACAAGAAATTCATAAGGATCAATAAGCGTTCATAAAATCAATAGCGTAGTGGTTTAGTGTCGGTCGTTCGGTAGGTCGTTAGGTAGGTCTCAGGTAAAATCTTAGGTAGGCTCAAAATTAATTTCGACGGAAAAAAAGTCCGGACCACCGAGCCGGAAACACTCGTAAAAAAAAAAAATCTCCAAATCTTTAATTTTTTTTTTTTTTTTAATGATTATTTAAGGATCGAAAGTGTTGAATTCGTTTACCGCGGAGGACCGCGGGTTCAAATCCCGGTCAATGACGATTTTTTTTTTTTTTTTGCAAAATTCATAGTATTTTCAAAGATAATGGAACAGCAGTTTTAAATTCGTTCATCGATTTAATTGCCAATTGATAGATAATAAACTACATTTATTATGCCAATTCGACCCGCGCTTTTCAAAATCTTCGAAAATTTTATTTTTTACAGTTCACTTTGCAATTTCTCAAACATTAAACCCAAAAAGATGCGCTATTTTATATTATAATTGATTTCACAATTTGTACAGTTTGTCACAGTGATAAACTCTATTTACACTTTTAAACTGTAAAAATTCATTCTATCACTTGGTTGTTTTTATTTCAAATTCTAAAGAATTTTCGAAGTTTTCCACCCGAGAGGCATTCTCTATTAACAAAACTGTAAAACATGATGGAAACATGACTGGAATTCACAGAAATTTTTTTTCCGTGTGTGTGTGTGTGTGCGTTTTTGCATGGGCGATGTAAGCAAATTGGAACTCTTTCGAGAGTTTCTTATCGAGAGGATCGCATGGGGAAAAGAGTGAGAGAGACAGGCAGAGGTAGCGAGTGCGAAGCGCGCGCCTGGTGGTGGTATCCGAATTCTAGGCAAAGCTCTTCCCCTTGGGGGCTTTTGGTTTCTTATTGGGAGGTCGGACTGTAATTTTCACTCTTTTTTTCCTCTCTTTCTCTCCGGGGCAATGCAAAAAATATTACAAGTAGATACACAAGAATTGGGAGTTTGAATGACGTGTTTTTTATTTCATAATCCGGTAGTTTAGGAAAAAAAAAATATTTAGGACGTATTTTTTGTTTTATTTGAATAAAAATTGCCGTTAATATAAAAAAAATTGAAAATGAAATGAAATTAAATGTGCATCTGTCATTTTTAACGAAAAAAAAATAAAAAAAATACGTCCTCGTTATATTTACTTACTCTACATTATGCGTGCCGATGATTGAAAAAAAGAAAAAAAACAAAATTTCATTCAAACTCCCAATTAGGAAAATGCTGAAAGCGTTAAATTTCATGTCCATAAAGGAGAGACCAGAGTAAAATGTAAGAGTATTTATGTAAAAAATGGCCAATAATATGATGCCCTGATGAGTCGTCATAATAAAACTGATGGGAGAAAAAAGGACAGTACGAGACAAGCTCAAAATGTAGAAACACGAATGAGGAAAACAAAGTTTAATGTACGCGGTGGGGGGCAAAAATGTACAATGAATTATCAGGGGTGGTAAAAAATATCGTCTCGATAGTTTTGAGAAAAACGTGAAAGAACAAGTAAAAGATAATATGTAGACCCTTTGACAGCTGAGTTTTTTTTTTCTGGAGCGTTTGGCAAAGCTGGTACATGGCGAATCTGAATTCACGAGTACCCAATATGTGAGAAAAAAAATTATTCCAGAATTTTCCTACCCTCGGAAATTAGCCCCAAATGAAAAAACCACCCCGATCGCTTGAAAATATCTTAATTTCATTTCCCGTCGTTCATTTCTGCCAGAAATTGAGGAAAAGTCATTCCGGAACGCGTAGCGGAATTCTTAAGAACTTACGGATCAATCGACCCTTATGAACTAGCCCTAAATTGAGAGAAATTCATCCCCCAACAGATAAAATGTTATAATCTAATTTTCTGTTATTTTATCCTGATCTGAATCGAAATATGAGTGTTCTGGAACTTATGAGTGTATTCCGAAGGATTTACGAATAATTCCAACCCTTATGAACAATTTCGATGTTTCGTTACTGTTGGGGGTAGTTTTTGATTAAGATTTTCCTGCTACAAATTTTTCATGTATTTTCAAAAATTTTTATCAACTGAACATCAATAAAAGTGCATTTTCAGGCGCATCACCACTGCTAGGGGCGGTTTTTGACGTTTCGTTCCTGTCAGGGGTAGTTTTTGATTCGGGATGTTCCTGATACACATTTTCCATGCATTTTCGAAAATATATATGAACTGGAACATCAATGAAAGTGCATTTTTGGGCGTATCACCATTTCCAGGGGTGGTTTTCGATGTTTCGTTACCGCTAGGGGTAGTTTTCCATTCGGATATTCTTGCTACAAATTTTTTCATGCGTTTTCAAAAATATTTATCAACTGAACATCAATTAAAGCGCATTATTGGGCGTATCACCATTGCCAGGGGTGGTTATCGATGTTTTATTGCCGTTAGGGGTGGTTTTTTGGTCCGGACCGTTTTGCTACGAATTTTCGATGTTATTTCGATGCGCATACTTGAGATCGCGACTCTGAAAAAAAATTTTGCCCGAAAGTTCTGCTCATTTCTCATTTTTTTTCGTAATTTTCGCACTTTTTGACAGAGCGTAAAACTGCAGGGGGGTGCAACCCATGCGTTCGCCGAATTTTTCATGATTAGATGCATCTGTCATCTTCGAAATACGACCTTAACGATGTCGAAACGTTCATTTTTCTGGAAGTTACGATTTTTCAAAGTAGGCGGGGACGTATGTGTCCCACCAGCCCTTGAAGGGTTAAAATGAGTATATTTAAGGGTTAAAATAGAGTATATTTGAATTATATGTTAACCTTGCTCACTTAGACCTTTGAAAACTTTGCTCTGTCCCCAGCCAACTTTGGACCGTTTTCACACAAATTCTGTTCGAATTTCCGGCATGAAAAAAATTCTGGGGATGAACTTTAACGTTTTGAAAATATATTCTCATTGTTTATACGAGAAAAAATTTAATTCGAGCCTTGTTACAAAAAAAATTTTCATATTCTTAAGGTTACCGTACTTTTCGAAAGAAAATTTCGATATTCCTGAGACACTCTGTGTTTTAAGGAAAAAAAAAAAAATAACTTCAGTTCATGGCATTCGAAAAAAATGTAATTAGCTGCCCAAACCAAAATTTCGATCACAACTCTAACGCATCCAATGCACGGTTAATACTTCGTACGTTAAGGAGGTACGACTAGTATGAAGAATCCAACTGACGGACTTGAATTTTTTATATGTTTTTGCCGAATACTTTATGCGCCTATTGCCAAAATTTGAGCTATATTAACCGTTTAGTTTATTCGTAATAAAATTGCAAAGTCAAGCAGTTTGAGTTACTAAAGCACGTCGTCTTATGGAGACGGTTAACCGGAAGTGCTGTGATCACGGTTTTGCTGCTCGCGTATCCAACTACACCCGTTGAAAAACTGAAACTTGATAGATTAGATATAATAGATATTGTAAAAAATTGAAAAATTACTCTTCACCGTGTAGTTCTGGCACTACATCATAAAAAAGTTTCAATTTCCGGTTGTAAATGGTCAGAACGATCAAATAGCACCCACAGACTTAGCAACGTCGCGAGTAACAGCTGATGGGTTTCGGCGAACATAACCTAGCTTTGTTTTGATATTAGCAACGAAGATAGAGTCATCTTCGTTGGTCACGTATACCAACTTATAGCATCGCCAATGCGACGTTGCCAAGTGTTTACTTCAAATTCCATCATGTTATTTATGGAGTTTTATTATTTATCACGTATCAATTATATGTATAATTATCATTCTACCGATCGTATTAATTCCACTGAGGTAATTCAAGTCTATTTTAATAGGTTTTCGGCTGATTTTAAAAAATGTTTTTTAGTCCGTTTTTGTGGTAGACATGTCATTATTATTATGATGGAGACTACTATCGAGTCGTTGACAATCTAATTTTTCAGTTTTTATTAGTTCATGCGCAATAAATTAATCATTTACCACAAAATTTTTCACATTATAATCGATAATATGAATAATCAACGCAAATAAACATAAATCAGAACAACTGTGGGTAAAATAAATTTAGACTTTTTTTTGACTCCAAAGAACTAGTCGTACCTCCTTAATATTCCAAAATTGGGAACTGAAGTTGGTGTTTGGGGTCGATTGAAACCCCATATGAGTGACCAGAGAGTCAACGTAATTATGAAATAGCCGAGAAGGCTAAATAAACTTGAATCAATCAATCTCTCCCTTTCTCTCTGCGATGAGAGACGAAACTTTCTCACGGGGAATCTTCGTAAAAAAAAAAAAAAAGAAAATTAGCCAAGCAATTTACAAACTGATTGACGAATTTGATGAAAATTTCGATAGGCTGTTTTGCGAAACTCCATCCTAAACAATTTCCATCCCTAATAATTTAATTTTAACTTTGCACTTTTTATTCATTCGTAATTTCATTTGTTGTACGTTTTTTTTTCGCTCCCTCTCTATGACAGGTTGCCGAGGAACGGGAAGAGAATAAGCATAGAAACAAGGAAAACGCGCCGTACGGCGAATACGGTGGCTGGCACAAAGCCGCTAAAGTCGATTCGCCAACGGTAACTACAACCCTGAAAAATCTCGGCGCCCTTTATCGACGACAGGGAAAATACGAGGCAGCGGAAACGCTCGAGGATTGCGCCCTGAGATCGCGAAAAGAGGTAAGTACACGCGGGGGGAGAGTGACGAGCTCTCGTAAGCTCAAAAGGAAAGGAAAAAAAAAAAAAATTCTCGTTCTTCAAGCACGCGCTTTTCGTTCATTCCGACTTCATTCTCATCCCTCCCAAAATTTCCCTTTACACGCAGCACTTCAAACAGGTGAGCGGCATTTTTAATCGTACAATTCAAACCAATCCCGAAAAAAAAAAAAAAAAAAAAAAAAACGTTAAAGCACGTCTTCAATCTCTCCATTTTTTTTTTTTCGAAATCTTCATTTATACTTTTCGTCATTCCTATCCCAAGTCTCGCTCTCTCTCTCTCTCTTTTTCTGTTCCTTTCGTCGCTTCGAATGACCATCCTGGAAAAAAAAAATTTCTAGCGCTTTTTCTAGCTCTTGAATGTTTCGGGGGGGGGGATGAAAAAAAAAAAAAAAAAAAAAAAAAAAAATTCTAAGAGACGTGGATGAAACGTTCTCTCGTAATTTGCACGCAGGCATTGGATCTCGTCAAGCAAGCCAAGGTAGCGCAAATCCTGGGCGAAGAAAAAGGCACAACGAGACGAGGCTCGCGCTCCAGTCTCGCTAACAGCGAGCACGAACAGCAACACGACGAGGTGAGTCTCTCTCTTTCTCTCTCTACTTCCTCTATTTCTCTCTTTCTCTCTCTCCTTTTCTTTTTCTCGGTGTCTAAATGTTCTTTCTCTCCTTTTCTCCTCATTATTAAAAAAAAATTCTTGTTTTATTACACAAATATGTCTATTTTTTTTTTTTTTTAATTTTTCGTTCTTTCGTCTCAATTTTCCGTTACTCTCATTAGTACGCGAGATATATATAAATTAGAGTCGCACAGAGCATGCCAAGTAGTAACCACACATTACCAAATTAGTCGTCTATCATCCGCTCAATTTATTTCTTTCTTTCCCTATCTATTATTTTTTTTTTTTTTTTTCGTTCCTTTTTTCTTTTTTTTTTTCGGTATTTTCTTTTTTTCTCCGGCCCGATCTGACGATTCGACAAACGATCACGCACACAGGGCTCCCTGCCGCTGGTACAGAGGGCGCTCCACGAAGGACAATCCGGCCATCGCGACGCTAGTCCTAACAAACCCGGTCTTAAGAACAAATTCCTACACGTATTTGGCATTCACTCGTCCACGTAGAACGATAATTATCGAATATTTCTTTCTATCTTGTTTTTCATTTTTTTTTTTTTTTTTTTTTTTTTTTTTCCATTGCCCGTGCCGACAATATCGCGATAATTTGGGATTCCGTACGTTTTTTTTTAGGAAATCGCGCTGATGACTTTTATTCAATGTTTCCGTGGATTTTTGTATCGTTCAATGTGATTTAGTATCGATATTCGACACATTTGTCGAAAGCTGACGGGGGGCTCGGATGCAGCGATGCTTTTTCTCGTTTTTTTTTTGGTTCGTTTTGCTTCTTTCGTTTACGAGGAATAGGCAATTTTATTTCTCGGTCAAATCAGTGCAGGATTGAGGAAAAAAAATGAAAATTATTTTTGCACGTTTTTTTTTTCAAAATTCAGCCAAGATTGGTACACGTAAATTTTCATTTCGATAAACGTTTGCGCGGCGAACGAGCAGAGAAATCTGATGAGATAAATTTTTTAGAGGGTTTTTACAAGTTTTAGTCGATATCTCATTTCTAAATTCACATTGCTGTTTTAATGTTTTCTTTTTTTTCTTTTTTTTTTTTTTATTGTAATGGATATTGTCTCGTTCCGCTGGATTTAAAACGTAAATGTTTTTTTTTTTGTGCAAAAATAATCTTTTCTCGATCGACACTGACTCGACTGAGAAAGTATTTGTCGTATTTACCGAATGCCGATTTTTTTTTTTTTTTTCGTTTCGGAGCATTTTTTTGCCTCGTTCGGACTAAGAGGGAGAGAGAATATCTCTTTTTTTCTCCGGATGGACGATGATTTGCATTTACGATTATCATTGGCACGCTGGATTTCATGATAATCGCGCCCGAGAGTTGTACATTTTACATATCATTGAGCTTTTTTTTTTCTTCTTCTTCCTTTAACTTGACTCGAACGATCGGCTTACCGATGTTGGGAAAATCATTTCGAATTTTTTTTTTTTAATATTATTATTATTTTTTTTGTAATTCTATCGAATCGAGATTTGAATAGGCTTTTTAATTTTTGCCCATTCGTCAAGTTATCGAGTCGTAATGCGCCCACGGTGTCTTCCTCTTTCATTTTCTCAGCGATATTCTCACCGTTTTACATTGCACCGTCGTATTTATCGTAGAATAGATAGGAGAAGAGAATTTCTCACTCGTGACCGGAAATATGCAAAATCGATTGTTTTTTTTTTTTTTTTTTCAATTACATTTGAAAAATAAAAATTCCCCGATGTCTTGCTGATACAAAGATAAGAGAAATTGGGGGAAAAAATCGTAAAATTGGTAAAAAAAAATCAGCTGATGAAAAGAAAAATTTCAGTTTGTCAAGGTATTTGGAAAAAAAAAAAAAATTGCATTTTGCCCATGTCTGCTCCACGAGGATCTCAGTCGCACGAGTTATTAAAACGTATCGTCGATATATATATATATATATTAGGGTGTATCGAAAAATTAAAAAACTTTTGGCTACCCTCAAAAATCAAAGATATCATTGAAATAACGGTCTCCGTGCAATGATTCGATTTTCAGACAATACATAGGGGGCGCGCGGGACGTTCAAAAACGCAATTTTTAGCGTAAAATTCACTTTATCACTGATAACCGGAAACAGTTCATTCCAAAAATTCTGATTTTTTTTATATAAGATGCCCGGATATGTACCCTTTCAAACTTACATTTACGAAACATTATCAGATGATTAATATCTTCGAAAAAAATCTCTGAAAATCAATATTTTAACTATTTTTCAATCATATCTATCGTTAAATGTTGATTTTTTTCTTCCAAAACGTTTTTGTATTTGTTCCATCTTTTTTTTCTTGCAAAACTCGGTATCAGTATTGCTTACAATGCGAAAATTGCTAAATAATAAATCTTTATTTTGGAAATTTTTATATTTTATTGATTCACACCATTTTTTCGTGAATATGAAAATTTCCAAAATAAAGATTTATTATTCAGCAATTTTTGCATTGTAAGCAATACCGATACCGAGTTTTACAAGAAAAAAAAGATGGAACAAATGTAAAAACGTTTTGGAAGAAAAAAATCAACATTTAACGATAGGTATAATTGAAAAATAGTTAAAATATTGATTTTCAGAGATTTTTTTCGAAGATATTAACCATCCGTTAATGTTCCGTGAATGTGGGTTTGAAAGGGTACATATCTGGACACCTTGTATAAAAAAATCAGAATTTTTGGAATGAACTGTTTCCGGTTATCAGTGATAAAGTGAATTTAACGCTAAAAATGGCGTGTTTAAACGTCCCGCGCGCCCCCTATATATTGTCAAAAAATCGAATCATTGCACGGAGACCTTTATTTCAATGATATCTTTGATTTTTGAGGGTAGCCAAAAGTTTTTTAATTTTTCGATCCACCCTAATATATATATATATATATATATCGTGCAATATTTTTTATTCATCAATCTTCGTTATTGTCTCCGATCGAGTGACACTCTGCGCGCTTTTTTTTTTTAATTAATCGATTATTCGTCACACATATTGTTCGTGTACATTGTATATTCGCATATTTTATAGAAGTGCTGATTGCGTATAAAAATTTTTTTTACACAATAATCGCTGAGAGATTGACGAAACGAATAATTTACTGGAGAAGGGGGGGAGATTGGTGATAGGAAATCGGAGAATAACAGAGAGATGGGTTTAGTGCCTTGATACTTTAATAAATATACACGAAGAAATAAATTATTTTACAAAAAGAAACACGCGCAATCGTTCGATAATTTTTTCCAGTCGTCGTTAAGCAATTTTTCTTTCTTTTTTTTTTTTCCATTGAGATTTCGGTTACGCACGAAGAAAAAAATGAGAGCACCCTTGTCGCTTTAAAATTTAAAATTGTTATTTACGAGCACATATTTGAGTTAAATAAATGTCCTTTTTTTTTGCCAAAATACTGATAAAAATGGCAAGTAGAAAAAAAATAGCCAAAACAATAAATTTTCCGTCGAATTGCACAGAATATTCCGAGTTTATTTTTTTTTTTAATCGTATTATCATTTCGTATCAGCAGAAAAGCTAAATAACACGAAAGAAATATGAATTTGAAAAAAAGAACATCGAATTTAAAGCATTTGAGCTTATTTTGATTAACAAGTATCTTTGTTATTTGAATTTAAAAAAAACGATCAAATTAATTGAGAAAAAGTGCTTTTGTTCTATTTTTCGTCTCCGCCTTTTAAGGATGTTCCTCTGTTATTTCGATATGGTGTGATCGACTTGAAATTTTTAGCGCCTGTTAGTGTTTATCCTCAAAACGTATGTGCAAAGATTCAATGAGATTAAGAGCTCCATTGTCGAGTTATTAAATGTTTGAAAAAAAAATTATTTAGCATGCGTTTTTATGGCCACGCATGAAAAACCGATTCGAATCGTTCCGTAATTCACGAACTTTGAATGCCAGTACGTTTAAAAAATTTCACGACCCAGTTCTATGTATAATAAAACCTTGTGCAAAAGCTCATCTTAATTAGGAGAATTTTCGTTGAGCAATTAAATGTAACATATTTAAAACAATTCAAAACAAATTCAATTAATTTAAAACAAATTCAGGACAATGTTGCCGAACTCAATTCGTCGAATCAGGCTTCTTTTTCAGAATAAAATCCTGGTCTTTTTTTTTCAGCGTCTTTTCACAGTAAATGGCACAAATAATTACTCATAAAAGTGCATTATTATCCCTCTCTAGATTTTCGCAAGGGAAAAATAGAAACAATGAAAATTTGGCACTTTTTCTGCTTCAACTGGAAACGCTGCTCAAACTATACGCAATAGAGTAAAATTGCTCATAAATCATTTTCTAGGTCATTAAATTCTCTACAAAAAAGTCCTCGAAGGCATATACCTGAAGTTAATAATTTAGGCGTGGGAGACGTGCAAAGTTGTAAAAATAATTTTAAAAAAAAACTATTTCAAGTAGGTGGCTTTATTTGAATTTAGTTGTAAATAAAGTTTTTTAGGCGGTAATGGCTTTCTCGTTGTGTCCAGTTAACGTATGAATTTTTATGAATTTTTAATTCAACGCTAACGCGACGACATGTAATTTAACAACTCATGGGTCTGCTATTCTGCGATTTCACAAAAATCACACTTCCTCGTCACGCCACTTTGGACGACTCTCACTCATTCGCTATTGACTTTTCATAAATGCTGTCGTAGACTTTTTTTATAGAAAATTTAATTATCTACAAAATTGTTCCCATGAAATTTTCCCTACCTTGAATAGTTCGGACAGCGTTTGGAGTTGAAGCTCGGAAAACGTGAATTTTGAATTTTTTTTCGCAACACAAACGTTAATATTTAAAAAAACTTACTTATACCCTGCCTGTGTATAAGCATAGAGACCCCCCTCCTCGGACAAACAAACAGAGGAACTTCCTTAAATTCGCACATCTGATTTTTGATCGTTACACACACACGCACGCCCCAAAAACTCTTTCTTCGTCGTTGTCTATGTTTTTTTTTTCTTTTTTTTTTTAAATTCTTTCGATATGTGCGTTGTCGTTTTTTTTTTCGCTATGATTTGAGTACCGCGGTAACCGGGCTTAGGTACGGATGAGAATACCGGCACGCTGATCGAGGACCATGTACGAAAAAAGGCCTGAAGAATCGTGTGAGGTACAAAATTTAACAGGTGCGTACACACGTAGAGTTTTCCTTTTTTTTCTTCTCGATATTCCTTTAACTCTCTCTCTCTCTCTCTCTCTCTCTCTCTCTTCTCTCTTCTCTGTCTGTCTTATTCTTCGTATTTAGTGCACAAAACAATTAATACAGACTGCACGACGACTAATGATAATGCGTGTGATGGGCTTGAAAAAAACAAAAAAAAAATTTACTCCCCATAATTTGTAGATATTTCTCGTCGTTTGGTCTCGCATCATGGAAATATTTTCCAATTTCCTGCTGTACAGAATTTTGCATGATCGTGATTCTTTTTTTTTTCATGGGCAGGTAATCCATCGGTTGTCTCTAATTAATAAATACATTTAAAAGTTGTATAAATTTTTACATACATTACGATAATTGTGTCGGTTCGCTTTTTCTCTTTTTTTTTTTTTTCTTCTTTCGCTCTACCGATTTTTTTTCTTCCCCCAAAGTTTTTTTACGACAATGATTCAATCGTTACTTTTTTTCTTTTTTTTTCCCCTCAAAATCGGTGGAATTCTACGTTTTCGTTAAAAATTTTAGATGCAATCTCATCGAATCTTTCTCAAGATTGCATTCTACGAATCGCAGCGCGAGTTTCGTCTTTGAATTATCATTTTCGTTTCAATTTTTTTGTATTCGTTTTATTTTTTCTCGCGTCTCTGCCAAAGAAAGCCGCGATCGAAGAGGGGAAAGGCTTTGCGCGAAGCTGAGACGAAGTATTACTTTTTTTTTTTTTTTTCTCAAATACATTTATAAACTGAAATTTCACTCGTATAATAAAAAATTATAAGCCGACGATGAATTTTTCTCGAAAAATCAAACGAATCGTCGGCCGTAAATTTAGGTATTTTCAATTTTTTTTTAAATTCAATTAAAAAAAAAACGAAAAATTCAATTTTTTTTTTAATTCAATTAAAAACAAAACGAAAAATTCAATTTTTCACATCTCCGTTTTCATCAAAGTTTTCTGTTTATCGTTATTTTTTTTTAATTTTTCATTTTTCACCTTCACGACGACACTCGGTAATCGATAAAGTGTATCTCTTGTGTTACAGGATCGAAAGCACTCGGTTCGCGCTCAATGAAGCGAATGGACGAAGAAAACAATCGCGCGAGGATAACGTGAGAGGCGAGGCGAAAAAAAAAAAAATTAAGATATAGAAAGCGGTTTTGATAATGGTGACAAAAAAAAAAACAAAAACAAAAACAAAAACGGACTCTGCAGCGTTTTTCATCCGAAACGTTGATCACGACGTCTGCGCCCGTGTCCGAATCGTCAAAATAGAATCGAAAAAGAGAGAAAAAAAAAACATTCCAGCTACTTTGTCTCACGCGCAATATCGGATACTCGCAAAAAAAAACAAAAAAGGAAGTATGAGCTAAATGCATTTTTTTTTGTTGGGCTTGCACGTGAATTCGATGTTGTCCAGCGAGAATTGATCCACTGATTTGCTTCGACTGTACTCATCAATCAAAGTAACAACAAAAATGACGAAATTCAAATAATTGCATATTCGGCGGTGTCGAAAAAAAAAGGGGGGAAAAAAAAAAGAAAAAAAAAAATGTGTTTAAGTATTATATAGCTCGCAAGACTCTTAAAAGTAGCAAAAAAAAAAATCGTGTTCACGTATCGCAGATGAGAAAACAAAAGTTGCACAGCTACAAGTGCCGTGTTCATCGATTGCATAATCACGTCCGAGTTTAAAATCGCGATCCAAGATCATGATTAACGCTTGAAATGAGAAAAAACGAAAAGAAAACCCGGCAAAACTGCATTTAAGATTGCAATTTTTGTTATAAAATTGCGCCAAGAAAGAGCCGCTCCGTCGCTTTCAAATTTTACCTCATCCGACGAATTATCGTTTCGCCAAGAATGGCGAAAAAGAAGAAAAAGAAAAAAAAAAATCAAGTCGACGATTAAACGGAAAAGGCGAATAATTGGGGGAAAAAAAAAAAAGGATCGGTGCACAGGACTAGTCCACCCAATTAATATTGAGAATTTCATTTAATATATCATTTTCAAGTTTCTTCTTTTTTTTTTCCTTTTTTTTTTTTTTTTGCTACAAAATTGTCGCGCGCGCCGATTCGTGAAATTTTTTTTTTTTCCCATTCGCTAACGCGAAATTCGATCGTAGCTCCCGTAATCCGAGACTTGTTCTCCTCGTTTATTTATTTTTGGCGGCAAATCTCCGAAAATTGACGCCAATTATTTATGATTAGCTTAGATTGAACCATTGGACGATGGCTCGCGCGGTGGAAAAAAAGCTCGCGGGGACGATCGCGCTTTAATTTAATTTTGATCGAACGATGGGAAAAAATTTTTTTTTTTCCATGAGATATCTTAAGCAGAGCACGGATCCGTGCTAATCTTTGAGAATTGCCAATTTCCAAAAAAAAAAAGATAGAAAAAGACAAAAACTAAACTGGATATTTTATTAAACGGGATAAAACGAGAGAAGCCGGAAGAAAAGAAAGAAAAAAAAAAAAAAACGAAATATATTCGCAAAACAATACGAATGTGTAATGTCTCAAAGCTTTTATTCCCTCCCGTAGTTGCGGCGATATCTTTTCCATTTTATTTCTACATTTTTCGTTTTTTGAATTTTTTTGGTTTTTTTTTTCCAATTTACAATTTTTCGAGTTTACGCGCTCGGCAAGCAAAAAGGGCACCAATTTTATTCACGCATTTACGAAGAATTTATGGCATGCGCACGCCTGAGAGCTCAAAGGCCTAGGAAGACGATGAATAAGTTTTTTTTTTTTTTTTTTTTAAATTTATTTATTATTATTATTATTATTTTTTTTAACGTTCGACTCGAAGCCGCGAGATCGAATCTACGCCGTTCTTCGTTGCTTGGCCCGAGATATGTTCAAGGAGACGACGAGGCAAAACTATATCGAAGGATAACAATTTTTTATACTCACAAAAATTCATATTCAATTTCGCAAAGAGAGAGAGGGAGAAAAAGAGAGAGAGAGAGAGAGAGCCACATTTTTCGATATAGTTCTGCGACTCTCAAAGTTCGCGCGGGGACGAAGCAATTTTCTTTAATTTTATTTTATTTTTTTTCGTTTCTCGTTCGGAGAGGCCGAATCCGAGAAGTTTTTTTTTTTTTTTTTGAACCAGCAGTATTTGGTAATATATATTTTTTATGCGGGCGAATAGCGTCGTCGAGTGATAAACTAGAAACGACATTTACATGCAATTATTGATAAATAAATTAAGGTTTCGTCGGGAGTATATCAAAGATGAAAAAAAAAAAAAAATAGAAGATGTACGCAACAGGTTTGTTTGTTTTTTTTTTTTCATACGTTGTGCATACATATATTGAAGTTTACATTGACGACGATGAATCATGTAATCCGCGTAAAACGGATAAAGAAATTAAAAAAAAAAAAAAAATTATAAAACATACAAAGTTTTGCGGTAGAAAGTTTGCAGGTTATTCTAGCTCTCGGGTGCAAAATATTGTTATTCAATGATGATGGATCTGGTAAAAATGTAAGCTTTGGTTTATAATAAACATTTTAAATTGTATAATAACCGTTTTCGTCGTGTTTATTCTTAATTGTTCCCTCGTTAGCAAGGGCCGAAGGATTAAAAAGAGGAAAAAAGTTTACGAAGCAGCGAAGCTAGAAAGGATTTTGACGTTTCCATTCGTTTATTTTTTTTATTCGTATATATATATATATATAATATTTATATATATATATATATATATATATATATATATATCTAATCACATTTATTACAGCACAATACACAACGTTACACTCAATAATTTAATCGAGCTAATTAATAGTTCGTAGTACAATCGCAAACGATTCGTTTTTTTTCCCTTCTTATCTTCTTTTTAATATAATTTATATATGCCAGTGATCCTGGAAGTATAAATAGTACACTTATCGTAACCATAGCGCGGTGCGTTTTATTTATTTATCAATGCTCGATGTTGACCAAAAATTACGAAATTTCTTTAAAAAAAAACAAAAAAAAAACAAAAATGTTTCACAAGAGCAAGCCACTCAATTTATTATTTCCGGTCACATCGGTGCGCACGTAAAAAAAATTTAGGCAACGACTCATTTTCACGGATTCTTACGATTCACCTGAACGTTCGTTTTCATTTTTTGTTTTTGACTCGAAAAATCCATATAGGGGTAAATTTTTTTTTTTTTAACTCGTTATATTCGTTCGAGGATTCTTTCTGTTGATTTACTCGGGTAAATATTGAATGATTTTAAGCTTTTTTTTTTAATGCAGTAATTTTGGAGTTGGCTAAATTTTATTGAACTGTGAATTTACCAATTCAGTGAATTCACAGGGAATCTCACGAAAAGTGGTTGAATGTACATTTTACTCTTTCTGGGCAGTATTCATAAAATCAGCAAGTATAAATCTATAGGGCCGGTTAAACGATAATTAATGCAACTTAGTCGGGGAAAGATTATTGGTTTTTTTTTTTTATTGAAAATGATGAATGAAAATTTTACTTTCTGGGAAATTTTTGTAAAATCAGAGATCATTGTTCGAATCAATATTTTCTGAGTCGATTACAAATCCATCAGACCGATTGAACGATAATTCATGAAATTTACTCAGGGACAGCTCATGGATTTTTATTCTTTTTTTTTAAATCAAAATGGTAAGTGAAAATTTTACTTTTTTGGCAATTTTTATCAAATCAGCGATCATTATTTGAATCAAAATTTTCTGCCTCGACTACAAATCCATCAGATGGATTAATGAAATTTACTGAGGGACAGCTCATGGATTTTTTTTTTAAAATAAAAATGGTAAGTGAAAATTTTACTTTCTGGGCAATTTTCATAAAATGGTTATTTGAATTAACATTTTCTGCTTCGACTACAAATCCATTGGACCGATCGAACGATAATTAATGAAATTTACTCAGAGAAAGCTCATGGAATTTTTTTTTAATAAAAATGGTAAGTGAAAATTTTACTTTCTGAGCAATTTTCATAAAATCAGCGATCATTATTTGATTCAACATTTTCTGCCTCGACTGCAAATCCATCACACCCATCAAACGATAATTAATGAAATATACTCAGGGAAATTTTTGTAAAATCAGTGATCACTATTTGAATCGACATTTTCTGCTTCTATCAGACCGATGAAACGATAATTAATGCAACTTACTCAGGGAAAGATCATTGATTTTTTTAAATCGTACTTTTTGACCACACAACTATATATATATATATATATGTAGCATTCTCACTCAGTTTCGCGAATGCTCTCGAGTAGAAATCTGAGCTCAATTTGGCAAGATGAATTTATATGAATTAATCGCTTTGATCATTCTCTCTAACAATGCATTAGTCACGGATAAAAATTGGATATATATTTAATATATAGCCTTTTGCCTTATTGCTAATATCTACCCTAAGCCGTCTCGTACATTCTATACATACGTTTTTTTTTTTTTCTTTTTTCTTTCTTTTTTTTCCTTCGTACGTCGTAGGCTTTTGCGATGATCAATGTTATTTCCATAATACTCTCTCGTTTTATTTCGTGCAGAGGACTTTCGTGACGAGGCTCTCGCATCTTTTTTCGGTAAGTACATTCGTCTGCTTCCGGTTGACGCTAACGAGAGCGATTGGAATTTATATCGTACGATTGCCGGATAAGAATTAAAATAATACGCGATAAAAATAAACGAATTTCTCGTGATATCGTTTTTTTTTTTTTTAATTTTTTTTCCCATCCCTCGTTCTCTCAACATTGTAGAGATAATCCGTTTATTATTCGCGTACTTACACGAGATTTCACGTTACATAGCAATAAGCGTATATAAAAAAAAAAAAAAAAAAAAAAATATTGGCACACTGAAAAAATTCTTCGGTCCCAAGACTCGCAATGGCAGTTTAATCAATCGACGTTGTTGTTTATTTATTTATTTTTTTTTATTTTTTATTTTTTCATAGGAACTCGTTTTTAATGGTTTTTTTTTTTTCTATCGAATGTCCATTCGCCAATGGATTTCGTCGATATGCGATTTTGTCGGTGATGTTTTTGTTTTTGTTTTTTGTTTTTTTTTTTCTTCTACACGCTGTTTGCTATCAACGATCGTTTGGGAAATTGCCTAGAAAATTGATTTCTCTTTCTCATCTCGCATATCCTACGAAACAAGCGCCTCATTCACATGATTATTCGTCCATGAGATTTTGTAAATCGATGAAATGGTTGTTTTTTTTTTTTCGTCCTTTTTTATCGTAAAAATTTCATGGAATAGAAAAAATGAGCGCTTCGAGCCAAGCGGCTCGTGAATATCATTTTGCCTTAAGCCACTAAATACTGTTCATAATGTACAAGACCGTTCATCGAGTATAATAAGACGAGATACAAACGAAAAAAAAAACAAAAAAAAATTTTTTTCAAATGATATGGTACGAGGGAAGTTTTTACGCGATTTTTTTTTATCATGAACGACAGTCACGAAATCGTTATAACTGTGCATTTGATCGTAAGCAACGTTGTTAATAATGCTCAGGTCCTGCCTTATTTGAGAGTGGAACAAAAGCTTTTTGAAAATGAAAAAAATATATATATGCATGTAAATCGTTATGAAAAAGGAACAATTTGTACGATCGCGAGAAGAAGTTTTGGATAAATCTAGAACGGGAGATATATGAAGGAGCGACTTAATAATTTATATAATGTATAGAAAATGTACAAGAAAGATCTACAATTACAAACGCGTATAAAATAATAATAATATTAATAATATTAATAATAATAATTATGTAGGTATATATAATACAATATATATAATATATATTATACATTATATATTATATATTTTATATATATATATATATGTATTATTAGGGTGGTTCTTATTTGCCCGATATTCGAATTTCAATTGTGCAGCCCCCTCATTTGTTTCTGAATAAAAAAAAACAAAAATTTTGAGCCCAATATGAATGTCCTAACTTGATTTTTACAATCCGCTGTAACGGAGCGAAGTTTTCTATTTAAGGAGGTTCTTAACAACAATTGGATGCGGCAAGGGAAACGTGCTGGCGCGACGCGGGCGACGTGCGAGGCAGGTTGCATTCGGCATTTTTTTCCACCAAATATGTTTTCATTTTTTTAATTTGCCATTACTCACGCTCAATTCTGTTTACAAGTATATTTCACAATCGGCACGGTGAAAAACTTTCTTTATGGGCAAATTATATCTATAAAGATCTAATCTGTCGTTTAAGCGGTTCTTCGGGGAAATCTTACCGTTTTTTTCACTCCTAAAATAATCTCCAATCGTAGCTTCGAATATTTCTTTCACATAAGAGCCCACGTATAAGCGGCATATTTAATGTTTTTTTTTCTCCTCAACTACGCGGTCAAAAAATCTGAAATAATTACGGTATATTCTTAGTACCAGCACAAACCTCCCCTCAAATTTTAGAATCGTTCTTACCGTTTTTCTCTGGATTAAGAACCTCCTTAAGATATACGTCATTTTTATCTGCTAATATTATTTTACCGACACATCTAATCTTGGACGAAAAAAATTAATTTCATATGGAATTGACGGAGATCGATAGTATTTTCAGGGGGGAAAAAAAGAAAAAATTTATTGGCCATTCTAAGGCATTTTTATCCTGCTTGTTTGAATATTTTTCTTTGTTTTAATTGACAATGGTAAAGAAAAAGCAAGTTATCAATCACTGACGTTTATTACGTATTCAGGTTATCTAGAAATATAATTATGAAGAATTTTAGGTTCTAATAAAGTCATCAAAGAGATATTTAGCTAACAATAATCCGCTTTAAATTTAAAAAATAGAAAATAAAAAAAATAATTATTTTTCGAGATCAATTTTTAGATTATTTCGAAAAATGTTTATTCAAAATACGTAATGTTTCGTGTATAGTTACCGTTATGTATTATTAAAAAACAAAAAAAGATAAATATTTTGGAATCCATAACTTTGACTCAATAAAAAAAATGATAAAAAAAGTACAATTTCAATTGCGTTAAAATTAGGCAAGGTTTATTAAGGAAATGATTTTAAATGACCTGTTTTTAAGCTTGAAAGCCGACGATTGTTACCTAAATATCTCTTTGATGACTTCGTTATAACCTAAAATTCTTCATATTATATTTCTAGATAACCTGAATACGTAATAAACGTCAGATATGACCGATATCTTGATTTTTCCCTACCATTGTCAATTAAAACAAAGAAAAATATTAAAATAAGCAGGGTAAAAATGCCTTAGAATGGCCAATACATTTGTTTCTTTTTTTCCCCCTTGAAAGTACCATCAACCCCCGTCCAATTCTGTATAAAATTAATTTTTTTCGTCAAAGATCAGATGTGTCAGTAAAATGATAACATCGGAAGGTAAAAATGTATTTTACATGGAAACTTCGCGTCGTTACAGCGGATGGTAAAAACCAAGTTAGGACATTCATATTGAGCTCAAAATTTTTGTTTTTTTTTATTTATAAACAAATGAGGGGGTGACACACTTTAAATTCGAACATCGGGCAAATAAGAACCATACCCTAAATGTATTATATAGGGACCGTGCACACAAATACACTCTCACCAAAGTGAGATTGTATCGTCGTATACATACATACACATTTTCCCCCAACAGAGTGTTCTCGTTCTGGACTGCAGATGTCGCAGCTAGTATATGCATGTACACGAGTACATATTCTCACTTTCGTGACAGTGCATTAGTGTGTACGGTCCCTATATAGGCAGCGCGCGTGTGAGAGTCATCATAATAAATAAACTTACGAATATAAAAATGAAAAAAAAAAAAAAAAAAACGAAAAAAAAAAAACATTAGAAATTCTATCCAGACGCGAACCCGCGTCGCGACTCTCGCGACATATAATAGCCTTTTAGTTGCGGCGACGTCGATATACAAATGCATATACACACGTGGTATTCGAGAGAAGGATCGCGAGATGAGCTGGCACAAAACGATACATATATATATGTGCTCGCGGATGGAAGATTATCTTCGGTGAATTCGACCGAAGAAAGAGGAAGATCCGTATCGGTGTCTCTCCTGTACGGTGACCGAGCAGGGTTCGTACAGGTCGGAAGGATCGTCACGGCGCGGCAAACGGGCAAAATTCGTGTTCGTATGCTCGCGAATTTGTGATTCATATTCTCATATATATGCATACATATTATATACCTTTCGTTGAGATTCGAGGTACAAGAGTTTCCAATTTAAATCTTAGCCGGAGTATATACCGGTTGAACGAATCATATCGATACGACTCTCCTAGCGGCCAATCTTGTAACTTTCCAAGATGAACGTAGTGAATTCCGGTTCTTTCTTTTCCGATGGAAATACAATAAAACGAATACGAATAAAGCGAATTCGAAGCTTTAAATATTCGAACAATATGGATTGTTTTCCATTTGCGATTGATGCGTTTCTTTCTTTTTGTTTGAAAAATCGATTTACGACACGCGTTGATTAATCGACATCGGCAATTCGTTTTGTCCCCAAGATACGTAACGCGTATATTAGTACGAAAAACGACCGCTGCGATCGCTCATTGGACCTTATACTCGCTCATACCTCTCGTTATTCCCTCGCGTTACCGCAAAAATCGCCATTGCTCGCGCGTATACATCGCGTAGATCAATGGACCAGAGAGATATTTCGATTTTTTTTTTTTCAATTCCAATATACACGACAAGACAGTCACACATATATTGTATTTCGCGATGATCTCACCTTCGATTCTGCATCGCGCGAGCACAGCTGGGGTATTTTCAATGACCTTTCTGTTCTCGCTCTTTGCTGCCGATTTTTTTTTGTCCTGGTATGAAAACCAAGTACTTTTTTTAAGCTTTCATTCACCGTGTGTCTTTGCTCCATTTTAGCGCAAATTTTCATCTTTTCTCTCTCTCTCTCTCTCTCTCTCTCTTTCTCTCGTTCTTACTTCTCGTACAGTCTTTCTCGATATCCCGTGTACTATATTCGTATGCCCTTCTCTGATATAATCACCGGAGGGTGTGCGCAGTGAATTACGACGAGAGAAGCGCGGATGCAGCCGTGAATAAATCAAAATTTGAAACGTAAACTGTCCGTGTGCTCTCTCCAGCTTGATCTCGTTTTCGTTGGAGCGAGTTTTACACACCTCTCCCTCTCTCTCTCTCTTTTTTACACACACACACACACACACACACATACACACATGTGGACACCACATTAAGTGGCGCACAGTGAATGGCGATACACATCACGATATATATCGTGGCATATCGCAATTACACTTATACAGCGCTACTCACGGGCCTAATCTAAAAATACAAACAAGTACTATATTTATATAAATATTTCGTTAGATTCGACTAGAGTACATCGAATACCATAGACGCGAGATTACGATAATATAATAGTTATACCGGCTTGAAAGATTACGTTATTAATATTATTTAAAAAAAAAAAAAAAAAGGATAAATAAACAAATTTACGAGCGAGAGAGTCAATTTTTTTTTGTTATCCCGAAACGAATTGTCTGATCTTGAAATGTGTGTGTTTTTTTTTTTTTCGTTTGCTTTCGTTCGTTTGCTCATTATTGTATCTACATTTATTCGTCCACTTTTTTTTTTTTTCAATATAATCTCCGTTTTACAATAAAGATATGTATACAAGATAGAGCATTGCTCAGTAGGTAAAGAAAAAAAAAAAATTGAAAGCCTCACACGTGAGTGTAAACACTTTGGAGTTATCATTCGGGAATGATCGATATTTTCGGATTTTTTTTTCCTTTAATTTGATCGTTTGCCTTTAAGATTTTTTTCATGCTTTACTCTCGTATAAGCTTCGCGGCTTTAAAGCTCTCGAGGTGGACTCGAGCACCGCTGTGCGGGGTTTTCCTCGTCTCGTTTCGAGTCAAAGTCGCGAGCAAGCGAGATAAAGAGATAAAGAGAGAAAATATTATAATTTGCGCGTACCGTTCATGGTTTTGAAACAAAGCTGCGGTGTCGCGTATTCGTTCCGAAAATTCGTCGGGGCCTTGCGTTATCGATCGTATATCTCCCGCCGTTATATTGAGTCGGCTTGAATCCGTCGCGCCTCGCGCGGACCAAACACGTTTTCGTTTGATGATTTAGCGGGAAACGGGGAGGAGGAAAATCCGGCATTCGCGGGTAAATCGAAAGGAATAATGTTGAGAAAAAAAAAAAAAAAAAAAACAACAACAAAAGAACGAACGGATCGACGACCGCGACTCCGAATATATAGTCGCGTGATCCCGCGATTCTCATCTTTCCTCTTATGCATCATTTTCTCAATGGCACGATCTCGCTCGACGCTGAAATCGTCGCATTCTGCGATGCCACTCGTCCCGCCACTCGATCACGATTGATCGTTGCGTCACCGTCAGATCACCCTGATTCCCACCGTCATTCTCGTGACCCAGTATCAAGTAGGATCTGCAAAAAAAAAAAAAAAAAAAAAAAAACACAAATAGCATCGAGCAACGATTTAATTTAAAAAAAAATCGCTACAATTCACTGAGGTTAATGTCCCAGTTAGTAAACATTCAACGTAGGATCCACGTTCTTTGTACATTTTTAAATCATGCTGAGTGTAATAATATTGATTTTTTTTTTTTGTAAAAGACGTTGGAAAATCAGGATAAATATGAGCAAATTAAAAATGCGTTTGATGCCCGATTTGCTGGCCCAGATAATGACACGACAGAGTCCCAGTCAATTAACAGTCGGGAATCAATCCGAAACAAAATAGTTATCGTTCTTTTATTTCACATTATTACTCAGTTTCATTTACATTTATTTCATGAATGAAAAAAAAAAAATTTGGTACATTGCGCAGAATTTCTGAGGGGATTGAAGAAAGCTCAAAACTGTTTAGGTCATGGAACACCAATCAACGACTCGGACGTGTCTTTGATTCATTGTCCCAGTCAATGGCAGAATAGATGAAAGTGCCGATTTTTAAAGCTAAATTTCCAAATAATATCGAAAATTGTCGCTCCTCTGAACTTTTTCTCGTCGGAAAGTTGTAAACTGAACCTTCATTTGTGGATATTGAATCAACGATTCGATAAACAATTTGTACACGGAAAAAAATTGTGCCTCTCGAGAGAAAAACTTCGGACATTCTTTTGAATTTTGAAGTGGAAATAGTTGTTTTTACAGTTTAAACCAGCAAATATGGTTACACAGATAGTACAGAAGTATATTCCGCACATTAATTTTAGATCAAAACACTGTAAAGAGACTATAATTTACTGTGTTAAACTGCATTTTTTTCTCTTCATCGTTGTATTTTTTAAATTTCAGTTATTATTCTTTGAAATGTCTTTTTTTCCGTGTAAGCTATCATTAAATATTGTACCGGATCATTCAGCAACTGGGACGCGTTCACTATCTGGGCCGTTTACCTTACATAGTCACCAAAAGAATGCAACTGATGCGAGAGCAATCGAATGTAAAAAATTTGATGGATTTCAATGGGGAAGAAACTATAAATGAGCTCACAGCATTCATTTTTAACTCGAATTCATTTTCATCAAATTTATCGCGAGCGTCTTATAAGCTTCGAGCAACTTAATTTTACTGGCTCGAATAAGACGAAACGATAACAATTATTATCAACGTAGCTTCATCACGATGTACTTAAGTGAGGATACGGCGGTGCGAAAAAAGCAAAAAAAAAAATAAAATAAAATAAAACGAATTGAAATTGGAATGCAAGGGCATCGCGAGGATACGATGGATTTACGGCTTTCGTCGAACAAATAACAAATGATGTATCTTAATTGGATTAGCGAGATGGATACCATGCACATCGCACAGAGGCATTTTGTGGTATACATGTGTATGTATAATATGTGTGTGTATGTATAATATATGGTCGAAAGAGGCTCTCTTGGACCATCGCTCAATTGGCCACGATTAGTGCGTCCCACAATCGCGATTGATCGATCGGGATGCGAGCCATCATTTCTATCTCTCGCTCGCTCGCTCGCTCGCTCGCTCACTCACGCGAAGAGAAATAAAAAAAAGAAGAAGAAGAGCCACAAGGCGCCCACGCCAGACTGCTGCGCTTCTTTTCTGTTCTCCGTAACATAAGGATAAAAGAACGAGAGGCGATCGAACGAAGGAGACTCCCCGATGCAGTGTGTACCGAATATCTCATAAATATATTATACAGAGTCAAAATTGAGGCTTCCACAAACTTGTTCCTTTTGATAAAGGAATAACATTCTCACACTCAAAAAAAAATCTCTATTCTATGATCACAAATGTGTATCCAATTTGAGTGGTATAGGAAGGGAATATACAAGGGCGTTTAAAATTAATTAAAATTGAATTAAATTTAAAATAAAGCGAATTAGACTCACTTGTTGGGTTTGATCTTGGGGCATTTGCACGCAAGATCGGACGTATGAATGAACAGTGACATGGGTCCTCGTCTGACCCTCGAGTCCTGGGATCTTTTGTAAATGAAATTAACATTCAGGGTAAATCTGGTCCATGCGGTGCCCGTAGCACCGCCATTTCCGCCTGACACATCATTCTTCTTGTGCCTGTCGGTCACTTTAGCCAGGATTGCTGTAAAATACGGAATTTAAGAATACATGTATATTGCGTTTTTTTCGTTTTTTCGTTTTTTTTTTTCATTCTTTCGAAGCAAGTGTGCGTTGCTGTACTATTATCCTTTCGACAGGGAAATATATATACGTTCGCGAGTAAGGCCGGAGACTGACGATTTATCGGATTGGCACGGCAGGGATCGAACCATTCATTATATCCGATTCTATACAGGCTCGTTCGTATATAATATATCCGAGCTCACGATGGTACTGAACGTAGGTGTGACGACTCATCATTCAACAGTACGGGAGATTTATGGACCCTGGCAAGAGCGAAAATCCTCACATTTGGGGGTTGCTGCTTCGTAATAATTACTTTAATGAATTTTTTTTTTTTCACCGATGACTACAAAAATCTTTGGCCCTTTTGAACTTTAATCATTTTTTCACCAAGATAATAAGAAAATCGTATTTATTATTTATGAACAAATGTATTGATTCAAAAAAAAAAACCAATCAAACCGATACATTTGAAATAAATTTGTATTGAAAATCTCAAATTTCGTAACATCGATATATAGGCAAGAAAGGTCTAAATGAGATAAATGGAAATTCTCGAAAATCCGGCAGTCCTTCTATTTGCTCGTTTTTCTTGTCCTCTCATTTGAACATATGAGAAATATAAGCACGCGTGTACGCATAAGCAAGATTCGGGGTGGCAAAGAGAGCGAGAGAGAAAGAGAGAGAGAGAGAGAGAGAGAGAGAGAGAGAGAGAGAGAAAATCGCGGCGGCGAGAGTTTCGCGAAATCTATTCCAAGTTGACGTCGTGGCAGACCTGTTGAAGATTTATTCGTGCCGAATCGAGTCTCCCTTGCGCGTGTATATGATGCTCGAGAAAAGCTATATAGCACAAGTGTAAAAGAGAGAAGGAGCGCTCTCGAGTAGTACGTATAACTAAACATTTTAGCGTGTGCCATGTGCTAAACATGCATATATATATACAAAATACAAACCAACGAGAAAATTTTCATCATCTCTCTCTCTCTCTCTCTCTCTCTCTCTGCCTCTCCGGTTGAATTTCTCGAATGGGCTAGGGTTGTATCCCGGGTGTGGCAGTGCCAAGCACTCTGGGGAGACCATATGAGCTCTATACATGTGCATTTATACGCGTATTGAGCGTATATATAAATCGAGCGGTAGCATACAAAAAGGCGCAAAGCATATCAATTTATGAGTTGAATCGTTCGAGTTAGGCCCGTTTAATCGCCAACCGTATGGACATGAACCCGTGTGTATATAGTAAAGCCCCCACGGGCTTTGCGCCTTGCCGCGAACTCAAAAGCATGCCTTTCTATTATTGAAACGAGACTCTCTCGGTCCGCCAAAGAGCCATTCTAGCTCCTCTCTCGCATTTTCCGGACTCTCGTTCAACCTTCCCATCGCCGAGAGAGGCCCGCTATTACACTCCTTTAAATCCTTCACGCACACGGCGCATATCACACCGAAAAGAGACACACGCTTTAGCTGGCTCATCCGAGAGTGGTCCGGTGTCAGCCTCTGGGGTCACGAAATTCCTCGTCTTCGTTTGTAAATTTTTTTCTCACATCTCTCTCTCTCTCTCTCTCTCTCTCGTCTCTTAAACGTTAGTAACTACAAACTACGACGATTTACCGTGGACAGAGAACAAAAAAAAAACAGTGGTTGATCACTGGGGAGAAAGGACACACGTTTCAGAGAATTTCTTTGTCGAATTTTCGTAGTTTTCGAACAAATGACTATCCGCTTTCTCGAGAAAAAAAATCTAACACGAACATATATATATATTTATATGTAATTTTTTCGGTAATACTAACCGTAGTCTCGCTGACAGTACTTGTTGAGATTGAGCTTTCTCGTGCTGGCCCTGCACTTGCCGCACTGATCTGTAACAAGAATAAAAAAATACGAAAAAAGTAATGACTGTACTTTTAGCGGTTGCAAAATTTCTTCAATAAAATTGTCACGGATCGGCTATCGATGAAATAAAATTCTTCTACAAAAGGTGATACTTCACGAAATTTATCGATTAATTTTTTTTCTAAATTAATTAGAAAAACCTATTTCATCGACGTATCGACAGATTTTTAATTCGTTTATCAATTACACGCACGTATATCGAGGACTCTCATCTCGGCGCGTGCAAATGACGAGCCCCGTCACGTATATACGCAAGTTGTAGCTCCATGCATGTAGTATAGCTGTATATAATTAAATTGATTGCTAGTGAACGAAAAGACGTAACTTTGCACTATTTGGAGCGTAGAGTTGTATAGCTTATGCCTATTCGATTGCCAATAGTCGATAAACATACACGCGGGATATATACATATATTCATATAGGTGTAATCTGTCACGAGAGCTTTTAGCTCGCTGTTACGTATGTGCTTGTGTATATCGCACCTGACATGGGGCGAAGCTCGCGCACATGCACCCATAGTGCATTCACGTCTCTCGTTATAGCTCGTCGTCCTTTCATCTATCTAGCGCAAGCTATGGACACCCTATTATTGCCTGACTGTATGCATTCATCCGATCCATTACGTTCCCCGAATGTATTGGTACTCGCATATATATATATATATATATATATATATATATATCAATCTATTACTCTCGAGCTTCTCGACTCTCTATACTCCAGTCATTCGAGCCAAAAAAGTAGGTTCATAATGCAATCTTCTACAGAATTAATTTTGCTTTTAGAAAAGGCTCAGGGGCTATCTCCTGAGTGTAAATTCAAGTTGGCGGGACGCGGAGAGTCGCGCTTCAGCCGCCATCTTGGAAAAAACGTTTCATCAAATATCTCGTAAACCGTGCATCGTACGATAAAAATAGTAAAAACTTTTTTGGTTGGTAATGAAATTATCTACAACTTTTATTAGAAATTTTTTTCTGCATAGTGCATGGTTTTTTATTTATAGCACGACGAACTTTTCAAAAAATCACTATTTTTACTGTTGGCATCAACCGTTAACTATATATATAACTTCGCGATATATTTGGAAAAGTTTACTGGGCTATAAATAAAAAATCATGCACAATGCAGGAAAAAATTTTCAATAAAAGTTATAGAGAATTTGATTATCTACGAAAAAGGTCTTCCCAATTTTTGTCGTACGATGCACAGTTCCCGAGATATTTGATAAAATGTGTTTCCTAAGATGGCGGCTCAAGCTCGACCCTCCGTATCTCGCCAACTTGAATCGCCGGGGACACCCCTGAATTTTTTCGAAAAGCAAAATCAATTCTGTAGAAAATTTCAAAACAAATGGCTAGAATGACTGGATTACTAAGCGTACAGCTGGTACTCAAATTTGCATATACAAACGCCTACAACAATCTGCCCATGATTTGTGATTCTCTCTGGTCAGATCGCTATACAGCTCGATGTACGTTTCCCTGCGTCAGCGATCTTCCGCACGCCGCACACCCGACCCGATTAATTCCTCAGGCAATAATACATGTGCATGAAAATATAGCGGTTAAGCGAAATTTTAGAATACCAGCGAAGTAACGCTGGCATCGATAATTTTTGCATGCATTCGCGTAAACGTAACCTTTTACAATTATTAGACACTTTTATTACGCTGACGTGATTATATATTTCAACTTAGCGTGAACATTTTGCTTTATCTCAAATTTTTGGATTTCTGGTCGACCGCAATTTCGTGAAATTCAAAGTAGCGATACTTTACATTAATATAAATCCTACACGGGCGTATGAGACGGAGTCTCCAATTTATTTTCATCGTATCAATTTCGCTAATTGACGCGAGAGGAGAGATGGCTTGTTTGGTCAAGTACGATAATCCCTGGTATGAAAAAACGTATATATATGCGTATATAACGCCACAGGGAATTACGCGGAAACACGAATGAAAATGAGGGAGAAGGGAAATATACACGCTGTATAAGAGCGAGAGAATTACGAGGAGTAATGCTGCATCATGTTTATGGGGATTCTGCGAGTTTGATGCAGACGATAATATGCCGTATGCGATGATGCTTTTGGAGAGAGACGAGATCCGGCCTCGGGGCGATATCTGTCGGCAAAGCGTTCCCGGATAGCTTCCCGGATACCTCAATTATCAAGCTAATTGCTATGAGTCTCCGATGATGGACCGAATTTTCGATGATTATTATAATAACGATTATAGCACGAGAAATTACTCACTCCCGCGAGCATATTAACGGGAATGTGCAATATTATGAACAATTGTTGCATAAGAATAATTAATAAATTGAACAAAATGTTAAAAGTAGAAAAATAATTATAATTTTGATGCCTGCTTGTCGTAAAATGAGTAGAGGCACATTTACGGCGTAGTAATGATGAATTTTATTATTCATTTATTTTATTAAAACAATGTTTGAGTATTTTTGGGTGTGTACATTTTTGCTTTGTGTGTGTGTGTGTGTTGGTGTGTTTGATGGTATGGTACATGTTGACGAATGAGTTGATGAATGGATTGATGAATGAGTTGAAGAGTTAGTGTGATTTTATTTGAGAAAGAAATCAAAGGGTTATTTATTTCCAAGTATCGCAAAAAAGTCCTTTCAATGCGATTTCAAAAAAGTGAAGGTATATATTTCACTATCGCAGTAAGTTCTTTTTCGGGATTTCCGGAAAATAAATATGTATATATTTATTTTGAAATGATCGGTATATAATCTCGGAAGGAGTTATTTCGAAAGAGGTAGGTGTGGTGGGAAGGGGAAAAAACCGGAGAGGTGGGTTTTTTAATTCTACAAAAATAATTGCATTAGGTGTCCACGTATTCGGCAGAGCATCTTCGCAATGTGCTTATCAAAATGGCATTTATGCAGTACCAGTTTGAAGGCGAGTATTCGTCACCGGGAAATGTCCACGTATTCCGCAGAGTCTGATTCTGATTTATTGCTAATTTGCCTCGGGTATATCACGACCCCCGGGAGCTACTCCGGAGACGCGAGACCTCGTGATCCGTCACCCTCTCTCGGAGTGTCCGCGCGGCTCCGCCAGCGCGCGAAGCGCGCTCTCCTATTCGAAACTTTACTCGCGGGCGCGCCGCAGCTGGCTCTCTCTCGGGGTGACGCAACTCGTGTCGTCACGGCCGATCGAGTTTCTTTCTTTCTCTCTCTCTTTCTCTCTTACGCACACTCTCGGAGAGTCAGCGTAACTTCTCGAGAATATGACGCGATTTTTCCGGAGTGAGTAGAGAGCGCAATTTGATCGTTATGATTAACGAGTAATTAGGGGGGGATGATTAAGGGGGATTCTTAAGTTTGTCAGGAGTAAAAAAGGGTCAAATCCTCACGAAGGTACGAGCCCATAGGCTGCGTACAACATGCTCAGGATAGTATAATGGGAAAGTCGTTTTTTCACTCGATTTGAATCTTGCCAATGAGCATTATTACTCAGATTTTCAGCATTTAATTTTTATTTCAACCCAGCTTCATCGTAAAAAAAAAATAAAAAAGAAAAACGTTGTAAATTTTTTTATAAAGATTCGTCCTCTGTACTCCATCAACATTCTATTGAGTCTACGAGATTCGGAGGGTCCAGAGCACGGTTGTGTAAAGTATCCCAGGGAAAACCTTGATGTTGCATATCGAGTATAGCGATGCATGTAAACGTCGGGGGAGATTCCTTGTCGGTCGTAAAACATCGTACAGCAGCGTGTACAGGTCTCTGAGCCTAAGCGCATATAACGAATCTCCAAGCTTTCGCGCTCACGTAAATATAAAATGCATGCATATATATACATATATATGTAATGCAGGGACGCATGGGCGATGCGTATATACTCGGAGGGCCGGACTTGAGTCGAGAACACCATTCACGAAGCCATTCATGGACGTTTAGCCATTCATGAGATCGTGCTACGTGGTCTGTGTGTGTATATTATATAGGGCTTCTCACGCGAATTTAAAAAGCCACAAAAACAATGTAACTCTTCTTGTAAATAATGCAACGATTTGTTTCGTGCAACAGCTTGAAGAAAAACGTGAAAAAGAAAATATTTTTCATTCGAGATTTTCCTTTTTCTTTTATTTCTGCCAGTCACAATTTGCAAATTTCAATCTTCTTAATCGTTTATACAATTTAGTAAATTCACATACGGATCTACTTTTGTTTACTGGAGTTGGCCAAAACGTAAATTTTCATTCAGTTTTTTTTTCGTTGCATAATCTGTGATAATAACCTTATTGTGATATTTTAAAGTTCATTTTATGTTGAGGCAAGATTCTCTACGATTTTACCAAAACAGATTTTCAATCTATTATCTATCGATCGATCTAACGATTTTTAATGTTTGAGATTCACGGGTTAATAAATATTCAAACAAATTACCATGATATCTATAAATGGCTGAAATAAAAATCTTCAGTATTTGAAATTTCTTTCAGTAAATCCGGTAGAGAATATTTCAATAAGCGGAGTATACGCTATATGAAAAAGTACAATGAGACCATTAATGATTAAACTTCATTCGTGTTGATTGTACTTTTATTGAATCGAACCAAGGATAATAATTTCAATAATTTAAACATGTCAGCGAAAAATTGTTCATTATGTCTGGAATAGGCCTTATGCATAAATGAAAACGGTGGGGGGGGGGGGGTCGCTCCAAGTCAAAGGGCCACTAAATATTGAAGGCTCAGCGATGTATATATTCAAGTGTGCCGATAGAGATCGCCGAATACACCGAATCTCCTCTTAGCATAATATTTTTGTTCGTCCCATTTTAGCAGCATCGATTCACAGCATAGAGGGAAAGAGAGAGAGAGAGAGAGAAAGATTTATCGTTTGTTTTCCGAACAAATTTTTGCGTTATAGCTTACATGTATAGAACGAATGAACTCGTTGGGGCCAAGCCGTGTTTGTATCCACGTCATAAAGGCTTTCCTCCTGTATTTCACATGTTTATCGATATCTCTCTTACTCGAAGCTCTTCCACGAGATAATGGAGATAGGGATATAACTTTATGGTCCACAATTCTGGATTTTTCGTTCGCCCATGTATAATACATACATGTATAGTATTACGGTCGCGATTAATCGAGTTGCGGTATTTTCCTCTTGCCATATTCTTCGGTCTAGACGATATGTTTTCGTGGCATGAGCTATCCCACCGTCGCATATAACGAACGAACATAGATCGCAAAGAACGATCAATGTTGTACATATAAAAGTTGCGACTGATGGGATTTTTTCTTATACGTCTTCTCGGAAATTCGCGGCAAACTTACTGATGGATGATGCTCTTACAAAGTAAAACGAACATTCGCTGTATTGGCTCAAATTCACCCCCACACTTTGCTCGTCCTATTTATGCAGAGAAGAGTGCTTTTAATCTCTTACAGACTCGGCATATTTTTCTCGCAAACTCGCGTGAAACGAGATCGTCGCAGAGGCTAAGAAACTTCTCAAAGCATACACACCGGTGAATCATCTTTTGCTTTTCCGTGCCTTCGAATATTCCTTCATTTTTTTTTTCTTTTTCTAATCTTTTTCGCTCCAAGTTTTCATGCCCTTTTAGAGTTAACAAGGTGTTCGCAGATGGTTGTAAAGAAAGCGAATGGGGGTTGGGATCATTTTCCTGCGAGACCTGGCCGTTCAACCAACGGGAATTGCACGGACGAAGGAGATTGTAAAAAAAAAAGTGTGCCAGTCTTCTTACGGTGTATATGGACGTGTATGTGGTATTATAACCATTTCGTAAGGTGGTGTTCGTGTAAAAGAGCTGTCTCGTATAACGACCTGGAAGAAATCGAGCTTTTTCGCCACCATCGCAGTCTTGAATAAGTAAAGTCTTCCAATTATTTTTGGATTGGTCAAAAAACGTGACGGGAATATGTTATATATATATGATTAGGAAAATTGGCGAATCTCTTCTTTTATCCCATTCTCGTTAGGATTATGTGAAATTTTCGCTTGGCAAAATTATATTTATCGAATGATATTGGGGATGCTCTTATCTTTGTGCTGAAGAATCTTTCTTAAATATCAATGGCAAAGTTTGAGTACTACGAAAAGACTTTGGGAAGGACAATAGGGTTGGTTGTCGATATGAATTCGCGCATATGTTTGGCCAGAAACCGCAAATTCCGGAGGATCGATACAAATAAATATTGTCAGTATATATGCGAGGCAGAAAAAAAGAGACGAGATTTTCCGTTTTTCTCACGTAGAATTTCAATATTTTCTTGGCAAGCTGGTTGGCGAAGCAAATATGGCAGAAACGAGTGAGAAAGTAAAAAAGCTCAACCGAAAGGAAACGTACCGTAGGAAATGGGAGAAAAATAAAGGGAAAGAAAGAAAGCAAAAAAAAACCTAGGAGGGGAGAAACTCATATAAAAAGACTTGGTCCATCGAGGCAGTCTATTATATAGTGTATATATATATATACATACTCATATATATATATTTAGGGTTCTCCGGATTGCAAGACGCGCAAAGAGTCCTCGAGGAAAGGACCTTTTCGCCCTACTCGTTCGCTCTTATATATTTTTTACTCCGTAACTCGCTTGTTATAAAAAGAAAAAAAAATATATATATATATATATAGGTATGTATACATTTTTTCGCCCCTGTCTAACTTTTATTATTTTCGTCGACGGTTGAAAAGGAACATACAAATTCCGCATTATATGCGAGAGTTGTAGTAACCACGACAGGAGGCGGTGCTAATTTCTTAAATTCGAGGTTGGCAGAGGAACTATATAAGAGAGTCGAACTTTCTTCTCGAACGAACCTAAATATATATAAACACAGATGCAGCAAGCGCACACCCCTTTGTCTAGCAACCCTTGCTTCTTCTCTCGTTATTTACGGGGTGACAAAACGAGCTTCGTTAAGGAGTTGAAATTGCTGCGCGACGGTGTTCTTCATTTATACGTTTTATCCGTTTTTTCTTCTCGTTTTTATTTTTATTTTTTTTTCTCTCGATGCTTCACAAGATTCTGAAGTGCATGCACCTCGTTTTCTCCTGCTTGTTACTGCAAGGTCAACCGAACTTGACGTTCAATGTTTAAATTAATTTGAACACCGTATGAAAAATAGATTTAGCTCGTTTAAATATATTTTGACAGAGTCAGACAATATTAATTCGGATTTAATCGAAAAATTGAATCGTTCCGATAAAAAAAAAAAGAATCATAGAAAATGCCTTTTTTTTTGTCGGTGTACATACCTGTAACCTAATATTTTACGAATATACATTATCCGTTTTCAATTTTATTTCTTACTCGCCAAGTTTCGTTTCATCAGATATTGCCCTACGATGCCTATTCGATATTGCCTCAGGGCTGTTTCCTTTTTTTTTTTCATCAAATTTATTTTTATCTCTTATCGAATTTTGCCGCGTGGAATCCTCTCGCGCGCACCTTATCAATCTTTCGCGAATATTACGAAAAAGCACGGTAGAGAGAGAAATAGAGAGAGAGAGAGAGAGAGAGAGAGAGAAAGAGAGAGAGAGAGAGAGAGGTATCTATCGACAAGGTGCTCTCTAGAAAAGCGACGATGAGAAAAATCGGAATTTTATTGCGAATACGATGGTACACACGCTCCATTAAATCTGGATTACGCGTCGCAGTGAAATAGCGTCTGGAGGGGAGGTTAAGGGAATAAAAAGGCGTTCTCCGCTCGTCGGAAATATATATACGAACCTAAAAAAAAGGGAAGAGAAGAGAAAATTCTTCGAGTTCTTTCGCAGCTTCTCGCTATAATATCTTTTATTGATCCAAATGATAAACGTCCTCTGCATTACTCTCGGACAGATGGAGGTGTGAAATTCTTTTTACAAGTTTTCCTAGATGCTCAAAAAATCGAAAAACAATCTGCTGGATAAATAAGAAATAATTAAAAACAAATTAAAATTATATATTGAAATTATGAAGTAGGTAGATATAAAATTGATTTAAATCAATAAATTTGTATTGTCTTTGGTATAAAAACGAATATGCTGGTCAAGTTGCACGTTATGTGTATCAACTATATATATAAATCGAGAACGGCCTGATTGGGAGTGAGGCAAACGGTGATCGTCTTGATCCTCGAAGCGGAACACCTAATTTGCGAACACGAGCACCACTGATTGGCGCGCGAGAGTGCAGCGGCAGCAACAGCGTCAGTTATGGCTACTTCTATAAGAACGAGCTGAAGGTATCTCAAGCGAGATACATCGCTCTTCCTTATGCAACCAAACATATATATATATATATATATACATATATCCTCTGATAGTGAACATATAAGGGCGTAACATCCACGATTTAACGCTTAAAATGATGCAATTTACACCCTCTTGATCACTAGAATTCGATGTATACAGCGTAGATACCCTGCATCACTGTTATGCAAGTAAATCCATAGACATATACCGTAAAGCAACCTGACCCGCAGACTCCTGGCTGGCTGAATCTTGCTGGCAAATGCACAGAGTGCAGTCTCTGCATGTAACAGTAGTATTATAGTTATATAGCTCGGGTGTACGATAGCGCGTGACACGTAACGACCACCTAGTTTGCCACGGTATAACCACCCAAGCACAGCGGCCGCGATCGGGAGCTTGTTCTATCCCTTTGCCTCAATGGACTTGCGGAAATCTCTACAGGACACTGCAAATCGATCCATGTACGAATTTATATGCACGTATACGTATAGGTATGCGTTTAACGTGTCGCGATAATTCCCCCCCCCCCCCCCCCCGATTCTCGAGTACGCGTATTTGTACAATATGTAGAATAACTATAGTAAAGCTATCTCGGCCCCCAAAGCGGACCACCGAAATTATACTCTTATTGTGATAAAAATGTTTATGAAAAACATTCAACGAGCTTTTTATGGCTCATCATTTTTATTCCAAAAACCTTGAAAAAATTCTTGTATCTCGAAATATTCATGACGAAGAATTTTAAATTTTCGAAATAGCCGAAAAATCCGGTTCAGTTCCTGGATGTATACATCACGTAATCAATGAATTCTTTATAATTGGCGAACAGTTTTAGTTATGAGTTTGAAATTTGGCATGCACGTTGAGCGATATTCATAATTAATAACAGTCATGTGTAATTGATATACAATTCGCATTATAGGTAATTAATATACAAGAGAACTCCAAGCTTGAGTGATTTAACAATCTAGGGTAAAGTAAATACGGGTTTAATAAACGAAGGCCATGATATTCTCCTAGTGGAACGTTTGAAAAAATAAAAAAATAAAAACTATTAGGCAGTGTCGTGACAATTTTTGCTTTTATATTTCAGTTAAAAATTAGGATATCAATTTCTTTTTTCTCGTGTATTTTAGTTCACCGCAAACTGAGACTGCCAAACACTGAATATAGTCAATACCTGTGTACTGTTTATCAACTAAATGTCCGGATTGGGAATCGTGGATTCAGGAGAATAGGACGATGTATGCATGCGAACGACACATCGATGCGTTCGATGCAGCAGAGCGCAAGGACAACGCAACTGCTCTTCTAATACTCCCCCGACGCAGAGCACACTGATACGTATATAGGGATATATGAACGTAGTAGATTGGCGCACCACCGAACCCAATCGCTGGTAGGGTTAATCGACACAAAGGACGTCTCGTTAGTCAGGGATTAAACGGATTATGGTCTCTGACCCACACTCTCTCTATATCTTATTTTTCCCTTCTATATATGAATATATTCTCGCGTTATTGAGCAAATGGAGATATAAGCCGATAAGTGTTGAACATCAAAATAGCCCTAACGTATGTATACTTCCCGGGGCCTGTTCATTCGATCGTTTTTATCGATATTATAGGTTATAAAAAAATGTAACCGAAGTAATGTTAATTTAAATTTTATACTATCCTTTGGCAAATTAAATTAGTTCAAACTTTACCAAACGCATCAAAAGTCTTCGTCCGCAGTACAAAAAGAGATAGCTTGAATTTTCTCTTGCTCTCACACTCCGCGTGTTTTCCCCGAGAGCTACGTGGGCATCGAAAGCGTGAGAGGCATGGATTGAATTTCAAACGAAATTCAAATTACGTTTAATTTGGTTAGCCACAGACAAGCTGCTGGCCGATCGTCGAGAGGCTTGAGGTATGAGATAAAGGGGGACGGGAAACGTGGCTGTTGCAGTGGATCGATAAATAAATATATATATATATATATATATATATATTATATATTTCTAGCCAGCACAAGGACGTAACTCATTTAAATCGATGTGTCAAATTGTAAAAGTTTCGCCCTTTCTGTTATTAGCAGTCGATATATGTATATTTATATCCGCGGGGGGGGGGGGGGGGGGTGTCCCAAAAGCATTCTCGTTGTAGGGATTCTATTATCAACGCTCGGCTCATTCTCCACCGAAACACGCTTCATTAAAACACCGCGAAATTTGCAAACACAAATTTTACGTAGCTCGGGAGTATATGTGTACTGTATTGCTATATATATATATATATATATATATATATATGTATATATATATATTTTCACGCGATAGCGTAACCGTTACCTTTCTCGTTTATCTTTACATTTCTATCGGCGTGACCAGCATCCGGTGCACAACACGCTGGGATTTTTCCAATTTAGCGAACGGAAAGGACAGCATAGATAGCAGCTCGTCGAACGTGCTAGACCATGGATATATATATACATCTATGGATGTGTCTGCAAACGAGGGTGCGAGTCAAAAAGGGGATACCGGTGACTCTGCAAGAGCAACGCGTGTCGTTTCCAATCATTATGATTAATTGATTTCATCGCGTTAATTGTAAATTTCTCACTCTCGTATAAAATTAGTCCTACATCAGCTCGCGTCAGTTTCCCGGTAATTTACGTTCACGATCGGACGATAATTTCGAATTTTGGAATGATACGGTACCTAGAATTGAATGTATTTTTAAAATTCATTAAATTTCAATGGTTGCATATTGATTATTCATTATTTTTATTCACATTAGAAAATACTCCTCATGATTAATTGGCTTTTACATGATTTCGTTTTGACGTTTAACAAACTTTTTGCGTTTTCCCATTGAATCTTTCATGATCATCGGCAGCAGGAAATTTGAATAATGAGCTTATAAAGTTGAACCGTGTTGAAAGTTTAGCGTCGACAGCTTAAAGTTTGCTCGAGTTGGAGCATGCGGTTAAAGGCTGCATGCATTTTCCGATAAATCCAATATATCTTGTTTCCATGTTGCTCTATTTTTGTAGTTATTCAATAACTATTGAAAGGAATATATTAAAAACCATAAATACCATGGAGAAACACATTGCGATTGAAAAAATAAGGCTATCTCTATGAGGAAGCAGAAGAATTAATTTTGTGTGTAAAAAAAAAAGATTGAACAACAGATATTTTTTTTACATTAAAAAATTGATTCGACGATTAGTATCATTAAAGCGGAAGAATGTCTTCATCAGAGCTGAGAAAAGTACGAAGTACCGTAAACACCCTAAGTACCTAGTACTTCAAGTACTCAATAATTTAAAAAATAGCATCGAAGATTATAATTAAGATTTATTTAGCTTCAGGTTTAAAAAAGAAAAAATAAAGAATATAATACACGGATCGTTAACAACGGGGAGCCATGCATTGACAATGATACCGTAATTATCGTAGCTTGAACGGTCATTCCATACAATCTTAACCAAAAGATGGCGCCGAACGTTCTTCAATTATTTATTCAAAGGCGTCATGCATGCAACCATTAGCAAGACGTATTCAAAAGTACTTCATACCTGATACTTGAAAAAGTACTTGAAGTACAGGAAAGTACTTGAAATTTTAAGTACAGATACTTGAAGCAAATGTCGAGTACTTGAAAATTTAAGTACAATACTTGAAATACTTTCAAAGTACTTTGTACTTCAAGTATCGTACTTCAAGTACTGTACTTCAAGTATATCGCAAGTCCCGGGTACTTGAAGTACTGTCCAGTTCTGGTCTTCATTAAATATTATCAATGAATTACGCAACGAATAGTCTCGAATTAGTGACAGGAATTTTCATATTCAAATATTGAGTTTATCAACTAATCTATTGGCCAGCCATTATAATGTCCTTCATTCAGGGTAAAGATTGATTAAAAAAATATTGGTATATATATATATATATATATCTCTCTATAATATAAAGATATGTCGCCGCTGCCGCCGCCGCCGCCGCGGCCGCCGCCGCGGCCGCCGCCGCCGCTGTTTCAGGATTTGAGCTTATACCGGGTGTCCAATTTGAAAAGGATGACAAACCCTAACCCAAAACCCAAACCCAAAACCCAAACCCAAAACCCAAACCCAAAACCCAAACCTAAGTGAGGGCGCGTAGCGCCCTACGCACCCCTAGTATATATATATATATATATATTTACGTTGAATTGAAATTCTTTCGTTGATTCGAGCGTGTGATCCGCGTGACGGACGCGGTGAGCTCCCCGTCGCGTGGAGAAATTCTCGTGAACTTCGTCTTATCTGGCACGGGCTTTCGCTACTTAAACATATACATGTAAATGCTAAAACACGCAGCAAGAGGGCCTGCAGCTAGACGAGGGGACCAGTCTCGTGGATGCCATCGCGGTGCTACCGTTACCACTTCGGTTAGAGAGAAAGAGAGAGAGAGAGAGAGAGAGAGAGAGAGAGAGAGAGAGATGTTGGTATCTTCTTAATACTGGTATCAGAGGTGGGGTATACGCGGAGGAAACGTATCACAAGTCACCGAGGTTGTAGTCTTGCCAGAAGGGACACGCCGCGAGGAAGAATATATATACGGAGAGATCCGACGAGCAGCATATGAAACGTGACAGCGAGCGTATTATAGGTGGAGAATCGCCCAAGATACTTTTCCTCTGTTATAGATACAATGTATGGGAAATTCCAGACGAAATCGTAATACTATTGTCACGGTGATTATTGAATATTTTCTTTTTTTACAACCGTATATGTCGCAGGTCTCTACGAAAAGCCACGTCTTCACCAAGTTTCTCAGTTAAACAAAAATTTGCATGGTTCTTCGAAGATGCGAGAGCGTCTAATAATTAGGATACTAAAAAATAAGTACGATAAAAATTTTTTTTTTTAATTTCCCATAACATAATACCAATATTTTTTTTATTGCCACGTAAAAAAGTATTTTAAAGTAGAGTGCGACGGCGATGAACTGACGATTTGTCCCGAAATACCTCATGTATATTATGTGTCTACCACCGCGTTCATGAGGAGCAGTGGAGACTCTGGACCGATATCGAGCCCTCTCATCTTCCCGGCGTTATTAGGACGTCGTGTCACGCCTCTGGGCGTCTCATTAAATTCATTCCGGCCGGTAGGGACTCTCTTCTCAACGCTCTCTCACACGCCGCGCGCCTGGCTCAAGATCGTGAACACACACGCGAGAGGAAGCAAGAAAGTATGAGAATATACCAGCGGTGTGTTGACACGAGCGCGAGAGAAATTTTTTTAATGGGAAAGGACCGTATATAAGAGAGGAAAAAAAATTGTACATTTCGAATAGCCGAAAAAGACTTGCTTGGCGATAGTTATAACGACCATCTTCGACTCTTCTCTTTTTTTTACATCTCTATCGCTGTGGCATACGTGTCATCGATTACACAATCATTTAGCGGTGCATGATATTTGTGTTGACACGTAATTACGACTTTGAATAATTGTTAGAAAATATTTATGTTGTCCTTAAATTATTTTTTTCATGATATTCCGAGTGGTTCTTCGCCCGAATAAATTAAATATAAAATAACGTATTGTGATTCATATGAATTTTAATAAATACGATATAATGATTGTGTTCGATGCAGCGAATACAGATCGGGAAAATCTACCCACGTCGGATTTGAAGGAATTGAGTTTTAAGTGTATTGGAGATTTTTTTTATTTTTCACCGACAAATGGCACTCGAAATGAGGCTGAAGAATGCAAATCGGCTCAGCAATCCCCCTCGATTTATTGGTTGTCTTATCTTCTCTCTCTCTCTCTCTCTCTCTCTCTCTCTAGTCTTCCTTTTTTCTTCGTTCCTATTCCTATTCGGGAATATTTTCGCTCGACTAACCCTTTTCCCCTCATTCTCGCTCTTTCTCCCTCTAAGCTTTCTCTCTCTCGCTCTCTCGCTCTCTCTCTCTCTCTCTCTTTAGACCCACCCTCGTAGACGCGATTTTCCACACAAACGAGAAAACAGAGGCAGCACTCGTACTCCGTGTACGAGAGTTACCCAGCGAAATAAACGTCTCTTGGTTTTATCTCTCTCCTCTCGAATTTTCATATGCCACGGGGATAAAGCTCCACCGACTATGCACAGAACCCTTAGCGCGAGTGAGATTCGCATTATCTCGATTGCCTCTCTCATCCCTCTATCCTCTCCAACTTTTTTTTCATTCATTGTTTTTTTTTTAATTCTCGTTTTACATATATTCCGCTTCTTCTTGTTTTTTTTTTTAATTTTTTTATTTTTTATTATTATTCTCGGTTGTATAGCATTGCCATCGGCGGTTTTCATCGACGGTTTAACGGTTGCCCAGTTCCGACGTAGATAAAACTCTGCCGCGAAACCCCTCGAGCTCTCAATCCTGGATTGAGCGCAGATCGTCGTTTCAATTAGCCGGAGAAGGTTTTTCAGTCGCAAAGTATCGCCGGAATTCTCGAAAGAGGGAGAGGCTGAGAAAGGGGCGATATAAAGTACCCTAATACGTAACGTAATTGACTCTTGATAAAGTTCGGAAAAAATAACAACTTTATAATGAATTTTACGAATTTAACGTAAATTATAAAAATCATGGTTCCTGCGTGCGAATTTTCATGAATTTTGATCAACGATCTCAAAATGCTCCTTTTAATATCTCATCGTAATTAATTATACAAAAGAAAAACACAATTTCAATTTATCATTATAAATATTCGTACTTTTTATAAACTTTTGTTCGACATGGATTATAAACCGAACATTGCCAATCTTGAGAGAAGGATACTCACGGTAGAAAAGCGTCATCCCAGTGACGGTCATGCTCTAGACCAGATAAGTTGTATACTTATGCCCTGGAGCAGAGAAAAGCTCTGACGAGGACAGAATCAGAAGCGGCGAGAGTACACGCGGAGCCATAAAGTAACGTCTTAATTATAAAAGAGCCCGGTGTGTGCGATGGGGTGTACGTTACGAAACTCTCTCTCTCTCTCTCTCTTTCTCTCTGCCTCTGTTTCTTGCGTGCTCGATAGAGAGAAAACTAGAGTGAATAAAGAAGGGCAAGAGAGAAGAGTCAAGAGGTAGAAAGCTGTGGCTTAATGGGCGCGTGGGTGGAAACCCGGCAGCCAGGATCTACAGCATACGTGCAATCCCGAGTCTCTTGATGGACCAAGAGACAGAGAGAGAAGAGAGAGAGAGAGAGAGAGAGAGAGAGAGAGAGAGAGAAAAGAAAGGAAAAAGAGGGATCTCGAAATGGACGATTTCTCGTGTCTTGCTGATCGCGGAAACGACCTCGGCGATGTTTCTCCGTTGGTGTGAAATGAGCTAACGACACACAAACACTCGAATAGACTAACACACAAATGGGTGAACCCACAGAGAGATCTTGCTCACTTCACTAGCAGACTATAACTCGTACTGTACAGTGTATATTGGCTACAAGTCGAAACAATATTGGCGTTGAACAACCCACCGATTACACTGCGATAGGAAGAGAGAGATAGAGAAAGAGAGAGAGAGAGAAGAGAGAGAGAGAGAGAGAGAAAGAGAGAGAGAGAGCTGAAATATGTTTTCCTTAGAAATGGTTACAATTTGTCCTCTCTATATGGTATATTTGCTCGTTTAATACTTCCTCGAAGCAAGAAATAGTAAAAATTTAATTCCTATTATATATATATGCAGGGTGTATATATCGTGGGACTGAATCTGTCGATTTGACGGCGAGTTGTCCATGAACAAAAATATATATGAAGTAGAAATGGTACAAATTTGAACTACTGTTCAAGTTTTAGTGTGTTGGCGATGAGAAAAATCCAAAAGTAGATGAATCAATGATTTATTTAATTTGAAGTGATGCTGCAACAGAGCCCAAATGATCACATTGCTGTGCATACATATATGTACAGTTTCACCGACCTCGAGAACTTTGACCGCACCTGGAACTACATACATTATATTATGTACTATGGGTCTGAACTTCGCCAAACTTGGTAATCCGACCGAGGGAGAATCCGAGGGTGTATGCACATAGATATATATATATATATATAAGTGCGGGAGGAAGGCTGTATAAAGGGTAGCAGGATCAATTAGTCTTGATTTAAATTAGCGATGTATACGTATAGCATGGATGCTGCGGAGCGTTCATCACTGCTTCTCGTAATTAACTTTGGTTTTAGGACGTCGTTCGTGCCAGGAACACGTTATGATATTATAAGTCCTCTCGTGCGCGTTCCCGCTGTTCAAATGTCGGCTCTACCCACGTTCATACTGTCCTCATAGTCTCTTTGTTTCCTCGTTTTCTGAACCTTCCGACGGTTTGCGCGTAATTACGATAATTAATATCGCATGTTTGCGTGTACAACATCGCGGCAGAAAAAAATAAAACAATTAATATATCCACGAAGGTTTTACAACTGCGTGTGTATGCATGGAGAACTAGGAATTTCATGTCCCGAGGTTCAACGGCCTCCGTTATTTTATCGCAATTATATTTTAGCATTCCGGGTCGATGGGAGATGGAAGTGAAATTTGAAAAAGGGGGGGGGGGGAAAACTCGCCCAGTTAAATTATTCAGTGTTGAAAAGTGTCGCTAGCCGCGAGAACGAACACTGGTAGCTCTTGTATATATCGTATTTTCCGACCTGCATATAACCGTGCCCAATCAGAGAATTTCGATTATATAATGAAATACTGTTGCACCACACGTAGTACATGAATTATCGTGAACGAGAAATGTGTTCAGTATTAATGCGTGAACCTCGCAAAATATATCTACTTGTTCCCAACTGACGTTGCATAATTTCGATAAATTATTAATTCATGGAAATGCTACGAGTGCAACGTCTGCTATTTTCCAGTTGTTTTCGTTCGTGATATAACGATAATTTTCATTGTTTTAATTATTGTTATTGTAGCTGTGGAGCTTTTCATCCTCGCAATTTAAAAAATAAGCAAAAAGAAGTCTCAATAACTCCATCAGAAGGCAAATTTTTCAGTCAGTTTCAGTAAAATCAATTATTTTTGGTCAAAATATTTTTTTTTTTTAATTTCGAATTTTAATTTTCCTTCAGGAGCCTGTTGAATATATTTCCCATAAACTTCGAAACTTATTACAAAAAAATCTGCTGAAGCGTTAAGATAATATGTAGTACTGAAAGCGAATTTTTCGAGTGGGCTTTTGGAGGAATTGCGACGCTCAGATGATTTAGGCGTTATTGGATAAAATCAAGAATGAGAACAAGAGATTGCTCTTGACACATATATATGCTTTTTTAATCAAGAGCTCACTATATATACTGTGAGACACCTCTATCGTATCGCTCGCTTTTTCCTGCTCGTCGCGACGTTATAATATCGGATATTACATACATAAATGTAGCAATTTCCATTCCAAGTACTCTCCTCTTCCTCTTTCATGGTCCACGGTGTACCTGAAGTCTCTGGGCTTTTGCCATGAGCTCTCCCGAAGAGAAGCCCCCACCATCGTTATCGGTACAACGAGAAGGAACCATAACAGAAAGAGAAAGAGAAATAGAGAGAGAGAGAGAGAGCGCCAAATGGCTATAACAGGCTGAGGATATAACAACGTCTGCACAGTCCGTGTACTCTGTATTGGAAAACTGCCAAAAGGGAAATGATATCGTTCAATCGGTTAGACCGAGATAGGAAGAGAGCGAGGAAAAGTTTATATCTATCGATGCTCGCCAAGTTTTCATGGGTCCCCCCTTTTGACGTTTTTCAAACTTCATCTTCAGCTCGGAAATTCTCGAAAGACGCCGTCGCCTCACTATTTTCCATACTCGATGCACCTTCCATAATCATCAGCAAGTCATCGATATCCTATTATTGGGAGCTAGAAAAAAGTGCCCACGTGGCGATCGATGACATGAGAAATAAAGGAAATATTGCAATTATATTTGTAAAATTGAACAACTTTTTGTTTGACATCGAGAAAATCGTAATAAACGTTAAGATAGAAAGAGCCAAGATTGGATTCTTTTCCTCTTCTTTGACTTTACGAATTTTACGAGGGGATAAAAGGATTTCGACGTTGATCCAGAGAAGATGAGAGCGGAAAGTCTTTCTCTCGTGTCTCTTTTATACTATACACATATTCGTGTAGTGTCGTAACCTATTACCATTGAGCTTGGGCAACGCGAAACAGGGACGTGAATTATCTTCGCGCAAAGCGGGGCATGATTTTCCACTGTGACGCTGGATGAACTTTGAATTATAGATTTCACGCTCGAGCTAAGACAAAAGCGATTTCACGAGCGGGAATCAGCGATGTTATACGAACTATGGAAAGTACACGAAAGAAATTTTCTTTCGTGTTAATTTAAATTATAACGAAGTGAAGGAAAAATTTGAATATTCTTTATTTCATTATAATATATATTTTTTTCAATCGAAAAACAAATCAACGGAATCAAATAAATAAATTATTCCAGGACTAGTAATCAATACGCTATTGCATCCTCAATAACTCAGTATGAAGAAACGATGACGAATAATTTCATTTTCGTACGTTTTAATAGATATTATATTTACGTTGGTCCCGTTTTTCGTGCCTGTAGGGACGAAATAAAACATTAAAAGGGGGGGAAAAAATGAAAAAAAAAAAGAAGAATCACGAAGAAAGGTTGTCGGATAAATACGAGGGGACGCGAGCGCGTAATATTCACGGCGTGTCTCGCTTACGAGGCACATACCACCATTGCATATACATAAGAGCCGGTATACTGCCGGTCGTTTTCGAGCGAGATTTACACCCGCGTGCCTACGGCGAGCCAAGCTCCTTGGTCCTTTTCTCTCTCTCAAGCTGTGTATGCTGGAATGAGTAAACGAAGCACCATCAGGAGTGTCCGCGTGTGCTTGTCGAGCTCCAAGTTGTACCGCAATTAGGCCTCGATCGAGCTCGATATAAGCATATATATGTATATTGAGAAAGGACACGTTTTGGTTTCTCCGATTCTCCTTTATTTCTTTGACACTTCTCGCTCGGTAAATATTGTTTTACTTTTACAAATAATTATACAAATTTACGATTAAATTCACAAAATTATATTAAAATTCGGATTTAAAAACAATTAGATGAATAGTTTATTCATATTTTATACCTATACTTGCAGATTACTGTAGCCAGATGTTCCGTGTCCTCGCCATATCAAAAATGATCATACCGAGATCTTCTACTTTGTTGGGCCAAAAAATGTTTGACTTTTTACCAATTTTTTATGCGAAAAATATTAAATACGGAATGTTGATGTTTGGTATGTTTACTAAACGCTCTTTATTGAACATGATAATATCTTTTAAAGCTTGACAAAACATGGTATTGGGAGTGGAAGGAGCCACGTTTGTCGGTGCGCTTTCCAAGTTTGCGGAAGTGCTCCTCCACGTCCTTTAGATGAGCAATCGTTATAAAATTTAGCAAGCACGTGTACAACAAACGTCTTCATTAGTCGAACTATAATTATCCAAAAATATTCAAACGTTTTTATTTTATGAACAAAAAACTGCAAAAACTTTTGGCAAAACACTAAACTTCCCCTTCGACCGCTCACTATTTTTTTTATTTTTTAATATTTTTCGTCGTTCTGGTTCAACTTATAGACAATATAGTACAAAGTAAAAATGTGTTCGATTTTTTTTGCTTCAGATCACCTGTCCAGGACTTGAGACTTCCGCAAGCGAAAAATATCATCGCTGGCACACCGACATACGTGGCTCCTTCCGCTCCCAGTACCATGTTTTGTCAAACTTAAAAAAATGTTATCGTGTTCACTAAAGACCGCTTAGTAAACATACCAAATATCAGCATTCTTTATTTAATATTTTTCGCACAAAAAATTGATGAAAAATCGAACATTTTTTCGCCCAAGAAAGTAGAAACCTCCCTTAATTTAATTATCAAATATTACGGGAGACTCATCAAGTATGGTAACAATAGCCCTTTGTAATAAAATTTCACGTATCCCTAAAGGAATTTTTAATCACCCCTAGGTGTACGCGTTTTGTCGAAATCGTTATTTTTTATTAATTAAAAATTCATATACGATCATGATACATATAACAATTTTTGTACCGGGTCGTGTTATTTTTGGACGATATATCGCTATATAATCAACACACGCTACCACATTAGAGATATCTATTTCAACTGCGGCTGCAACACTCGTTGTTGCCTGAATAGGTCTCTGCTTAACGATGTTTTGTTTCAATCGTCGGGAAAACAATATGCGAGAAGGGTGGCCGCTGCCTGCGCGGGTGAATACCGCATTCCGCTCGGTGCTGGCGGTGTTTCGAGGACCATATATTACATGTGAGGTCGCACGCGCAATCTTGCTTGTTATACGCGAGTGCGAAACTCCCCCGTTATCTCCCTCACGTGCACACGCATGCTGAGCTAACGCTTTTCGTACATATATGGGTAATTTCATTCAAAATCGATTGAGTATATACTTTTATATGGGAAAATAATATCCCAATATAGGACATAAAGTTTAGATTATCCGAATGAAAGTGAACACTTTAAGCCGATCATATAGTTTGACCTGTTAATGCAGTCGGGTATATCATACGCAATGGCTGATGTAGCAATCATTCACATTCAATTGCATTTGGAATTTTGAAAAATTACAATTCCCCAAACGGGAAAGGACAATGGATGTAAGAAAAGAGTCAGTAAGCTCTGCTCACTTGGGTGTAATTTTTTAAATATTATCATACGAATAAAATAATGTGAGAGTCGGTGGCTCTTTGATTAGAAATGGAATGCCAAATAGGTGGTAATATGTAGAATGTTCCTGCACGAGAACACCCTCCGCAGAGTAAAATACTCCACGAATATATATATATATATATATATATATATATATATATATATATTATACGCGAGTCCCATAAGCCTGCTTCTTCTCCCTCTGGAGCTTCGAACCGCGTGTCAGCGTGGAAAACGCAAGTCGATCCAGTGCAGTACAAGCATGCACGATGAGACGACCAACAACAGTGTAGAAGGAGAAGCGACAAAACACTTGTCCTTACATGTGCTGGTTGGTGGGCATAAAAGCGATATTTGTTTCACCGAAACGGAAAGAACACTGAGAGAGGGGACGACGCTTAACCAAGCGATAAACGGGGGTGCAGAGAAAGAGAGAGAGAGAGAGAGAGAGAAGGGAAAAAACACATTACAAAGCGTGTATGAATGAACACGATCCCCTTTGACGAAAGCTGGCTGTGGGAGAGCACAAAACGAATGTGAAAGCTTTTTAGAAAAAATTTCGAGTTTCGTATCGGACATCGCTCACGATTTTGAAAAAATGTCAAGTACTTATATATCAGGAAGTGTGCGATGTCAGAAAGCCGAGATTATTATAATTAATCAACAGACAATGGCTAAATTACTTCCTTGCATAACTATATTTTGTGACTACAACGTCGTAGAGTGTTCGTTACTTGTTCGAAAAATTGGAAAATTTTTATACACAATTGGTTTGTTAATATTTTGTTAAATAAATTTGTATATTGTGCTGCTTAAATTGCGACGATATTTCAAATATGTTTAACAAGCACACTGTTTGTAGAATTAACAAATAAATTATTGTTAAGTCCGTGCGGGATGAAATTTTTTTTTTTTAATTTCACAAGAAACGTTCTTACCACGTTCGGTTTAAGGGCGACACGTATCGATGCACCGTTGCATCACGAACATATATATACGTAAAAATGTACTATATTAATGTACTATACGGTGATAGAAAGTGGGGAAAATTTACAATGCGTTTTATCGAACGCGATCGCTGTTGAAGATGCCATATAGCTGTTGCATCTTCACCAGCAATCCGTAAATTTGGCGACTCTGAATCTTCCTCCTTCTCGATCGTTATTTCTCGTGGCGTGGGTTACGAGCTTCCGTTGTACACCAGCCATCGAGAATACTAAAATATATTGTATATACGTACGTCTTCTTTGCTCTTAGTATCGGTAGAGAGTAAAAAATAAATAAATACGTATAATACATATGGACGTATATATATATGAAAGAAAGAAGAATTTTACATTTCGTAAATGCTCGATCGTATAAATTTTTTTTTTTCTTTCTACAAAAAGTATCGTGAAGTTTCTGTCATCTCGTGGGTGGTAATCGATGCTTTTGCCACATGCGAGAAGACGCAAAATATACATTCACGGGTATCCGTTGGACGTTCATGCCCGCGGGAGTATAAGTATATTTATTCGATCGTGATCCTGCGAGAGGGTCAAATGGCTGGGATCATCGATAAGGGAGTAGATGATGTCGGAATGAATGAGAGCAACGGAGAGAGAATGATAAAGTTTGGGAGAGATTTCAGAGGCAACGACCATTGCGAGAATTTGAGAGTTCAAGAAAAGCCAGTATATTTATACTGCTTTTGTGTGCAAACAAAATTTATGTACTTGCGTATTTTGGGGCTGTATGATTTGTTGTGTTTTTGAACACGACAGTTCCAATTAGGATACTGTAACAGCATTTAATTGCTACCAATTACTACTTTCGTCTAAAATTCTCCAGGAAATGTCGCATGACAATTTGAGACACGATATATACAATTTTTATGAAAAATACAATAATTATTAATCGCCGATAGGACACTTGCAGCGTTCTTCAAAGTAAAATGGGAAAAAAAAGTGAAATCCAATATATAAATATAAATAGATATACAAATAGTAAAACGTACTGTTACCCGAGAAATTGTGGCGACGTCGACGTAACCACAAGATGGCAATATACGTATGACGCGAAGAAGGGAAAAGTGCGAGAGAGCAAATGTAAACGTGACAGAGCAAGAGGGACGAGGGTTGGTTTTAATTAAGCCATTAGGGGAGGCTGAGAGCCACGTACCTTAATCTATCTATCTCTCTCACTTTCCATTCGGTTTTACTGTCCCTCAGTTTATTCTCTCTCTCTCTCTCTCTCTCTCTCTCACTCTCTTCTACCCCTACCTCACATTTTCTCAACCACCAGTTCTCATGCTCTGTGCCAACAAGCGACAAGCAATCCTCTACCCTTCTTCTCCTCATTCTCCATTTCGTGAGTTGCCACGAACTCTTTGCTAAATTAATATCACCCTCGAATTCCTCGCACCCTCTACCGAGACGAGAGTGAGAGAGAACTCTCGTGCCCATAGGGGCAGCGAAGCTTAAACCTTCTTGGCAATATAACAGCAGCAACAGACGCGGTTATATAAGGGAAATTTCTTTCTCTCTCTCTCTCTCTCTCTCTCTCCCTTCGAAGTCGTTGCTTACAGACTCTAAACCCTCCCTGAAAACCGTCCTGAAATGTTCAGGAGAATTAAACCGGAGCAAGAAGTCTCTCTCTCTCTCTCTTTTGTTAATATTATCTTGGTGTTTGTCTCGCAACGAATATCCCCCCAGCAATTTTCCCCGAGACGCTATTTACCCCTACGAATTCTCGATGGTTATAGTCATGGTTGTTATCACACGTTTATATGGTGTTTATACTATATATATGCGCTTATCTCGAGATAACAGGGACGATGAGAAAATACAGAGAGCCAGCTTTTGAGAGAATTTTGGCCAGCCTTATCGGACGGTTGGTTGAAGAACGCTTTTGTTTGTTGCTTCGTCCAAAATTTATATTATGCAATCATTTGGGAGAAAAAAAAATTGAATATAATTTAGGAAATTTGTATTTAATACAACGAAATACTTTCCCTTTGATACAACGATAATTTCTTGTTAAAAATTGATAGCTTTGTAAAAAAATTTTCTTTGTTTTATTTATCAATTTGTTTTATTTGTCATTTTGATCTTTCGCTGTTTCATACGAGATGCAGATTGTAACTTTTTTTTTTTCGTTCTGCTTTATCGTCATTGCGAAGAGGCTGAGGAAACATTTTCACCTTCGGCATCGATTTGTTTTTATGTTTTTTTTTTTGTTTTTTTTTTTTTTTCGGTACTTATTTGAACTTACTCACCGGCTCGTCCAGCGTAGCCGCGCTCGTCGTCGTCCTCGTGTTCTCCGCTATCCTCGCCGGCGGTTCCCTGGGTCTGCACAACTTGTGGTATTTCTGTGGCGCGAGAGAAAAAAGAAAGTGAGAAAAAAAAAATGTAAATACCGATGTATATCGTATATACAGCGTCGAGTGAATAAATAAACCTTCAATACGAATGAAATTGGAATAATTTATCGAGCACATTCACGCACCATAAAACTCTGACCGATAATCGTTTTTCTCGAGTCCATTTCATTGCCTTTAAAGTCAACCAAGCTGGAGCCCAAAATTTGTCAAATATACATCATGGCTCTTCGAATGAGAAGCAATTCGAAGAAATCGAGGTTTCGACTAATTTCAACTAATTGGATGATACGGAGAATTTGTATGTTGCTTTTTTTTTCTGGTTCAAGTTTTCTTTTCAGCAGGATCTTTGGCCTGCTTATCGCGACGATCAAGCCGTTCTTAAAAAAGTTCGCGAGGTATGTTTTTTTTTTTTTTTTTTTTTTTTTTTCAGCGTCCATTAAATTAATGAGAGATCGCTCAAGTGGATAGGGAGAGACGAAATTTTGGACATTGCATAAAATTGAATTTTGTACTTACTGACGCACGGTGCGATGTGAGATCGGCTCTGTTGGTATCCACGGGCGCATCTGTTGCAATTCGTTCCGGTAACACCGTCCTTGCAGGAACACTGTCCTGTACTCTGGTTGCATGTTTTTCTCGACGCTCCGATAGGATGACAGTCGCAGGCTGAAATCAGAAATTTTTCGAAAAATATTTTTAATGAAAATAATATTAATTTTCCATCTTTTATAATGTAAATTAAACAACTGTTCATTATAAAAGGATATTAGTATAATAGGATAATGAAAATATAATAAAAATAAAAATGAACAAAAGGAAAAAAGTTTTCAAGCTTTTTAAATTAATTTTTTTCGTACGGAAAATTAAAAAAAAAAAATGCCGCAGCAACGATCACATTTTTTCTCAGGCTCCTCTCGTTGTCGATACATTTATGGAATTGCGCAAAACTCCTTGACTCGCATTCCCGGTATCAATTACCATTAATCGAATCCTCGCAATTGGGTGATGGCAATTCGCAGATTGAGAGCAAGAGAGAGAAAGATGTCGAGAGAGATGGTACGCACATAAATCAATAATTTAGTAGTCTCTCGTTGATTGTCGTTGAAATTTATCTTCCATTCTCGTATCGCTATATATATATATATATTTATATTCGATCATTCTGATATAATGTCACTCGGTTTCGCAAAAGCCCGAAACAAATTAGACGGAAAGGGAGAGAGGGTTAATCGAGCTCGACCGAGAATCATGTCTCAAGTTCGTGATTCACGAATTGCTGAGAATATTTTTCGATGATAATTCAGGTCAAATCGATTCGACGATGGGTCTTGTGCTACTTGATAAAACAACGGTACAACCTGCGACTATTGCAAAATTATTATTTCGATAAGCACAGCAGATCACTGATATATTTCCGCCTTTTTTCATGATAATTATTGTTCGTTTAGATTGAACGAATGAAAAAAGAAAAAAAAAACTAAGAGATTATGTATTTAGCCACCTGGATCAAGTAATAACGCGTTTGGAGATTGGTATAAATCTTTGAAAAGCATCCTTTCGTGACTCGTATATAATAATGGATAAAATGTATTATATGGTGCACAATATATACTGTAGTAAAATAACCATTAAGTTGATACGATACCATCGTCGTCATGAACGAATGGATAACCATACCATGAGCATACGTATGTATATGTTTATATTATATTTATACTGGTACCACTTTATCGCATTTATCATCCTTAGCCACGATGAACGCAACTATAAAGAGAGAGAAGAGACCCCGGAGAAGATGGTTGACGCGAGAGATCCTCGATTCTCACTGTCCTATACATATATATATATATATATATATATATATATATATATATATATATATATATATACATCTGGCTAAAACTCCTACGCATCGTCTACTATCTTCTCGCCCGATTGGAAATTCTCTTCGCAGCTTCTTTGCGCAACTGGCCTCTCGCTCATAATATACATATGAGTGAGAAATCGATAAGTTTGAACGTATACATACGAGTATGTATTATATGCAAAGCTAAAATTTCCTCGATAGCAACATTCGTATTCAGTGTATATGAATCGTCTCTTATCGCAATATCCACGGTCGAGATTTAATTTGACGTAATCTCCGTTGCCTGTCAAATAAATTAATTTTAATCTTTACATGAATATAAATCTGCCTGACTATCCGCGTGGTTATACTACTCGTGACGGCCTGATCACCGCTACCGTCGACTTCACACAACCCACGCCCCGGGAATGAACGTAATTCATACGAACAAAGAATTAAGAATGATTATCCCAAAAACATAAATATTATAACCGTTTTATTGAATAATTGAGAGGTTCGTATAATTGTCCATCGTTTACCATATTTTGATCTCCATCCGAAGATCAGCCATCAGCAAAGCCTTTTATACGAAAAATAAATATATTTTTTTTTCAAATTACTGAGAACTGTTTTGTCCAAAAATGATGATCAAAGTTTTTCTTTCAATCGAAAGCCGTACATCTCCAGTTATATATATATGAACCGTTTGGTAGTCGAGTGGTAAAATACCAAGCATCAGGCTAGAACTATTATTGTAACAGAAACTACTTGGTCGGGGGTCTCTCCGCTGGGTAAGCACGCACATGAAGGCGAAGAGGCTGATGTGTATATAGGCAATGGGGCGACTATCATTATACTCTCTGTACTCTCATAACATTCATGGGAGAAGGAGAGAGAGAGAGAGAGACACAGAATGATGGGTGGCGTAATCCGGGAGTAGATGCGAATTCCAAAGTATCTCGCTGACGGACAAACGAGCCTTTGTCTCATATCCGTTTTTTCCCCCCTTTCTCTCTGGACCGTATATTTTACATTTTGTCGGTGCTCGCGTGTGTGTTTAAGGAGAATGCATATCACGATACATGGCGTGCATGCTCATCAACGCTGTGATGCACGCGCAGAAGGTGCGGGGGAAAATAAAAATAAAAAATAAAGAAAATGATACGACTCGTAAAAGAGACGCCAGAGAGGTAAAAATGCCTCGTAGCCTCTCGCACGGGCAAATGGGAAAGCACCGTTATCGAGACGAAAGCGAAGATTGGTGAGGTATCGGGATAGTCACCTGGTCTCCCACCCTCGATCTTGTATGTATATGTATATGCGCATTTTAAGCTCGTGCGAGGCTTTCAGATTTATTTTATTTTCTTTACCATCTCATCCTTGCCACTCGCGAGCCTGACACTCCCGAGTGCGAAGACGATTAATCATTCCCACGTGTTTATAATATGCGTGCGTATGTATAGATATATATGTATATGTATTTGCGAGAAAGCGTCAGGGGAGGTCGTCGTAGGTGTTGGAGAGGCCCTCATCTGGCGCCGATGCGAAGGAATCTTGAGACCAAAACGAGAAACTTTGCAAAATTGTTGCAATTATACTACATTCATATTTGAACTATAAATTTCTATTGTTCCCTAAGAATTGATTTTTCCAGATCTCTGTGTGTGGATGAATTTGTTTAACCGCATAGAGAGGTATCAGGAGCACTATATATTGATAATTTTCTTCATGATTTATTTTCAACTCAGAAAAAAAGTCTGAGAAATTACTAAAAACATAAAAATTTTTATCAATTGGACCGTTCCCTCATTGCATTGATTGTTATTAAAAAAAATTTTAATATAAATCTTCAAATTCGAGTAACAGATTGAAAATAAAAGAAACAAAAAGTATCCAGACCATAACTATCGTCGATTTCCGATCAATTATAGTTCATGAAAATCATTTAATTTGATCGAAAATTATATTTTACTTATTGAAAATAATTCGAAGATGACGCGTAGGTTGAAGAATCCCAACGGTACACTGCTCGGGGATATACCAAAGAGGCGAAGTGTTTACATCCGTCCGAAGATTATCGCGGTTTATACAGGCGTACATAAATGAGAAAGATGGAAAGGGGTAAGGGACGTACAGAGAAGATCGGATGAGAGAGAGAGAGAGAGAGAGAGAGAGAGAGAGATTTAAGTTTGGTCCTCACGAAAAACGGCGTTAATAAATTCTACTTATCCGCGAACGAGTTGCCAGTCGGCGGACGAGAGAGGAGTAACATTCAAGTGATGCTGTTTATATTACGTATATTTATTGGTGTGCACGAAAATTCTGAAGACGCAAATGGAGGGAAAGAGGTTGGCGGGAACTTTAAGCCGATTATCGTCGTCGAGTGAGGCGGAGGGTCAACCTAGCCTTGTGAGGTTTCTTCCTCTCTCCCTCTCTCTCTTTCTCGGAAAGTCATCGAGGGCAAGGTACCCTCACTGTGACATTTTCGTCACTCATTGACTGCCGAGGGTCGCGCGTTGCAACAACTCTTTTGCACATCGTGTCCCAAGACAATATAATCATTTGCTCATGAAATTATGGATTTATACAGTTTGCACTTACCCCTGAATTATTATTCGTATAATTTGTATGGACATTTTTTCACCCCAATATAATGAAAAAATAATAATAATAATCATTTGTAGTAACATAATTTGATGAGTTAACTCACGATAACTCTTCACGCAGTGTTTTTCCAAATTAAGGATGTATGAGCACAAGGTGGCGGGAAATGAGCGGAAACGTGGGCGCGGGTGAGCGCGGTGAGCGAGGGGCACGCATGAAACAAGAGAGAGTCGGACCGCTCATTATGCGACACACGCGAAAAATTTCCTTAAAATCGATAATTGTATGTCAAAAGGTTCGTTAACCCCCATTTTTTATGGAACGTATGTAATCGTGATAGTTTTCTGAACATTTAACAGTTTTAATATTGATCGTATCTGATCGTGAAAGATACGAATTTCTGTTTCAAAGTTTCGTCAGCCCAGAATTCGTATATGGCGTGGGATAAATATCTTGATTTCACGAATTAATTACTCGCGTAAAGAGTCGTTGACCCATTTTGAAATTTTGCAGATTTTATCATATACACTTCTGCTACATCATATAAAAAATTCAGATTTTTATATGATCGTGAAGCTAGTGCTCATACATCCTTAATGTCAAAAAATTAGACAAGATTTTTTTTTTCCACATTTTTATATTAATTAAAACTATCTCTATGTTCAATGATATTATTGCGTGTTTTTGGTTTAATAAGCAATGGAAAAAAATCCGAAATGATTATTTCTAAGACATTGAAAAATACATTCAAACATCTTTTAGATGCAATTTAGGAATATTTTTTTAAATTATTTTTTTCAAGAGAGGAGAACGGCTACGACGAAATTCCACTCATATCCATTCCTCTGTATCTTCATCTTTCTCCTCTCTCTCTCTCTCTGCCTTGAGTAACGAGAATGCGCGATAGCGACCAAAGATTGCGTGCCAGTGTCGTCGTCGACGACGCGCTCTTGCGATCGCGAGAGCATCAGGCACAAGCGAAATACGTTTTTATTTACAGCAGCCCTACTGTATATATATATAAATACACAGACGCACACACACACATAGAAAAGCCACGCAAAGGAGATCGAATCGATTTGATTTCTCGCCAGCAAGAGATTTGCCGTTCTCTCGCGCACCTCATCCCTCCATACTACACCGCGATGCAAATATACACCACATACATAGTTTCATGTATATGTTTAAAGTACATATCATGTGCTCTTTGTACAGGGTTACCATCGCCCCGGGGTAAATGCGGGCCGATTTCAAGAGCTGTAGCTAAAGAGAAAGAGGGAGAGAGAGAGAGAGAGAGAGAGAGAGAGAGAGCAGCTCCCGCGAGTAAACGAGATCCTCGCGGTGAAACAATTTATAACACGAAGCTCGCATATCGCGCGCCCACTCACTGGCTTCTACTCCCGATTTTGTTTTTATCCATTTTCTTTTTGGATCCCGAGCTACGCTCTAGTACTAGTATAATGTACTGCGGGGTCACGGTTGGAGGCGCGATGGAAACTGTGATATTAGCCTCTCGGCGCCGGCTACACGTTTTTTTAGTATTTTTTTTTTTTTCGTAATTGGAAAAGATAAAAGCACGGTAAAAATTTGCCCAGGATAACATTGAAAATTAGAAAGGCTTAATTTATTTAGTTTGATTTGAAAAGAAAAGATTCAACATAAAATTTTGAAAGTGTTGCTCAGGTCGATTGACTGTGTGCGTCTCTCTCTCTCTCTCTCTCTCTCTCTCTCTCTCTCTCTCTCTCTCTCTCTATCTCTCTCTTTCTCTATCTCTCTCTCTCTCTCTCTCTGTATCTCTCTCTATCTCTCTCGTTGCTGTAAAATCATTTTTACCTCACTGAAAGTTGTATAACATGAGAGAAATTTCTCCATAAATTGAGAATTCATGTGATATGATGTGAAAAAAATACTACACGTTTCGTTAGGATTCTCGCGATAAACGAGTTCTCGAATTACTCCGAGGATAAGATAGAGCTGAGATATATAAGGCAGTTTCGTTCTCGTATGGATCTCTTGATAGCGAGACACTTGCGAGGGAGTGAGAGAGAGAGAGAGAGAGAGAGAGAGAGAGAGAGAACATGGGATAAGCCGGTACGACGATTGTGTGTAGTAAAAAAAAAAATAAATAAAAAACGCGGTATATTTCGCGTTCGGAGTTGTGGTGTCCAAGTCAATTTCCACGGATGTCTTTCATCCCCCTTCGCGATGAAAACGAGAGCAAACGAGAGCGAGGCAATTCGTATGCTAGTTCGCCCACTTTATTTCCCGACCGAAATCTTCTTATATACTCTCTTTATATTTATACGTATATATATATATATATATGCACTTTCGCACCGGGTAGCTCGTACATTTGATGGTCATCCAGTGTGCGCCCACATCGTCTTATTTTTCTTTCTCATCTCCTTCTTCGTCCTTTTCCACTTCTTTTTATTCTCGTTTCACCTGGTCACCCTCTTGTACAGATACTTCAAGTATCGTACATTCTTTTTTTATTTTTTTTCCCCGTCTGTTTCAGATCTTCCGGTCTTCACTTCGTTTATACACCCGCGGTCACGATAATAAACGGAATACAAAAAAAAAATGTGAAGGACAAAAAAACCGAAGGAAAGAAAGATCTCGCCAAAATTCAATGCGAGCGATGACCACACCTCGTCCAATCCCTTCTCGCATGACCGTGCGAGAGCCAGGATACCCGGAGAGGCGACGTAAATGCCCAATTAAATCGGTTGAACGAGTTGAAGAAGAAGGAGCGACAAAATACGCGAGAAAGAGTGAGGCAATAACAGAAGGGGGGGGGGGGAAAGAGCATGGGCATTGACCAGGCATCTCTCGTCCTGGGATCTTGCTGCGGGTACCCGCGAATACTCGCCAATTTATTAATCGGATTATCGGGCTGATTTCCCAGCGGAGACTCAAGCTCCGCGGTCCACAACACGCGCGACCAGTTTTCATATATATATATGTACCCATATTATATATGTATCTGCATTTTGTGGGCACTACGATACACGCGATAAAGTCGATTTCTCGCGATTCATATATATAGTACATGTCTCCCTCACTACTATATTCATCGTTTCACCATCGAGCGAATTCCCGCTGGACAAACTACACGAAATTTTCACTTTATCAAATGTTAAAACATTCCAAAATTATATTACACCTTTTTGAATCCGAAAATAAAATCACAATATACTCATCTCGTTTTCGACATTTTATCGCTCTTCCGAAAAGAGATCAAAGCCTTTTCCTGCGTGTAAACCTTAAACCTTAATACACAAGGAGATGACTTTGATGAATTCGACCACTATCATAGAATGATCGAAGGATTTCGAGGCTGTGATACAGAGACAAGGATACTTTATACATATATTTTCGATCCACAATTATATTTTTTTCGAAATTATTATTCCTCTGAAATTGCATGATTTGTTTATGAATTGTAAGCAGATTTGAAATTATCGCATTGAGCTGCACATTCATGTAGATCTACTAAAATTAAAAAAAAAAAAAAACCTTACCCTATAAAAATTTTTAAAACAAGTTTCGAATGTGAAAGTTTAATCCTTCGAGAACGAGCGACAGGTATCTCTGTTTGGTTTGTAACCCGGACAGCTGTCTCCTGCCCTCAAAGAGTTATAAATCGATTTTTAGAAATGCGCGCAGTTTTTTTTTTCTCGAAGAAAAATCATAAAAGTTGTGCATGAAAAAATGTCTAGTGAAAATCATGCTTTTGAAATTTTCTATGTCGCTGTAGTTCACTCAGAAAAAGGGTACGACGAAAAATGTTGCAAAATTTTTTTGACTCATTCAGATGGAAAATTTACATTTATCAAATTAGTTTTCACTGAAAATGAAGCTGTTAAAAAAATATATACTGTGAAAACGATTTTTGAATAACATTAGAATTCACTGTAAAACAATAACTAGCCAAAATAACTCCGAAGAAATTAAAATTTGTTCACCGTTATTCAATCATAAAATAATTTTTCATGATTTTAATTGGAACTGTGTTGATTTTATCCTTGGTCGTGATGGCGAAGATGAATTGCCATTGCCCCTCGAATGCGTAACACACACGTATAGATGCTTATACATATAGTTTTACCGCAGCCACAAAACCAGCGCGACTGATTCTGGTGCTGGACGGTCGACAGCCACAATTCACGGCTCGTTGGATCCTCTCGTCGATGACCGAAAGTTCATTCTATTGTAACGTTATATACATGTATAGATATATATTTATTTTAACCCAATGCTCGAAAATTTCCCGTGGGTAAAGAGCCAAGCTTATCGCGGTTATATCGAGTCCGAACGATCGGAAATCCTGAACGTGTATATAGTATCCTCTCCCCCATGTGTACGTGAATATCCTTTCTGCTGGTTGAATTCGTATGGTTTTGCCCCATGCTGCAGAATTTCCAAAAATATATACGCGTTATCCGCGCCATTCGCCGATAAATTGCCAAATATTCGTTGTTTCGTTATGCTCCCTCTTTCTCTAATTTGCTCTCTTTACGTGCATGTAACTCGTGAAAATTGGAATTTACGAGATAATGGCACCGTATCTTCGAAAAAATTGATCGGTCACGATATAATATATCGAACGATTTTGGCCTTTATTTTCCGACATTATCAAACGATCGTGTTTCACATCTCGCCGAGTTTCGTAAAAAAATGCAAATGTCGCTGAGAGCAATGTGTATAGCGAGAGAGTTAACCTAGCAAGATAAGATATATCCCGCAAAAAAGTGTCTCTCGTGGGATTTGCGAATGGGAAAAAGGATCCTTCGAAAAGTTTGGACTGTCCGGCTCGACTGCCTGCTGACCCAGGACCTTCCAGACGAGTTTTTTTCCAGCATACTTTTTTTTTTCTCTTTCTTCTCTCTGTATCTCGTTCTCTGTTTGGCCTTTTAGTTCGATATTTCCCTGGAGACTCGACCATCCTTCAACTCATCCCTCAAGCGAGCGTCCTATCGTTCTGAACGTCCTTTCTGGAAATTGTCCTCTTGTTCTTCACCTCCTCAAGCACGTATATATATATATATATATATATATATATATATATCTATCTATATATAACATTCGTTCTTTCGCTTATATAACCGGACTTTGCTGGGCTCTCGATGAGTCTCGCGATACCGGGGGTAAAAGCTTATCGTGCGCCAAAACTCATTATTTTTCGAGGAGAAAATATATTTCCCACGGAAATATCAATAATGTCTTTTATATGAGAATTGTTCGAAAAAAAAAAAACATATATTTGGTATTTCACGATGTCCAGCCTGTACATCACGAATATACACTTGGATATATCGAGGATATTATTTGAGAAATCGAGATGAGGCTACACTGTCGCTATGAATTCCGGAGACGCGAGTTCAAAGATTTATTTTGTCTCTCCTTCTACTCTACTTTACGGTTTTCCTCTTATTATACGGATAAAAGATTTCTCGAAGCTCTTCCGCGAACAGAGAGCTTTTCCAATGGATTTTCCGGAACAAATCCTACCTACCAGATCTTCACATTACGTATACAGTATAATATAAATTGTAAATGTGTCAACGAGCTTTTCGCAGGACTTTCCTTTAATATAATAACAGTTTTAATGATTCAAATATTGATATTTCTTAATTACGGCAATGTTCGTAAAGATACCAGACTCAATTTAGGAACTACAGTATTATTTTGAGACTCTGAGCCTCGATAATTTATTCTCTAAGCAGCTTCAAATACCGCTTAAGACTTTGAAAAACTGGATTTTTTACATTTACAAAATTTGGATATAGATAAGCTTAGACGATCGTTATGACTACTGTGACAAATGGATTTAGGATAAATTTATTTTCCAGTGACAAAGTTACAGATAAAATTCATTAAAATGACCGCATTGACGTTGGTATGATTGAATAAGTATATTAAAATAAATGCCAAAGCTACAAACTTTTGTTATAACGATCATAATATCAAACACAAGAACCTCGCAAAGCTATTCGTAGTTCAGTATATACTTTCGTCAGCTCTCTGATGATTGCGTAATGAAGTAATTTTAACAAAAGCGAAAGCGTGGGACTACTCTTATCTTCTTTCGATTCCTATTTAACATGTTTCGTAGAACTTTTACGTGTCAAGCCTGTTTACTCGCTGGAAGTTGCACCGATGAATACAACATCGATTTCAGGATGTAGAAAGAATAGGATGTGAGGAAGATGGGGGAAAATAAAATCGTGAATCCGATTCAAGAATCGAAACAAGCTTTTTTATCTGGTCTTCTTTTTTGGAGCTCCAATGTGCAGCTAGATCAAGCTAGATTTATTCGTGTCACGACGACGACGACGACGTAGACTTCGAGGCTTTTCATTTCACCCTCCCGAGCTTTCCCACCTTTCGCTCCTTCTATACGAGTATATATATTCTCAATTCAGAGCTCGAGACATCCTTCTCTCAATCCTACACACGAAACCAGAACGTGGTAGTTACCCCGCGAAGAAATTCGCATTCATAACTTGAAGTTCTCTCACTCTCGTCGTGCTTTTGCCCACCCATATATAGTATATGTTTCCTCGCGGGGTAACCATATATCACGATCTGGGTATGTGTGTGTGTGTGTGTGTGTGTGTATGCGCGCCTTCGTGTGTGTAAGGAAGAGTTGAAGCGAGCCTTGGGCACATCACGATGAGAGTGAGAGAACTTCGAGTTATGAATGCGAATTTCTTCACGGGGTAACCACCACGCTCTGGGTTCGCGTTTGATTATGTCGCGTGTTGGAACGAGAGAAAGAGATATGTATATATATATATATATATATATACTATGAAGGAGAATCAGCAAATTGTTTCCCTTTCGTGTACACAAGAACTGATTGCTGCCACATAATTCTCTCTCGCATACACGCCGAGAAAGATGTTTCTCAGCGTGTTAAAGGAATACTTGAAAATTTCTTCACCAGACGAAATTTTCTGTACCGCTGCTCTTTTTTCATTGTGCATACTAATGCAGATACGTGTATATCGCCTCTGGTTCTGCCACGAGGAGGGACAGTTATACGTGACGACCTGGCAGACTTGCGGCTCAAGAGACGTTTTCTATGTCAGATTTTTCCCTGCTATACGCTGTACCTAATATTCACCCACAGCAGCTTCTTTTTTTTTATCGATACTTTTTCTCAACGAGAGGAAAAAAGCTCTTCCGGCAGCGACATTTTACCATACATAAATCCAGATGCGAATTTACGGAACCCTGGCGTGTATTCCGCGCTCGCGAGTAAAGCGTTCGGCACGTTGAGGAAATTGGAAAATCACCCCAATCGACACTTATCGCATCTACAGACGACGACGACGACGACGACGACGACGACGACGACGACGACAACGACGACTGGATATGTATGCATGAGATGAAATAAAAATTGAGGATCGCGAATCTGATATAGTGTAGTTGGTAAAAATAAAATCGAGGGGATGAATTATGGAGGGTGCGTATTTAGATTTTCGCAGAGTTTCGAAAAGACGCGTTTGATCCTCTTAACTCGTAATATATCGGTGGATAACTGCGGTGAAGGCAAAATATCATTATGTGAATTATATTCTAGCTTGGTAAAAGTATGGTAAAAATGAAAAATATGCTATCGAGAAACATTATCCGCGTTACTTTACTCTTTGCGAGTTTTTTTCCAAAGTTTTTTTGATATTTTATTTAACACAAAAAATATGTTTGCTTTTATGAGTATATTTTCATCGTAAGTAAACATATAAGGCATATACATCATACCTATGTACTTGCTCCGATGCAGTGAAAAACAGTACGGAGGAGATGATGCTGAGATTGAAAAAAAAAAAGAGAGATCCGTATAAGAGTTAAGAACGGAGCAGAAGAGAAAACCAGCAGCAGGCACCTGTGGATAACGCTTTTAGCTGTTCTCCGGGCGAGTTCCGTAGCTCTTTTGCCGCGTTATATCTTGCAGAATAAGGCAGGCAACGAGTTAAAGCAGCAGGAGCGAGGCAGTTGCGTTATTTACTCGATTTTCGCGTCCGCGTGCAGATACACACACACACACATACACACACACACACACACACACACACACACACACGCACACACTAATACAACGTTTATGTCGCTTAATACACGACTATATACGAGAGCAGCGAAGAGTATATATGTATAAGGTGGATCGCGAGTAACATTACCGCTGTTGCACGTAGAGATCTTTGGTGGTGAACACAAGCGGGGTGCTTGTATGTATTATACAGATGACCCCGCGAGATATATCCGTGCACGGAGAGGAGAGTGTACGAGAAGAGAGAAAGAGAGTTTGGGAGGAAAGGAAAGAAGAGAGAAAACTGGTTTCTTCGTGTCTCGGGGAGGTTCGTTTCGCCGTTGCAGTGAACACTACACATATGGCAGAGAGTATGGAAAGGAAAGGAACAAGAAGAGGAGAAATCGCGCGAAGGCCAATATAGAGAAACAGGACAGAAGGAGTGAGAAACGCGACGCGAGAGATGCCCACCTGTAGGACGTCACGGAAAGACTTTGGCTCTATGCGCTCTTGAGTGATGTTAAAACGTGTATTTGGGCTTCATACATATCGCTGGGAACAACGGGGAAACATCTGGACCACGGTCATTCGGATGTTTTTGTCCTTTTTTTTTTTTTTTTGAAAAGTGAGAGAGTCATTTTTCGGAAAGAATATAATTATAGTACTGTTCGAGTTCAATGGTGCAATAATATCGAGCAACAATGAAATTTGTAATATTGCTCCGATTTTAATGAGTGGTGGTTTATTTTGTTTGTTATAATATGTTCAATGAATCTATCACTCGATTGAATATTTGTGACAAGACCCATTGTTTGTAAATTTGGCATTTTTTAAAAACTATTATTCAAAATATTGAAATCAACAATAGTTATTTTTTTATTATCAAGGAGCTTGTACTCGCACACTCGGGGTATCGTTCCTCCATAAACGTACCATAACTTTTCATTACTGTCAATTTGAATGTTAAAAAATTCGTTTCTTCTATTTTATTCAATTGTAACATTTTTGACAAAATGATATTTTGAAAGTTTTGTCTAAATGCAACTCTCATATACGAATCGGCAAACAGCTTGACTGCTATAACTGGAGTACATCTGTTTATAGTGGTCGTAGCTGATGTATACGATGGTATAAAGCCACATATGAGATCGTATAAGCCAAATTGTCTGTTTACAGCCTCAGCTATTATTACATACCACTTATTTTACAACACGTCCAATAGTGAAATTTCTATCCTCTCTTTCTCCCGACAGAGCAGGTATTTATGATTCCTGATATAAAAGTTTTGATCGCTGTATGCATGTATATATATTTACGGGATGCAGCCTTGTAGTACGTTCTCTTATATACCTAATTTAGTATATCATCAGCGAGGCTCTCTCTCTCTCTCTCTCTCTCTCTCTCTCTCTCTCTCTCTCTTTCTCTCTCTCTCTCTCTCTCTCTCTCTCTCTCTCTCTCTATTGGGGTACGTGTTTGCTTTTCTCGCGCGTTGACGGAAAAAAAACAAAGAGAAAATATACGAAATATATAGACGCGTAGTTAACTACAGTTTTTCTGCACTATCGGCCATTCGTAAGGAGTTCCTCTTGCTTGCTATTTTCTTGCACCTTGGCTCTTTGATTGCACCTCTTTGATTGCACCTTTTGGCTCATCTCATTGTCAACTAACATTAGTCGATGAAAAGAGCTAAAAAAGTGGGAACCAAGTGAAACGACGAACGAGGCAAACCAAAACTCCGATCCATATATATACTTGTATGCATAGTACATTCCTTTGCTCGCTCCTTCGATTAATTTATTACTTGCATCTTCAACACTTTTTTTTTTTAATTTCGTGACGTCGTTCTCAACTATGAGCTAGAGAACTATCCGCCTAAACTAGAGGACGGAGTCAGCATCGTGAAGAATGAGAGATTCGAGAATTGAAAGACCAGCGATGAGCTCATCGAATGCCCGAGACACGTAGAGGGAGGGCCGAGAGAAGGACGAGTTCCGAAGGCACGTACACCAAGAGCTTCAGGAGAGCTTCGTTCGTAGCCCGATCAGGAAATACACACACCCATACATACACATACACACACACATGCACACACACAAAAGTATTGCCAGGACGAAAAGTTAGATATACATCGAAATTCGATTCGCAATTCGTGATAGAGAATGTAGAAGAGAGAGGGATGTGACACTAAAAAAAGAAGTAGAAAGCCCTGCGATGATCCATGAGCAGGCACTTTAAAAAGATTTGAAAATTCAACTAAATGTTTTTACAACCCGTCGATCGACGATTTTAGCTTTTCAAGTTACGCCTTGAATGAAAGAACGGCAAATCGGTAGATCATGAAGAAAATATGAAAAACTCGGGAGGCTTCTCATCTCTGTGATCGTTAGAATTGAAAAGATTCTGTCACGATATATCTTCTTGCTTATTTTAACAGGAATTATTCTGTTTTTTTTTGTTACTCTGAACAACGAAGAGCGACCGTGAATGATAAAATTTACCGCCATAAGCTCCCGGCGGTAAAGTTCTTCACGCGATCTCCGGCCAGGGTGAAGTTTGCGTTTGACTATCGAAAAATTGACAAGTCTTCTATTTTAATGAACAATCGTCAATAAATATATGAATAGTCATCCCGAAAGCCTAAAAATCATGATCGTTAGTTTTTTTTATGAAAAAAAATCGATATGATTATTCTTTCGTAATTAATATCAATCTGGGAATAATAGCCAATAATAGTTTCGTTGATAACCGTTATGGTAGTAGTTTTCTTGTATCGATCACGAGTGTTCGAATGAAAACCGTTCGGTTCGAACGAACCGAAAAAAATTATGAACGATTGTCACAAAATCCAAAAAATTGCAACGTCTCTGGGTAAACTCGTCGGTAATTATTGTCCCTTAAACAATACACGTTTTTTGGTGTAACAGTTTCAAGTCATTTGAGAAAAGAATGGTTTTTTTTTTGGCTTTTGTGCCAATGATGGTCGTCTCGTCTGGTCTCAGGAGCTCTGTTATCGTCAATATCGTCAAAACGCGGAATCAGAAAGGCGGAAATAATATCCGGCCTCGCGGGGGATGTAGCATTGGTTTGCAGAGAGACTGCTCACGAGCGTTTCCACGACGCGAGACCGCAGGCTAGCGTGTTCGATTCGTCCTCTTTCATGAGCGTCTCTGCGTCGCCGTTATTCCACACACTCTACCTTGATGTATATATATATATATATATCGTCTTTCTTTGCGTCTGCGACGATCGTGGCAATATCTTTCGCACGGCTTCACGATGACGACTCTGAAGCTCTCAAACCGCATCTATACATATATACATATAAATATATGTATGTACGAATGGGATATTCCACGTGCGAGTGGATTGATTTTCGGAGAGAAATTTTTTTCATACTTCATTCGATTCGCGAACGAGCGTTTCAAAAACGAAAGTTGACTAACAGCGGCGGCTGTACAAATAATAATACGATTGAGAAAAAAAAATTCTTTGATTTCATTTTTATATATAAAGGGGCTCCTTTCCAAAACAAATGGTAGTAAAAAATGTACGCGACATAAATGATTCTGAAAAATCATTCCGCTGTTCGCTGACTCCAAATCTACAACTCGTCCCATCGCAGCTTCGCAATGACGTAGCTCTCTTTCACGCCGGATAATCAGTTCTTCTATGGTAAGAATCAAGACAAGAAACGGAGAGTAGAAGGAGAGAGAGAGAGAGAGAGAAAGGACCGGAGGTTACGCGAGACCCTCGTTTCCGTCGCTCTCGAGATTATCTCACCGCCACCCAGCATCCCCCTCGATCACTTTTCCCGATTCACGATAAATCGACCATGTACTTTCTTTCCCCCCTGTCTCTCTCTCTCTCTCTCTCTCTCTCTCTCTCTCTCTCTCTCTCTCTCTCTCTCTCTCTCTTTCTCTCTCTCTCTCTCTCTCTCTCTCTTTCCCTTTTTCCGTTTTCCTCGCTTACGTACTACAGTCTGGAGTCTTCGATTTCTAAGATTTTAGTTGCAGCCAGTGACGTTATAACTATATACATCACATCGTCTGGCTTCTCCTTATCGAACGTGTATAAGATAAAAGAAACAGAAAAGAAAATATCTGCACATGCCCTTCTTTATCTCTTGTGAACGATGAGTATTCTCCGACTGGTTACCGAATATATATGATCCTGGAAGTGATCAAGGCATCTCGACGATACGAAAGATCCTATTTAATTGCGATAATTTTTTCACGATCAAAAATCTTCTTCCTTACTATATATATATTTATATAGAAAACGTATATCGTAAATACGAGACGGAGAGCCCCGAGAGCATTAGGAGAGTGAGCAAGAGGGAGAGTTTAATTAAGATATCCGGTAGAGAGGAAAGAGAGAGAGAGATATTATATATCTCTCGCTTTTCTCGTTCAATGTGTGTATTAAAAACCTTTTATTTCAAGTCGCGAGAGCGCCCCACCGCGCGCTCACTACAATATTAATCGCATCGATTTGTAATGAATGAAAGACGCGAAGAAGATATCGAGAACTCTAGCGAGTTGTATAGTTATATACGTAAATAGTTATGCTCGAGCAGCATTAAAGTTACGCGGTCGTGCACACACGGAGGCTCTTGACTTTACCTCGCGGATTTATAATTACGCAATTCCTCACACTCTTACTGACAAGAGCACAGATAACACGCGCCAGATCCGGATCTCTCGTTGGCGAATATGTATACATAGATTCGGATAAAATTATTAAGATTCAGTTGGGGCGTGAAAAAATGATATAAAAAATATCCGCATTTTCATTTTCCGACCCCTCTTGTAATTCATCATCTCATTGTGAAGCCGTCTCCCTCGCTAATATATGTATGAGCCAATCAATCCACGGTGAAAGAATAATTAACCTTTTCAACACCCAGACGTATTTTTCGATGTATAAATAAAAATATGATAACAATAAATAAAAACAATGGGATGGAAAAAAAAATTAACAGTTTTTTTTCTCCTATCGACGAATAAAGCATCGTTTATATTGCAACATAATTTGTTTTTATGCGTCCAAAATTATGTGCTCAAGATTATTATGGGTTTTTCGATGGACCAACTGAATGAAAGATTGTCTTCCGGCCAATCACAACACATTAACAACTGTTCTCAGTGTAAATTTACAGTTATACTCGTATTTTTCTATATTATTCACACGTTTATTGAATCCAGAAAGGATAACAAATGAGGATTATCAATAAAAGTAACCTATTAGTAAATTTAATGGCAAAAAAGTTGATCTTCAAGGTGACGACCCAACCTCATTCAATACTCAGGGCGTGGATAAGGTCGGAAAAATCCTTACGTATTGAGAACCCAACGACAACAAAAATAATAATATTAATAATAATAATAATTAAAAAATATTCCTAATACCCCACAGTTAATTCTACAATTAAGATTTTCTTTTATTGTCAAAAACGTAACTGGCACTGTAGGAATCTTAAGCACCCCTTCTAAACTGAAAGGAGAAGAGGGTTGTGGAAAAAAAAATTTGAAATATTCTCGAGGTATATGTCAGGTGGTATGAGAGAACAATGTCATAAAGGAATTTATGATTTTCCTTATCGTGCCATTTTCCGTCGTTGCGTGACTCCGGCGGACACGTTGATACGAGATTGAAGCTACTCTCGTCAATGTAGAAAAGGGGATGAGAGAGAGAGAGAGAGAGAGAGAGAGAGAGAGAGAGAGAGAGGAAAATATCTCGAAGAGCGTTTGGGAATCTCGACAAAGTAATATCTCCAAGTCGTATAACTCCTCCATCTGGATATCGTCACTCGCAAATGCCTCGCATATTTCTCGTCGCGGCTCCGATTCGCCGAGAAAACTTTACTATACAGTCATATATATCTCGTTCCTCTGTCTATACGAGCCTCGTTATGACCGAGCTAATTCGCGCTGAGACAAACAAAACAGGATCGCAAAAACATTTATCGTTTCGTGACTCGAATTCTATGTCTGGTTCATCAAACACGCTGTAGATTCACGTTGATAAATTCTCAGCCATTATTTGTTCATTTTTATGAGTCCGCGTATAGCAATATTAAGTTTACATTAGTTTCATTAATTATTGTCATTTTATCTTTGTTGCATATATCTTCGATATATTTGAATATTTTCGTATGTTTTATATCGACTTCGCGAATATTAGTGACGATACGTTTTCTTCATCCCTGGGGGATGCCCATTCGTTTTTGCTCTCACCGGGGAACTATCAATACCGGAGCTACACACTAGCTCGCGAGTGCAACTTGGCTCTCGGGAAGTTGGCCTCTTCATCGATCATATTTAATTGAAACCGGACACCCGCTCTCTGCCGTTATATACACATAAAATGTATATGTATATTATATAGAGAAACCTATATAAATCTCGATGTATACGTCGACTATTTTCACGGTGGCCGGTCTCAAAAGAACGATGAGAGAGGAACGATGATAGCCGCGGGTGGTTCTACAAGTATATATGAATTCTCGATACTCTCCCTAGTCGTGAATTTCACGCTTCCATATTAATTTCAGAGCAGCCCTAAATATCAAAACGCGAGAGGGAATTTCATGGAAAAAGGGAATAAACGCGTTTGCGCCGGAGTTTATTGCAGCACGACATGAAATATATTTCATTTCCACGGTAGAAATTAATTTTAAACAAAAATAAACGACGATCTAGATATTCTAATTAATGATACAATTAAAGTAAAGTAATAAAGCACCGAGATAATCATCATCAAGGTTATACATTAACGATTTTTTTAAACTTTTTTTCTCACCTTCGTTCATCACAAGCTGGGTGCTCATTTTTTTATCGCCATTCTTTTTTTAATCCCCCAAGAGCCACGTGTCCGCGACACACTGGCCCGGAATCTTCGCACGAGAGGAAAGAGTGAATGAGCACGAACGGATAAGTATAGTGTGAATGGGAAAAGACTCTCATATACGGAGCACGATCATGAATGCCACACTCTCTGTTGAACGAAGCGCGAACAAGCCAAGAGACGTCGTGCCGCGCGTCTCTCCGTAACACGTTTGATTGGGCTCCGCGATATATATTACTACCATAGACGTTTTTTTTTTTTTTTTTTTTTTTCACTACGTGTCTTGAAGAGGAACCCGAGACGTTTGAGACGAGCGTGGGCTCATCCGGAAGACAAACCAATGGGGGGTCTTTTATTTTCTTTCTTCCTCTCTCACACGCATACACACACGCTCTCCGGAATATTTTTTTCTCTCTTGCCTATGAAGGCTTTGGGTAAATAGTTGAACAGTAATACGGGTAAATAAGGTGCTGCGTGTTCAAACTATAATTGACGTGTGATATTCTCAATTGGTGAATGCGTAACGCCACACAGCCGCGGCCACACTGAAAGCGTGCCAGACCTCTTGAGAGTAATTATTTCCATGAAATAGGTGAAAACTTTTTTTGCGTCTCATGCAGTTCATCAGTTTGACTGCTTCGTGGTCGAAAAAAATCTCAAGGATTACGAGACAGCGTGCATATATACGCATTTTTTTTTTTTTTTAATACACCATTTTAAGAGTTAACAAATTTGTCAAAAAATTAATTTTTTTTGCTATTTTAACGTACACATTTTGCTGTGTTCTGCACACATTCGCTGTGCTACATATCGAACAGGACAGTCTCACTGTCCTGGGAAAGACAGATTCGCTCTGCTGCGATTTTTTTTTTTTCAGAGGATGAAAGGGAAGAGAAGATGCAAAAGAGAGGCTCCGTAGCCCAAGCGACTGATCGATAGTTGTTTCTTCTTCGTGTACGTGTGCGTTCGAAGCGGCTCGAGTGGTATGCCCGAGAACCGAGAGAGCGAGAGGTTTGAAGGAGGGTGGCGAGGAGGGCATATTCGCCCGACGGATGCAAAATATGTATACGAGATGAGCGACGTCGCGACGCGTGTGAGCGCGCGGTTAATGACGGGCGTCTCGAGAGTTAATGAGACAGTCTCGCTGAGAAGGAGACGCGAATACTATACGCGGGAGTGCATCATCCGATTGACGAAGACCCGATGCACACAGAAAATATGCGATTACTGCGATTGAAAAAATTATTTTGTCATCCTAATACATAATTTCCACTGCTTGAAGCCTATTATTTCTCATTTTTGTGCACCAATAAATTCGATCCAATCAAAAATATTTGGAAGTTTAATCGAGTCAATGAAATGTTTACTGGGACCGTTATTCTTCATTGAACTTCTATACTCGATGTACAGGGTGTCCAATAGGAATGTGTGAAAACTAATCGAATCTCCCCTCCCTCTCTAACATTGTAAGGAACCCTGCGTTTCAGAAATTTGTACCTGAGACCTGTCAGTTATATTCTAGCTGTGGTAGAAAGCGGACAGTCTTCTTAAAAATGAGTGAGCTAACTATCGAAGAAAAAGTTTTTCCCATTGAATGTTATTATTCAAGAGGGAAAATTTATAGTGAAGCGTTCAGAGGCTTTCGTACGAAGTATGGAAGTAAAAAAGTCAGAAGCGAAACTACTCTTAGAACGTAAGAATTGAATATTTTTTATATCAAGGTTTATGAACAATCAGATCTAAAGATCTCATGTTTCAAAATTTTTTAGATTGTAACTATTTTTTTTTTTTCCGTTTGCAGAGTAATCGATAATTTTAAAGAGTACGGAACATTACAGAACCGTAGAAAAGATTTGTCAGGCCCTTCCACCTCGGTAACTACAGAGGAAACGATTAAAGCAGTTAAAGACTATTTTGAACAAAATCCTCAGTCTTCAATCCGTAAAGCCGCTGAAGCTTTAAAAATAAGCAAATCGTCGTTGCACAATATTCTACGTCATTTTTTGAAAATTCTAATGTGGTGATTCAAATGGCTCACATTTTGAAAATATTTATCATTGATTTTGACATTTTTTTTAGTATTTGCTTAAATATATAATTTTTTCTATGGAAACATCGTTTTTTTGTAATAAATTGACATAAAATAAAAATGACAACTCTCTTCTATTAAAAAAAAATTCCACTGATCTGGTTCCTTTATTTATTGCAAAATACCAATTTATTAGTTTTCACACCTTCCTATTGGACACCCTGTATATATCAAAAAAAAAAATTTTAATGATTTATTCATCAATGGTTCATTCGTTTATTCGTTAATTCTTCTCTCGAAATCATTAATCAATTATTGAAGTTAAACACAAAAGTATTTTCTTTCGTATGGCTATTTTAAATAATTTTTCTTCAATTTTCCATCGAGGTCAGAACGATTTCATAATGGCGCAAGCAATGCAGTTATATATATATATATGTGTGTATTCTCCTGAGAGATTCTCGATGCTCCCGAGCGGCCTCGTGCCATGCACTTTTATCGTCGCCCTCCTCGACGAATCTCGCTGCTGTTGGACGCCAATGCCGGTATATATGTGCATGGAAGGATCGTTTTTCTTCAAAGTGCCGGGTTCTGCTCCTCGCGATCTCACGAACATGCATGTATGTATAAGTATATATGTATATATATATATGATTCGCAATGCACAGAGATGAGTTTACAGGCAGAGAGAAGAGAGCATCGAGGGATGCGAGGGGGGCACGAGAGGATGGGATGAGGAGTTATATACCCGCGTCGTGCCGCGCCCTTAAATTATTCGCGCAATTACGGTGTACCAGAGAGAACGAACGATTTATATGTGTGTGTGTGTGTGTATGTGTGAATATATGTATCGCGTGTATAGTACAGTCATAGAGCACACTTCGCAGTGTTTATATATATATATATATATATATATGCCACAATCTAGCAAAGAGCCCGCGTGATCCCGACGCGTATAACCAACGCACTTGCCCGAGAGTACGTGCAGGCGCGCGAGAAACATACATCATATATGCAGTTCCTCGTCATTGCACCAAGGAACACTCGATCCACTTCCATCCCAATATCATTTGTTTCTTATCAATGTGAAGATTTAATTTAAATCCAGCTAAGTGTATCGGTCCGGAGAATAAATTCAAGCTTATATTCCTATGAATAATGTTTTGTTATTGGTTTGAATTTAATTCGACTCTTTCGACAACATTGACAATTTTTTTTCCATCTGCCAACGAGAGCCGTTGGAAGTTTTAAGCTCGACGGTTTTTGGAGTTCTAACGTACCCCCAAAAAACACCATAAATGGTGTACAAAAAGTTCAGACAAGTACATTTCCTTGCATCGTTTTATTTTTCCTTACAAAAATATGTCAAACATAAATAGTTGTAAAATAAATCCTCACAAAAAGTTCTCAAATAAATTCAAATCATCCAACTCACAGTTGCCAAGTACATCCAGCATTCTTATTGTTTACATTGTTTATTAACCATTTATTGGAAGTTTTAAGTTCGACGGTTTTTGGAGTTCTAACGTATAAGTCAGATTAATGCAGACGTGGTGGATAGACGGAAAAGCTTTTACTCAGAGTGAAAAATAATAATTATAATCACTGTGCCTAATTTCATTTCGTTGGTCAATTCAGCAATGAGTTTAGTCAATTGCGACATTCCAGATATTTCTTCATAACCAAATGGTTGTAATTTTTGAATTGTTGATACGAACATAAATAATATGCTCTGGGGATTATCGGCAAAAAATAAAGTTTATTGATGTGCATATTAATGATTATATGTTTATGTGCATGTACAACACGTAGGCATTACACAATCTAGACTCACGTTGGTTGACAAAAGTTTCATTTCAGAAATGTCTCTTTGCACGAGAGTTTCGATAATTTACTAGTGACGAAAATTCATTGAATAAATGTACTTTTCTCGATGTAATTTTCCGACGGAACGTTACGCTCGATCTACTTCTATATCTAAACAGACCTACGAGTGGTATACGGCAACCGTCGTTTTAATACATTATACGAACGTCTTAATCGATATAATAGTCGCGGGTCAGTGGCACGTTGTCTCGTATCGTATCGTTGTTCATATCACTTTTATTCCGCACCAGATCCATTCTTTTTACGATATCCTTGTTATTGCTCGATTCATTTTATTTGTCCAAGTCGAAGAGCATTTTTTTTTTTTCATGCTTTTATTCGTTTCTTTTTTTTTTTTATCGATACTCCCACGTTTGTTGCAGTCGTTTCGCGCGGGGCACGGAGTCCGCTTCCTGGAAATCTCGATGGAGGTACTAAAATATTTATAAGTCTGGTTCGCTACTCACTCGTTGTTTTCCTCATCGGATCGATGTCACTGGGGCTGCCGGTCGATCGTGCGATTTATAATAACGGAGCCTGCTGACTCTTTATCTCGGTCGCGGCAAAAAATACGATTTATAATACGAAAATTCGCGGCGGCTGACTTGGCTTACAAAAAAAGAAAAGAAATATAAAAAGGATCTCTCTCTCGCTCTTTCTCTCTCTCTCTCTCTCTCTTTTATATGATTGTGATTCGCTGGCTGGAGAGAAAAATCGAGAATTTTACGATTCGGCTTAGCGGTATAATTTATTTCAATCGTTAAATATAAAACGGAAATATCAAAATTATGATTGAATTAGGTATATTCGAGATTTAATTGGAGTAATCTGATTGAGGAAAAATTTTCATAGTTTGGATATCTTTTGAAGAAAAAAACAAATGAATGAAAATCGATAGTATTCCAAAAGGGTGCCTTTCCATTGGAATGTGCACGCGGAGAATAATTTTTTTTTTTAACCTCAATTAAAAATGATTCAACGGATACTCTGCATAGATAAATGCAGGTGCGGTATAAAGAAGCAGAGGCGAGTCTCGTCGATGAGCAGATCGACGAACACGCAAGTCGTTCCTGTCTCGCGTAGAGAGAGAGAGAGAGAGAAAGAGGTGTATCGCGCGCCACGGGAATAAATTAAAAGGCAAGAGACGGTGGAGGATGGGCAGGGAGAGATCCTCAGGAGAGTCAAAGAAGGTGCAGGCGCAGCAGGTAAAACGTTGCTCGGGTATCCTGTCCACGCGGTAACAAGACACCGCACCGTTCTCCCGCTCTCCCGTGCTATATTCCTTTTTTTTTTTTTTTTTTTTTTTCCCCCATTTAAATCCCCATATGTGCACAGGCGTTCGAGCCATTGCGAAAAATGTACGCTGATTCTTCACGGAGTTTAAACGAGACTGATATAATAATAGACTTACTTACTTGCTTAACTTCGTCTTTTACTAAACTTAATGTCGTCTTACGCGAATTATTTTGATAAAAAAAAAAGCGGGTAAGATCTGCCTTTATCGCCGGTCACGGATTAAATTTTGAAAGAAAAGTTAAAGAAAACCTCTGGAGCTCTAGGGATGGATGTTACAACAGGATCAATATGCTTGAAAAATAAACATCAAAGTGTGTGAGTGTATTTGTGTGCCATGTTCATATACAAATGATATTGCTGAAAAATAATTGAACAAACAACTGGACTCGAAAACGATGGACCAGCGCAATTCAGCAGAGATGGAATACGACACTTTAATATATTTCCCGAACTCGGTGCAAGAAGTAAGGGAGTAGAAAGAAGAACAAGGGGAAGGGAAATAGAGAGAGAGAGAGAGAGTGAGAGACAGCTAGAGAGAGAGACAGAGAGAGTCTTACCGGCTAAGTGGCGAGTAAATGAATATGCTAACGTGTGCGAAGAGCTACGAGCCGAGAAAGCTTTGTACTTCGCATATCGGGTTCAAGCACCTTTAGCGTGTGGTGGAGACGCCCGAGTGTCTCTAACGCTATAGACGAACGGATGAGTATTGCAGAAGAGAACGTGAGTACGCGAACGATGGGACAGAGAGTGACAATAACTTTCAGGAAGCAGGGAGAGATAGAAAAAGACAGAGACAAATGTGCTTCTTCCTTGCCTCTTTTCAGCCCTTATGACCCATCAACTTCAGGATGGTGACTGTATTTGTGTGTGTGTGTGTGTGTGTGTGTGAGAGAGCGAGAGAGGAGAGAGAGGAAAGAAGAAAAAGAGAGGAGTAGGTTCCGTGGGAAGAGAGGACGAGAAAGAAAGACTCGATGCGGAGGAGAGAGCGTGTACGTGAGCTCGCGAGACTCCTCGATACATTGAGGGACCAAAAAGTGCAAAAAAAAAAAAGATGAGGAAGAACATGAAGAGAAAGATAAAGAGAGCAGAGAAGTGTGCAGGTGCAGAGCTGAGGCTAGAGTTGTTTTTCTCGATGGTTTATATGCGCTGAAAGAATGGACATAAAAAAAAAAAAAAAGAGTATACAGCAGTGGCTGCTGTTTCTGGTGACAATGGAGCAAGAGACAGAGTCATCACTTGTCGCAAAAGCCGTCTACATACACGCGCTCCCAGTGGAATTGAATCAGCTCTTTCAATTCTTTCCACTGGCACGACTATACCCAGCTACTCTGAATAGGATGAGAATGAAGCATTGGGGGTTAATCGTCGATACAGAAAAGAGAAAGAGGAACGTCTATAGTCGTCCGTCTGTTAACATGTCGAGAATCTACGTACATAGCTACCATGCATCTATACTATATATGTAGCTCGATTGGCAACGAACAACAAGCCGTAACCCACTCAGCTGTAATATACGTGTTAAGTCTCATGTGTAACGCCTTTTTGTTCGCTGGTAGTCAATTTGTCTACACTGTATGTGCTACCAGAACTCGGCGTACATCATACGCGAGTCGAAACGATCATCGCCCTTGCAACTGCTGTCAGAGTTAACTATGAGGAATATGGTCTGGTCACGAATCAATCGAGAAAATCACATATGCACTAGGCGTGAGAATCTTTGATCCGTTCTAGAATCCATTACACCATTATTACAGCAAGACTCTTATCGTTTGTTCATGGATAATTTTCTTTGTCTTTTTAAGGTAGTTCTATCGCTGCAGACTAGTCAATTAGCTATAAATGTCTAAATGATGATTCCTAAAAATATTGGATATATGGGTTAAAATTAATAAATATTAAATAAGCTTACCCAGGTGAATACAATTAATCAACGGTTTATTATAAATAATTATGTAACTAGTAAAATAGTAATTGCAACGACTCAAGTATTACTAGATCTCGTATGATATTTACGTGTGGCAACGTTGCGTTTTCTTTCTCTTTTCATTCTCGTGCCCTCTCACTCTCTCGCCCGCTCTATTGACGTTGACGCGGAGAGGTTATGTTGTTCGACTTGTCAAATACCGCTTTCGTTTCGATATCGCGTTGCCACATTTTTTCACCGTCACGACATTATGCCATAAGTTGTGTATCACTACCCGGATGCTCGTATTAAAATCAGTATAGCTTAAAAAATTGGTCGACAATCATATTTTTTTTTAGGCCCGTTAGATTTTTACGTGTTTAATGAATCTAAGTCTCGTTTTTTGTAAGAATCTTTTGGATTTTCGATAAGATATATCGTTTTAAAGTGACCGGAAATCGGTTCTTCTATATGCCGAAGCAAATTTGCCTTGAGGAACTGGCATTTTCAAGTATTAATTTCTCCGTAATTAGGTCGATAAGGGGCATTGACGTTTCGCGAAATGAATAAATATATTAAAATTGAAGATATAAAAAAAAAAAATTTAAATCTTATGGATTAGTTACCACGATAGAACTACCTTAAGAATATATATCTTCATTCAATTACCGAACAAATTTTTGGAAGGCTGAAGATAGACCGACCGTGTGGTACGCGTTTCTGAAGAAAATTTCTTTGTGACGTTCGTGATATTGCCGAGAAAAGGCTCTGGTAATCTGACCTGAATGTAATTACATCGTTTTGACGTATGAACTTATTTGAGTTTATGTTTGAAACACAGAAATTCACTATTTTTAAGTATTGAAAAAGTACAACGCCCTCGAGTGTAATAAACTGAACCGTACTGTAAAGTTCTTCTTCGCACAGAGTTTTTCTACCGTTTCACAAGTTTTTCTGCATTCACATTTTTGGAAAATGAAGGAAATCTTACTAAGAGCTATAAACGGGAGTAGATATGTCATCCAACAATTGAGTAAGCATCGAAAGATTCTCAATCCTGATATACGCATGGAGATTTAATTTCGTCTAGTTGAGCTCTTTGCCCGACTGCTGTGCGTGCAGTGTTAGATCCAAAAATCTCTGCTACATGTGCATACACGTATATAGTGATACATCTATACATTTGGACTAGTAGACGAGTAGAAGGGCGCAATCTAACGAGTTGACGAGGAAAGTAATGTGGGTTGCGCCCTTTTATTCGTTAAACAGCAAAATCGATGCGGGGACGAGAGCCCTCGGGCCTGCTGGTGGCCGAGACCCAAGCTCTGGCCGCAACAGTGGCCGCGAGCGTCTCGGTGACCGATTCTGTTTGAGGAGGCAACCCTTGCCCGAAGCGAGGCCTGCCTGCTGCTGCATGGGGAATCTGCTTCTCGCTCTAAAGAATGGAGGGGGTTAAAGTAAAGAGACGAGAGAGAGAGAGAGAGAGAGAGAGAGAGAGAGAGAGAGAGAGAGAGAGAGAGAGAGAGAGAGAGAGAGAGAGAGAGAGAGAGAGAGAGAGAGAGAAGAGAGAGACTGTGGAACCGTACAGTGGTCCATACAGGATCCTATGTACATCTCACTCGCTTTTCTCTCTCACCACCCTTTTTTCCCTGTTGTAACGTATCGTTTCGTTATATACGGTCACGCGCACCGAGCAAACAGACCGCGGGCTAAAGTTTTTAATATAACGCACACAGGCGTACGTTTTACTATTCTGTGACGGTGTGCCGGAGTATATACCCAACATGTATACAGCTCTTTCGTCACAACGATCCGCCAGCCCTTCTGTGTTGTCTCGATTCACGTGTATTTATCCTGATCGAGAAAATAATACTGCTCTTGGCCAATCGAAAAGTACTGCGAGTAAAAATATTTTCATCACGGAACGAAATAAATGAATCGATTGACAACAAATTAAGGGAGAAAATTTTTTTTTTTTCATATAAAAGCATTTTACCAGATGAATGCATCCCAGACGGAGAACGAACTTTTCAAGATACCGGTAAAAATATCCTTAATTTTGGATCAACTCGTTATATAAAATTAAACAAACTATATTTTGGGGCTCGAAGAAGCGTGAAAATCTTTGATCCAACTCTTTTTTGGATTTTACGTCCTGCAACTTTAATCATTTATTGACACGACTATGATATTCTGGATGAAAAGAAAAATCGGCTTACTTTTCATACCTAACTCTGAGGCTATAGAGTTCTGCTGCGATGATTATATCTGGGTCAATCCTTTTTGCTTATCGTTGGAAAAAATGTGTATGTATAACTATACGGGTTCTTGGATGGGTGTTAAGAGTGTCATGCAACGGATTATGAGAAACTACGACTTTCTGACTAACTCTTGAGGAAAATCGGTGCGAGAGAGAAAGAGCAGGCAACAAATTTTCCCTGCACAATTTCACTATAACGTAGGTATAACTCGCAAGGTTTTCCGGAATTCTGTCTGCTCTTCATGCCGTTGCTTCGTTTCGTAGAAAAGCGAGAAGTCGCTTTTTTCTCGTTTCTCGAGAGCAACAGAGTGAAAAAGAGACTTTTTTTTAAACTCTCGTCGCTTCTGCTACGAGGGATCGTTACCTCGGCTGTAGTGTAGTAAAAATACTTGACAACGACGGAGCAGCCGAAGTGCCGCGAATGTGCACACCACTTTTCAACCTTTTCGCGGCTTTTCCAGTCTTTTCCTCATCTTTCTCGCCCTCGGGTCTCGCGGTATTAAGGTCGAATTGGGGCAAAAGATACACTCTTTCACATCGGAGAGAAAAATTCCATGAGATATTATATACGCATATACAGTTATAGTTCTAGTATACTTTAGATGTGAAATTGTGAGAAAAATGGAAAAAAAAAATCGTGAAAACGTTTTATTCGCTGAAATTTTGCCGCCTCGAATATACAGCAGCGTGATCACACGGAGTTGGTTTTTTTTTTAAATTCTTCATTCTATATAATTGAGGGATACTGTGAATATGAAAGAATTAAGCACAGAATGTGAAACGGATCGACCTTTGCTGCAGATATTCTCAGTACCGCGGTCGTTATGTCTCATCTCCCTTCTGCCGTTACTACATGCATTATTTCTCAATGGTTTATTGTCAGTTTGAGAGATGCCTTTTGCCGTGAGTTTGCGAGAGAGATGATCGCGTGCACGCTGAGGAGAAAAAAAAATGGCCGGAAAGCCCACGGGGCCATTCGCCTCCTCTATACCTTCTATATGCGCGCATTCTCGCTTTGTTATCTTTCCTTTTTATTTTTTTATTTTTATTATTTCTCTTCTTTTGCATTCGCACTCCTCTCTCGATACTCGTGTCCCGATAAAACTCTTTTGCTCTCGCGCCCGAGCTCTCCACTCGGCCAATATCTGTGAACGCATCGCAAGAGAGCCTGCAACTCTCTCTCGCGTCTCTCATTGTTCTCTCTGTACGCTGTGTGCGTTCGGTCGACACGTGTACTATATATATATATAAATATGTTTATGCATAAAGCGTGTCGGCGAGTACATTTCGACCGATTCACCGTTCAGATAGCCCCGTCCACTTTGGAATGCACACGAGCAATGTACACCATTGCTTACGTATTATGAAATGTACATTGTAGAAAAACAAGAAGAATTCAGGAAATTCCGATACTGGGTGACATTCAATTATGGAAAATTGTATCATTCACGAGGTGAATCATGAATATTGCAAAAAGAAAAATTCACGAATTTCGTTGAAGAAGTTATCGGCTATTGCATTTGAAATCAAATGAGATTGATCAAAGATACAAAAGTTGCATTGCAATGAATAATAAAATTGTTTCCACGAGTTGAAACCGACGATCTGGACTGCGAAGAACGTCTATACTTGATATTTGACTCCTTACTGAGCGGCTTCGATTTTTTTTTTTGCCGCTCAAGCAGGGGTTAAGCAAACCTCGACATTTTCTCGCGATTTTGATGATTAATATGGAGCTGACAGCACTTTTTAAAATATCCGGATCTTTAAGATTCGAACACCTCTGGCGTATTCGAAATTTTCGTTTACCTTCCCCAATTCATCGATCGATTTAGTTAATTATCAATGTTTGACAACGATTTCACGGAGCATTCTGCACCAAATGCGATTACGAGTGATCGTTTATCGAGCTCGGAGGAGCACTACAAATTTGAATGTTAACAAAAAAACAATGGTAGAAACCGTCACTGGATTTGCATGAATTTTCATTCGTAAACGTATACAGAATAAATTTTTCAAATACTCATAGTACCCGATTGACGCGTGACCGTGCAAAATAAGCTTTATAAAATAACGTATGGTTGAATAAAAAAAAAAAAATTGGTTCAAATGAATTGATCCAAGTGAACTTGCTTGTACCATTCAATGGATCAAAATTTATTCGAATTGACGATAAAATTGTAAAATATTGTCCATGAAGGAAAAGGATATAACAAATTTTATTTTTCAATGCTGTTACTTTTAAATGAGTATATATAGCGAACGGCAGTAGTGCACACGACCCGCTGTGAATGGGAATATATGGTCAATTTGAATTTTGATGGGTCCTCGTCCGTTTGGCTGTCTGCCGAACGTCTCTTGTGGTTTTACTACTACATTTTACATACTGTATACTTACACACACCTACATTACTGCACTCAGATGTTCCACGAAACATCATATCACCGTGTATGCTTACTCGTGGTTTATCACCATCAAGTTTCTCGTCTTCGTCGTCGCGGTTTATATAATATGTGTATAGGAATAGAGATCGACAAAACATTGCGGTGTGCGGATGGATACTCACGTTTGCAAGCCTTGCGGTGGGTGATCAGTCTCGCCGGATCTCTGTAGTAACCCTCGCGACAATAGTGACAGTGCCTGCCAGCGGTGAAGTGTTTGCATTGAAGACAAACGCCACCGCTCACTCGTCCCGAAAGCTTGTAAAGCTCGACGTTGAATCGACATTTTTTCGCGTGAAGATTACAATTGCAAACTGCAACAAAAAAAAAAAACAACAACAACATCGAATCAGCATATTATAATAGTTACAAAAGTTAAGGTAGTACATTGTCGGTAGCTTTAGGCTTTAACGAAATTAATTAGAAATTGAAAATTTATATTTTTTTCGAGTATTGATCGTACTGTTATCAGTCTTGAATGTCTATTACGTAATGAAATTTTTTTGAGCATTCCTCGTTCTGCTATACAAGTGTACTGATGATACCAATAAGCCCCGAACTCATTGACTCTCTGAGTGACGGGAGAAGAATGAATAAGAATAAAAAAGATATACAAAAAAAAAGTTTCGCTCTCTCTGGGCACGGTTGAAGCTCCCAACATCTCCCTTTTATAATACATATATGTTACCAGCTGTGCATTCGGAGTACGCACACACACACACACGTATATATATATGTATATATATATATATATTACATGGGTAGAATTGAATCGGAGTTCAGGCCCTCACATTCTCCTGAGAGTCGCGAGCTGAGTAGGAAACACCGATAGATGAGTTTTCTCTTTCTCTCTCTCTCTCTCTCTCTCTCAACTACAAGTGAAGGGTCTCGAGAGTCACGAGTCTCGTCGTCCGTTCATCGACTTTTCTCTACTTCATCCTCTTTCCCTCATGCCTTATATATGAAATGAAGAAAAAAAAAGAGTATGCGTTACATGTGCTAAATATGCATATATACCTGCAAAGAGACAAATTTCTACGATCGGCAATTTCTTTTTTCTCACACCTTTTTGCAATTTAGCAATTTCTGCGAAACCTAGAAAACTGTAATACCGAGTGCCACGTTTGCTCCGCCAAGTCTTCTCTCGACCCAATTATATTCCCGTCGTCAATGAGAAGACAATAGACGAGAGAAGAAAAAAAAATCTCTATATACCATCCGTGTTTGTCGTTGAGACACAGTCGTTAATTATTGTATACGTATAATATCGCTGTAGCAAAAGACCAGCAGTCAAAAACACGATTGCATATCTTCGGAACACACACTCCCGTCTCGATCGGAGGAGACGAAGAGACGATTTCACATCTCGAGGTGGAGATCGAACGCAGAGAAGACCGAAGGAGCGATACGACAGGTATACCTGCGACTTTGTTTTTTTTTTTTTTCCATTTTTTTCGACAAACGTCCGTTTGGCTTGAATATAGATCGAGGCTTTTGCTACGCTCATTCATCCGGAGTTTACTTATCGTGTTTGATCTGAGATATGGATCGCTGGAGCCAACAACCCCAAGCCGATTCACGAAGATCAAAAGGAGAAAAGGAAAGGTCCAATAATGTGTAGAATAAATCGGGAGTGACTGGTTCGTTAGCGACTCTGTTACATATATATATATATATACATTAGGATCTTTGCGGTCCTTTCTCTTATTTTCTAATCAGGGAAACGATGGCGCAACTCGTTGTTCGTCGTTGTGAGGCGAGTCGACAAGATTCCTGGCTGATCTTCGTGTCTTATATATTTCTACAGGGTTTGCATCACGGGGGATAGAGAGCGCGCGCGATGAAGTCGGTCCGCGCTGGACAGCCCTAGTGTTGTTTTTATTTCACACCTCGATCCAACGAGTATAAAAAATATTTTAATATACATATCGTCAATCACATTAAAAACAAAAATAATCCGCTTTGCCATAACTTGAGCGGAGACATCAATGGTTCTGAATAATTGGGAGAAACAACTTTTCCTTTTATAATAAGAAAGACTTTTACCAGACTTACTGCCCCGACTTATTATTATATTTTCTTCCGTTATTTTATCCCTTCGTGAGAAAGTCATCCAAGAGAAAGGGCTGATGCTACTTTTTGATAGCTCAATCTCGATATAATTCATATGACGCTCGAACATCGATTACGTGGGCGTAGCGAACAGTTGGCCAAATCGCCACTGACCGCGAACTGGACCTCCATATGCTGTGTGCTCGCGCGAAAGGATTTTCGCTCTTTTTTTTTTTTTTTTTTTTTTTTATTACAAATGCGCGCTCGTCCACCTCGGGCAAAAGCTGGAGAGCTTTTTTTCTTCCCCTTGATCATTTCGTTGACGTGCCGCCCTGCGGATATATTTACGATCACTCCGCGGAGATTACTATTTTTATCAGCGGGGGAAGAGGGTGCGTGACCGTGCTGTATGATCGACGATCGAGTCGACAAAGTGCCTTCCATTGGAACTTCCCTTTTGGCAACGTTTTGCATATAAATGCCAAAATCAAGTTTCGTCGGGGTTATTTAGTAATTAGTTATTTTTGTGGCTGGAAGAAAAGCCGCGATCAATCGTATATATAGTGTGTACGATTACGAAATGAAAATATTCTCAAATTGCGCGAATAAAATTTTTATCAAATTTTTTTACTCGATAGTTTCGAAGCTGTAGATTTTCAAATATATCCAGACTCTTAAGACTCTTCAAGATTATAATTAACTTTTTTCGTTTCTGTGAATTCCAAGAATACAACCTTTGTCAATCCTTTTTCTCCCCCTCTCTCGATACGGGATATCCGAGTAATGCGAGTGAAGGTTATGAGACTCTTGCAAGGTATACAGACTCAGCTAATCGGGGGTTACGCATGGAAAATTATTCTCTCTTCTGGTGGATTCGTCCATTGGCATCTTTTTCTCTACTATATATGTCGCATTCCACGTCAACTCAGCCACCCCGTTTTTTTTATTGTCTCGAAAAAATTATTCAGTATGGGCATTTCAAAGGACAATATATCCATGACATTTTACCAAAATTTCATCCCTCTACTATTGTTGGTTCTCGAGATAATGATTAATGAAGTCTCAATTTCGTAAAAATCATAACTTCGTAACTACTGATCGGATTTAAACGATTAAAAAAAGAATCTTTTTTATTTTTTTTGCTCTTTTCGAAAAAAAATATGTCATCATCGGATAAAAGCTCATTATACATTTTTCGGAGTAAATTAACAAAAAAAAAATTTTCCCTCTTCACTGATGCCTTCTTCCATTTTGAAAAAATCCTGCGGAGTTGTGTATTGCCTCCCTCTATCAGAAAAAAAAATACTGAGTAGAATTCCGATTGGCCCTTTCGTGGAAAAAAAAAAATCGAAAAATTTCCCCGAAAACTGTCTAATGAACTTTTCTCCAATGACGGCATATTTTTTTTCAAAAAGGGCGAAAAAAATAAAAAAGATTCTTCTTTTAGTCGTTAAAATCCGATCAGCCGTTACGAAGTTATGATTTTCACAAAATTGAGAATTTATTAATCATTATCTCGAGAACCAACAATAGTGGGGGGACGAAATTTTGGTAAAATTTCATGGATATATTGTACTTTGAAATGCCCATACTGAATAATTTTTTCGAGACCAAAAAAAAACGGGGTGGCTGAGTTGACGTGGAATGTCCCATATGTATAAACCTTGCGAGCTCGCACACCCTCTACACACTAAAAGATAGCACCTGCGGATTCGTTCAGAAATTTCCCCAGGAGCGTTAGTAGGTGAATAACCGTTTTTATTTTTATTTTTTCGAATTGTATTATACGCGTATATAGCGGAGGAGTGCGATCGCGAGATGGAACGAACGAGAGTGATTGTGGAGAGCGGAATAAAGTGGTGAGGGAACGGTGTGCAGAGGTAGAAAATTATACGGACAGCGCGTTTATCCCTTGTACCTCAGGGATGGGGCAAATTGCCGAACGGTTCGGTAACGAGGCGTTACTCTATCTCTCGGTAACCACTTCTTCATCTGTTTCTTTTTCATTCTCCTCACTTTTTTTTCCTCTCAATATTTTTTGTATTCATTATTTCCCGCTCGTCCTATCTCATTATTCTTAACCCGGTTTCTCTTGCTCCTCGACCGATTTTATTATACAGCACATTGCAGTTATTCATTGCCAAATGACACGAGCGAGAAATATAAGAGAGAACGAGCTTGAGATAAATATACAGTATAGTATACATACATTGGGATCATTACAAGAGGCACGTTAGCGACGATAAATCGGAGAACCTTCGTTATAATCTGAGAGACAGTTTACGCGAGTAAAATATCGTATAAAATTTGCCGGTATTCGATAGCTCCGAGGAGAAATATTTACTCATGAGAACGCACACTGCTGTACACCTATAGAGAGGCGTATAGCAGTGTGTATAGCTATAGGAGACACCTAGCTCTTATTTTTTCGTTTTCCTATCTTGGCTCATCGAACGGGTGTCACGTTTTTTTTCCGGCTTGTTCATAGGACGGCTGACATGCATCTCGTTACCGGTTTACTTTATTATATTATTATCCTCATCGAGCAGTCGGACCTAACGGCTATACAAGCGCTCGGATAATGAGTCAACGCTTATATGTCTAGTTATTTCATTCTTTCCCAGCCTTTCGAAATTTTTGACAAAGTCGCGACGATGACTGCTGAGACAAAAAAAATTTACTCAAGTTATTGTTGTTAAATATCATACCGTTAATATGTCTTGCGACATAGTATTTCAGAAAATTGCTGTTAAACTGGGACAATAATTTCTTGCCATTTTTCACAGAATTTTACAAATATTTGCAACTGGATGCAACGAATAATTATCGAGGCAGTCTCATTGCTATCACAAGTCGGAGCAAATAGAAAAAGAGAAAAAGGAGAGAGAGAGGGAGAGAAACAGTGAACGGAGAAAAAATCGTTTAAAATACGAGATAAAACTGGTAGTGAACGGGAGCCCTCGAATTAAGGATAAAAATTCCACGTAGCGCCGCTTAATGAACCGATTTTAATTTTGAGCTGTCCAAGAAAGAGAGAGAGACACGTTCACGGAATAATTAATGAAATGCTCTCGACCCTCTATATGTATATATATATATATATATATATATGAAGTATATGAGTTTCTCCGACACGATGTGAAAAGGAGAGACAGAGAAAAGACAGAGCATGAAGAGGATAAAAAACATTCGGGGCCTGACGAAGATGAGAAGGAAGAGATGAAAAAACGGTTAAACTTTTCCCGTATTTATCTTTTATGGCAAAAGGAATTTCGGGATCGTGAATTGAAAAAATCTTTGACAAATTAAATGGCTTAGCGGCTATGAATTTAATTAACCTGACGCTCTTATACATTCCTTAATGTTCAATACACTCAACTCTGGGATAGTATTGTACCGGAACACACCTGCGTGTAATAAAATTCGCATACAAGATTACAAACCAGGTACCGAGTAGTACATTATCGTTTCTATCCTTCTCTCTCTCTCTCTCTCACTCTTTTTATTTTCTCGTTCTTCTCATTACAAGGGCTCAATTAACAACAGTTTATCGAAGAGATAATTACCAGCCGAGCATTTTCGTTCAACGCGGCGCTTTTGTGCTCTCGCTCTGCCTTTTGTTATTCCCTTTATTATTAATATATCATACCCTTCGATGCATTTCACTCACGAGGGGGTTTGTTTCGTTTTTTTCTCTTTTCGACGAGGTTGAAGCATCGTCGGCTTATGGGAGTTTTTCATATTGCACGCGAGAAACGTTAGTCTTTCAGCTGAGACTCTGCCGGAGGCCAGGAAAGCTTTCTATAGATTGCAAACCGGACGATAAAGCCAAGAATTATTAGTGCCTTCGGGAATCATGCGTATATATAACTATATCTATGTCGACGGTCTTTTTGGACGACGGAAGTGAGCTAGAGACGCGTGGGAGTAGAAGACAAGAGCAAAAGGGAGAGAAGAAGAGTCAGGTATATGGACCAGAAAGAGAAATGGAAAAAAAGGAATAAAGAGAAGTCTGTATCTCTTTGGTAGCCATAGAAACACCTGTGTGTACTATGTCCACCGAAGACAGAATCGAGATGAAATCTACAGGCAAAAATTGAGTTATCAAACGATACTACTTAAATTTATCGTTATATAAAGCAATGTAATTTTTCTTAAAATACTTGATTGATAATTTTCGATGGAATTTTAAATTTATTATCTGAACGATAACAAAAACATACAAAAAAATCGCAGCAACTTTGCTTCCCGAGGGAATTGGGACTTTGCTCCACGCTCATTCTCTTCGAAACTGTTTCAGCTTTAGAATGCAGTTTGGGTAATCGAGGTACGATTTATTTTCAAATTTTTACGAATTTTTAAAGTGCAGACCCTTTGGCTTCAAATTCGCTGATTTTCAAAGTGCTCTTTCGAGTACAAAAAATTGATATTTCTGGATAAATCAAATAACATTCTCTGAGTCTACTCAAGGGCTTTTCAAAGCACCCCCGATAAGCCCAAATCCGTTCATTCGGAGCACAGTTATGGGTTATGAGCATTCGAAATTTTGGTATTTTCAGGTTTTCGATAACGTGGACAAAAATTAGGAATTTTTCTTTTCGTCTTTCACTCACATTTTCATGCCCTGAGAATCGGAAATTTTCCGTTGATTATGAATCCGATCGGATTTTTTCCTCAAGCCGAAAAATTCGATATGAAGACGTCAAAAAACTAAAAAAATATTTCAAGTCAACGAAAGTGCCTAGATGCGGATGCAAATAAAAATTTTTACGAACGGTCACCGTTCATCCTAGTTAAGCGAGGAGTTTGAATTTTTAATTTTGTAATTTAAAAATTTTTCCCTGACCAAATGAAAAATTCCCTGACATTCTAAAATTTTCTCGATTTTCCCTGACCGTGGATACCCTTAAAAAAGTAACACCAGCGAATAATTTCACAATTTCACCAAATAATGCCAGTTTTTGAAGATCGTACGTTCCGTTAATTATCTCGAACGAAATTATTTGAAGTATAAAGCAAAATCAATGTTAATGGAGGAGTTGAATAAGAAAGCATAACTTTTAAATAAGCGCCAGAGATATACCTAGGTGATGGTTGGTGTAAAAGTTTATTCTTCAACGAGATCTGACGCTTGATTCTCGGAGAAACGATCTAATATGTTCTATAGTGTGGCGTTTCGAGACCTACTCTAAATTGGTCGATCGAATCTTCCGTACTATAGCCATGAGCTTCTGTGTTCGCAAAGGAAAGACGGAGAGGGCTGCGATAGCTTTTGCTCGTCGCTGTAGCAGGTACACCGAGTACTTTCAAAAAGCATCATATAGATATATCAATTGTCGTTTGGGGTCTCTGTTCTTTGGACCGTTTCACCCGTCACGTGCGCTGCCATAGTCTACCTGGTTCTCCTATCTCTCTGTGCTCATAGTGCTCACGTAGATGCTTCTCGATGCGTTCCCTCCGTAACGTACATATATAACCTTAAACGGATTACCCCAAGTGTTGTATATCTTTTGGCGAAAAGGAACCAAGAGAGAGAGAGTGGTCGAGTGTTCGAGAGCTTAACTCGATCTACCCTGTCGCGGACGTGCAGTCTCCATGCAAGTGGCTATAATTGATCGAGTTACAAGGAGAGCGCAATGCTTCTGTCTGGCCCAATAATGACACTCTAATGAACAATAATACTAATGTCCCTATCGAAGAGTCCGTAGAGTCATCGTCAGACTCAAAAGCTCAGATATTATAATTTGATAGTTATTATTCGTATTATAATCTCTGAACAATCTATGACTTATCAGTAACATCCATCTATATATTATCCGACAGCCAAATGGCTTTGGCACAATCGAGGAACAGAAAGTCTTGGCTATAAACGACAGTGTACAGTGACCGGGACCAAGAATATATAAGCACTTCATTCTCCATTCCATTGAGGTGACTTCTCCGGTTTTTTTTCCTACTTATTCTTATTTCTTTCGCTCTCTTATCCTTTGAATCGGTGCATAACGCGTATCTCGTCGAAAGACTTTCCGGGGTCTCTCTCTCTCTCTTTCTCTCTTTTATTCTTCTCTTTCGTGGTGTCCCATACCTAAGAAGGTCGCGACCTAACCACGGGTATTAAAAACTCGAACGTCTTTCGGGACGTCTCGATCTTATCGGCTCTCGCTACATTGCTCTGTCCGGTTAAGTATACATATACATAATGCTATATCGTTGGATAGGGTGAAGCTGGATTGTGCGACTGTCGTAAGATGAGGGGCAGGAGGAAGAGAGAGAGAGAGAGAGAGAGAGAGAGAGAGAGAGAGAGAGAGAGAGAGAGAGAGAGAGAGAGAGAGAGAGAGAGAGAAGTGAGTCGCGGCGGCGACTCGCCTTTGAAATCCAAGCGAGATCTCGTGTCGACGTCCACTTATTGTCAGTCCACCCGTAAAGTCTGGCGTTTTCTATCTATATATGCCGGTCCAGAGCTGCTGCTCTCTATATGGTCTGTTACCTATATCTCTCTCTTTTTCTCTCAATGGCGCGTATGGAGACCAGAACGTTCAATATTGTACTGAATAGAAAAAGAATCTGTGTAATACGTTATATGCATAAGTATACGTTACAATTATATATATATATATATATATATATATGTATGTGTGTAGAGGGTATTTCATCTCAAATCATTTTTAACCTTCTTCATCAGAGTGAATAAAGTGTACACTCTACGTATTTCGCAGTTTTTAAGTTTCCCGTTTCAAAGCAACCACTTTCGAAAATTTCTAGCCAAATAAAATTAGAATAGTTCATAATATGTGACGTATTTATATCCTGACAATTTTCTTTGCAAAATTTTAACCCCCCTCATACAATTTTCCTCTTGTACAATCGCTCGTATAATTTTTTTTTTTTTGAACTGAGAATTATGGCTCAATATGATCGTTTTTGCACAGACAATGTTTGAGGTTAACATTACTTCTTGAGTGTATCCAAATGCAATTCCACTTCACGATGATCATTCTGACTTGGTAATTCTTTCGGACGGACGGATTGAGATCGCTTGGATATGAAATAGCTCTTTTAGGCGAAGAATGAAAAAAATTATAGTAAAAAAAAACCATGAAATACACTCAGCTCAGTTGAGTGAACATGCATAATAAAGTATTATTTTGAGGGAATAAAGTTGTCCGAGTAAGAGGGCTGTTCGTTTTGAGACGGAATGCTCTATATATTCATATACATGTATATTAATCGGCCGATGGGAAAGAATTGACTGTAATATACCTGGGTGCGGAGCACTATCAACCTTTATTAAGATCGAGGATCCAACGAGCCGTCTCATCGAATATTTAATCTCGGACATACACTCTCGTATCACTGTCCGGATTTTAATTAATTTCTCTCGATCCGGGCAATGCGTATAGGATAATCACATGCACAAATGACAACGAGAAGTGACAAATCTTTTTTATCGTCTCTCACGTGAGATATCTATGCAGGCTTGATACATAATATAGTATTATAGATCTCCGATGCGTACATTATATTCAGTGGTTTTTTTCTTCTCTTTTTTCGAGTATCATATGCAAACAGACTGATAAACCCGTGTGTGTGTGTGTGTCTGGGCGCTCATCGGAGATCTCTCAGTAATCTTCGGTCGGTTAAAAAACGTGAATATAATTAATCACAGACTCGCCCACGTCGTCGATATGTTGGCTTTTGTAGTTGAATCTGACAAATTTTTTTTTTAAGATTTTTTTTTTTTAAACAATAATGTATAGCCTAGATTGTATTTTGTTCCTCACAATTTTATGTATATAATTTTGCTTTATTTTATGGGTTGTTTGGCTGGAACACGCACTTTGTGCAGCGCTTTTTTCGATTTTTAATTCTGGGAACAAGCAGACTCTGCCTTTCACTTGAAAAAAAAAAAAAAAAAGAAAAAAATTCGAACGCTTTTTAATCCACTCCGTGGGGAATTTCTCATGGAATATAAACTCCGCGCAGCACTAATTTTGAAACTACGCGCGCGCCGTGTGTGTGTGCGTGTACGTGCGTGTGTATGCGCATGCCGTGCATGCTTCTGCTTTCTGTGCCGGCAAAAGGAGAAGATGAGGAGAAGCGCGGGAGGAGCTGAAAATGATTTATCGGTACCAAATATCGGCTAGTCTCTCGCGTCGGTTGGCGAGTCTCTTATACCCATACACGCTTGATTCTCTACTCTCTCGTAGTATTACGAAAAATTCGGGAAGCTCGAAACCCTTCGAAGGGTATCCCCGATATAGCGAGATTCCAGTCCGGAGCGAGAACTCGAGGATTCACCTAAGCTTTCACGGTGTACGTGCAAGTGAAGAGTGTGTGGGTGTATACGATACAGAAAGAGAGAGAGAGAGAGCGAGAGAGAGGGAAGCAGTGAGGGAGGTCTCGAGAAGCCCCGCCGAGGGCGCAATTAACCCGGGGGTCAACCATCAGGCAGAGTCTCTCGGTTTATCTCGTCGACACCGCCATTTGTTCGATCTCCTAACTTTTTTTTATTAGGATCACAATAACGCAACGAGAAAAATGGCGACTATGCGAACTCAATCGATTTGAATTATTTCATGTAAATAATACAAAATTGGAGGAAAATAAAATTTTTCAAAGTTTCAAATTGTCCATGCACCCTTGCAATATATATTGCTGTACATAGATCAACACGATAAGTTATCGTGAACAATTATTTTCCAGTGTATACGTCATCGCGTTCGAATGGTCAAAAATATCAATAATATCAATAAATAATCAAAATACCAAATTTAAAAAAATCCCCGGGCGTGTATGTAATGACGATTCCAGAAACGAAACTCGCAAAAGAGGCCACTGTTACATGGAGCTTTTTCAAAAATAGCTACATAAATGGATTTTTTTTTTGTTTTACTCGAACCTAGGATTGTTTGAAATGATTGAGTTTGATAAAAGTAAAAAAAAACACCCTCTGCAATTAATAATTCCACATTGTTGTTGCTGTTATTGTCGTTGTTAATCCGGGAATTACGCCAAATATCATTTTATTTACACGCTTTGAACGGTCTTTATTCTCTTTTGTACGCAATGGCACCCCATGGTAGAATGCGTATGCAAAGAAAAGGCGTGCAAGAGAAAGAGAGAGAGGGCAGGAAAAGAGGGCCATGTTGGCGTACGTCGCGAGGACACGCGTTTAATTCGAAAGCGTAAAATCGCGTTAGGGGCTTATGGGATTAGGGGAATTAAAATCGGGCTCAGGCTCCCGCGAGACATCGTACAGTGTGTGCATCGCCTGTTTTCGTTTTCTATTCTGTCTCCCTTTTTTTTTTCTCGTCTGTTTGAGGCGAAAGGGTGTCGTGCCTAATGCAGAGCAACCCTGACGCGTGAGTTCTCGCGTCGTTGTTGTATGCAGTCTCAGCTGTACTTGTACATATAATAAGAAACGCATGTGTATAATCTCGATGTGCTTGTATTATATGTATGTGAGCTCTAATAAAGAACCAACGTTAATTTTTGTGCTCTCTGTTCGCTCGACGTGAAAACGAAATGCGAATTAAGTTCGTTGGGGCGACTGGAACTCTTATTTTCTTCTGTTTTTTTTTTCTCTCTCCCTTGCTCTATACAATATACACTGGGACCTCGATTTAACGGCCAGTGGCGGGACCGGCTCCGCATCGCACCTTGTTAAATCGAGGTAGCGTATGCCCGCCCATGCTGTATCTGCGCATCGGCACTCCGTGCTACGGGCCTGATCGGGGAGACTTTAAGCGTCCCCCACCATCTCCCACCACGCGAAAAACCGATCGATAAATGCGACATGGTGGGGACTGTCTATTAAATCGAGGGCCATTAAATCGAGGTCCTAGTGTAGATATATTCAGTTACATGCACTATATGAGTCAGCATTAATTATTAAAAATATACGCTAACGGGTTTTTCGACTTTAATTCTCGTACCACTCGTAACCATTTATATATATAATATATATAGGTATAAATGGCCACAAATTGTTCATGAAAATTGAAAAAATTGTCATTTGCAGTGACTGTTTATAAATTAAGTTGACGACTTAAAAAAAATTCCTTCCATTAAAAATCAATCCACGTAGAATACCTCATATGTACAATAATGAAAGTAGAGGAGAGATTCGACGAGGGTAAAAAAAAATCCGCATTATAACGCGCCGAGCATCGCGGGAGTAAAATATTTTGTATATTTCTTTCTCATTCTTTCGAAACTTCAAATACTCGCTTGTGCCGAAAATCGCTTTATAGATCGCTATACACGATGTACTATATGATGTGCCGATCGGTGATTATTTTCCCGCAATAATAATACCGTGCGCCGTTGCATCAAACGGAGAGGCGTTGGGCGCAACATATTCAGCTGCGCATAAAGCTGGACGCTTCCGTGTCCTGTGGACATACGAGTGACAAAGACGGAGAGCTTTTTTCGCCTCGAAAATCCATCCACAATTCACACGTCTCTCTCATTAATCATTCAGCCGTGCATCTCGCATCAAGCTGACTCTCGCATATATACGCGCACGCATACGGATACGAGATATATATGGGGTATTCCAAATAAAGTTGCCGGGTTTTCGGCCGTTATAATTTTTTGTAGATTTGAAACAGCCAATTGAACAAACGGCAGCACGAAAAAAAAATTTGAAAAGTATTTTTCCTTCATAATTTTACTACAATCTCCATTAATGAATCACATAAAACAATAATATTCGTCTCGATTCGGATTGAATACTCTATATATCGATTATATATTCTCCTCTGTTGCGTATCGCGAATTTTACGGTAACCGTATGTGACCGTATCGCTGTGTGTGTACGCGTGCATGCATTTTCGTGGATTCAAACAACACACAACGCGTCCAACATGTTCAAGGATTATATTCGGGAAAGCGAAAATTTACGAGCCGATAAATTATCAAGGCACCTCGCTCTCGCTCTCTCTCTCTCTCTCTCTCTCTCTCTCTCTCTCTCTCTCTCTCTCTCTCTCTCTCTCTCTCTGTTCCGTTTAACGTTTTCCTCTATCTCTATACCTATATATCTATGCACGAAGAAGTATAGAAGCCTGCTGCAATATCACCGGATGATGCAAGTTTTCTCACTCCCGAGAATCGCTAACGAGGCGTGCACAGAAAAACATCAACTCTGATAGCCCAGTCATTCTAGTTGGAAAATTAGGTTCATAATGCAATCTTCTAAAGAATTGATTTTGCATTTGGAAAAGATTGAGACGTGTTCCCTGAGTGTAAATTCAAGTTGACGGGACGCGGGGGTTTGAGCTTCAGCTGCCATCTTGAAGAACACGTTTCATCAAATTATCTCGTGAACAGTGCATCGCACGAAAAAAGTAGAGCAGACTTTTTTGTAGATAATAAAATTTTCTACAACTTATATCGGAAACTTTTTTCTGTATAGTGCATGGTTTTTGATTTACTGCGTGGCAAACTTTACCAGACATCACCATTTTTACTGTTACATTAATCATTAACTACACATTTAGAAATAACCATGCTTGGAAAAGTTTGCCACGCTATAAATGAAAAACTATGCACTGTACAGGAAAAAATTTCGTATAAAAGTTGTAGAGAAATTTATTATCTACAAGAAAGGTTTCGACTATTTTTATCGTACGATGCACGGTTCACGAAATATTTGATATGAAACGTGTTTTCCAAGATTGTGGCTGACGCTCGATCCCCCGCGTCTCGTCAACTTGAATTTACACGCAGAGTAAACCCCGTAATCTTTTCAAAAAGCAAAATCAATTCTGTCGAAGATTGCAGAGTGTACGTATAGCGAGAGAAGTCACAAGCTAAGTTAAAATTTTTTGGCTATATAGCTTGAGTATGTCCAGCAACGATAAAATACGGAAAAGCATATCTCAGAGAAAGACGAGAGCAAGCGCGTATTGTAAAAAAATTTGACGGAACAACGATTATATACGATATTTACTCAATTTCTTTTTTGATCCATCTATAAATGAAAATTAAATTTGTTGCCATTTTTATATTCCCGGTACACGTTTTTCTCTGCAAAATTCAACGTTGTTTATATTCACATTTACAGAGCCAAGGGTGTAGTCATACACACATACACGTATACCTATATATATATATATATATATATATATATATATATATATATATATATAGGTATGCGTGTGTATGTGAGGCTGCCCACTTTGCTTCGATACCGCGCGTGGGTGCTGCAACTTCTCAAGTGGGATCGAGTTAAGAGGTTGCGATAGAGTGAGTGAGTAGCAACCGAGACGTGTTTACGTATGTTAAGCATCTTCGTGACGGGGATAGTATGAGACACACTTACCGGTGTCAGCTCTCTCTCTCTCTCTCTCTCTCTCTCTCTCTCTCTCTCTTTCTCTCGTCTCACCAAACATGCAGCATCACTGACATCGACACGCGAAGAAAACGAGACGAAGAGAAATTGTTTCCCTCTCTCTTTCTCTCGCTCTTGTCACTGTAATTTTTTTTATCCCGTACTCATTTCTTGCGTGGTCAAGCTAACAACTTGTACCAACGAAACGATCAATGGGACATCTCTATTTTTATTTTATTCCCGAGAGTCCACCGTCAGTTGTGTTGAAATAGTAAAATATTAGACAGAGCGAGAGGGAGAGAAGGAGATCCCACGCAATGTTTGATCGAAGCATCCGCTATACACTGTTAAAAATGATTGCGAATTTACTACACATTTACGACACCAAAGTCTTGCAAAATTACAAATTTACTACTGTAATGTGAATTACTATGCATTTTTATTGAAATCACAATGAATATTTTTGATTTTACTAAAATTTGTTCGAGAAAGATGAAACTGCTTCTTAAATTTGCTAAACATGTGTAGCAAAGTTTTTTCATTTGTAAATTTACTATACATTATTAGAAATTGGCTCAACAGTTTGCGAAATTTACCACACACAGGATGGAGGAAATTCATTTGAAGTATTCTAAAATTATAAATTTAGTAATGCAAATAAATTTGCTGTGCGTTTGTTTCTATTTTGCAATCAAATTTTTTAAGTTCAAGAAATTGTATAGCAAAATAACTGAAGTGATTATTGAAATTACTAAACAGTGTATTGAATTTGATGCACTCGAATTTTGTGACACTTCTGCATAGTATTGCAAACTCAGTACAGCAAAATGAATTGCTATACATTTGTATTAAAATTGCAATAAAGATTTCTGATTCCATTAAACTCCACTAAATGTATCTTAAATTTACCAAACATGCGCAGCAAATTTATTTCATTTGTAAATATACTACACATTATTAGAAATTGGCTCAACAGTTTGCTAAATTTACCACACACAGGATGGAGGAAATTCATTTGAAGTATTCTAAAATTATAAATTTAGCAATGCAAACAAACTTGCTGTGCGTTTGTTTCTATTTTACAATCAAATTTTTTAAATTCACAAAATTGTATAGCAAAATAACTGAAGTGATTATTGAAATTACTGAATAGTGTCTTGAATTTGATGCACTCGAATTTTGTGACATTTCTGCAATAGTATTGCAAACTCAGTACAGCAAAATGAATTGCTATACATTTGTATTAAAATTGCAATAAAGATTTCTGATTTCATTAAACTCCACCAAATGTATCTTAAATTTACCGAACATGCGCAGCAAATTTATTTCATTTGTAAATTTACTGCACATTATTAGAAATTGGCTCAACAGTTTGCTAAATTTACCAAAAACACACTGTAAAACATTATTGTGAATTTACAATACATTTACTATACGAAAACCTTGCGAAAAAACAAATTTGGAGTAGCAAAGTCAATTACTATGCATATTTATTATATTCACAATACAAAAAATTAATTTTACTATACGTAGTACGAGAAATACGTAACATTATCTTAAATACACTAAACATGCATATATAGTAACCTCATTTGTTTTGTAAATTTACTACACATTACTAGAAATTTGTTGACCAGTTTGCTAAATTCACTAACGTTAAAGAAAATTAAGCTCAAGTATATTAAAATTACAAACGCTTGTCAACACATTATTCGATACTAATAATAATAATAATAACAACAACAACAACAACAATAATAATAATAGGGTGGCTTATTTTTGTTATTGTTATTGTTGTTATTATTATTATTATTATTATTATTATTATTATTATTATTATTATTATTATTATTATTATTATTATTATTATTATTATTATTATTATTATTATTATTATTATTATTATTATTATTATTATTATTATTATTATTATTATTATTATTATTATTATTATTATTATTATTATTATTATTATTATTATTATTATTATTATTATTATTATTATTATTATTATTATTATTATTATTATTATTATTATTATTATTATTATTATTATTATTATTATTATTATTATTTGTTGGTTATTATTATTGTAAATGTTATTGCTATTATTGTTATGACGCGGTTTTTCGGGACGAGAAAATTCACCGTCTGAAAATTAAATTTGCCGGCCACGATTTTTATTATGATTCACTATCTTTTCTTTTCTGCACGGTGGTATATAGCTCCCAACATGCAACTGATCAAGTGTTCTCTGGCATGTCAAATAATACATGAAATGAATTACCAAAGTTCCATAACAGTCGATAGCGTAGTGGGTAGCGTGTCAGGAAGATAGGTAGGATAGGTAGGTAGGTCGCAGGTTCGAGTCCCCGTCCAGGAGAATAAAATCGTATCAAGTAATCCGTGCCGTATTTTTTTTTTTTTTTTTTTTTTCAGTAACGACAAAATATGTGTGCGGAACCTTTCTGCAAGTGATATATTTCATGTTCGTTTATAATTTGCAATAAAAAATAAAAATAAAAATCATGAGTCGATTTATAATACCCAGGTTTGCTAAAATTACTACATTAATGCTCAGTAACTTCACTGTAAAAGTACAGTAAATTTAATGTGTACATGCTTGGTAAAATTGCGTGATCATTGTGACATGTTTAAAATACATGCACATCAAAATTAATAGACAAATACACTTTAAATTTGCAAATCATGAGTTGATTTATAATACTCAAGTTTGCTAAAATTACTACACCAATGTTTAGTAACTTCGCTGTAAATGTACAATAAATTTACAATGCAAGTATTTTAAAATTACTTCATAAATGTGTAGTAAATTTTACAATACCATGCCCGAATATTGCTTCCTGTACATTTGTTGTGAATTTCCAACAGAAATTTTTAATAGTGTATGATGAAATATAAATACGAACATTATGTATTATTATTATGAATATTATTACTATTATTATTATTATCATCGTAAAATTATGATAACATGTATATCTTGATTAGCAAACTCATCGAGACAGGAGTCTTGAGTGTAATGATATAGTAACTTGGGAAACCTGTATACGTGTACTTGAATCAAGAACCCTGTTAACCGATTAGTTCTATTGATAGTTTGCAAACTCCAGACACACGCACCATGTGCACGAACTGCATGAACATTTGCGAGAATATATCGTTTCTATATTCAGAGTAGTGCATATATATCGGAGAAGTCTTGTCAGACATTCTATCAAGGGCGATCGAGATTTATTCGTAATTTACGTGACTGGGACAATCGATGATTCTCGACAGATGTGTAGCATGATTTATTTATGTATCTTCATTTATATTTATAAATTTCCAGTAGAATGAAACGAAAACGATCGAATGACAAGAATTAAAAGTTGAATATTATGTACAATTATAAATAAAAGGGGTTCAACAGAGGCTGATCCATTAAACTATATTCCGTTGAAGCATTTCTTCGATTTTACAATAATATCATTTTGGTGGATGATTCAACCTCCGATCGAGACAAAAGTCGAATCTATTTTAACCAAATTACTCGAGAACCAATCTTTCATTGTTTTTCTTTTTGTCTGTTTCTCGTCACAGCAGTCAGCGTTTTACCTCGATATGCACTCAAGCCAGTCGACCCTCTGACACGTCGAGGAGGATACATCGCGTGGATACCATGTAAGAATAAGCGTGTGAGAGGCTTGATGTGCCATAAACCCGACGAGTGCAGAGGCCACCAGTTTCATTTTGCCGAGTCGGTATCGGATTCTCGAGTGAAATGAGAGATCCGAGAGCAAGGGGTGTGTACGCTCTTTGCACGTACATAACCCGACTCTATATAGAGTATCGAGTAAAAAGCTTTGGAAAGCTCTCTCTCTCTCTCTCTCTCTCTATCTCTCTTTCTGCCTCAGCAGTCGCGGGGCACGTGTTGCTAAATTAAGCTGCTAATTCCGGGTCACGCCATTGCACTGGTTTTACATGGCAACGACGAGAGTCTGCAGCTCACGCTTTGAATGCCACAGAGGAAAACTATACGCAGGGAAGCGTATATATTTGAGCTATCGGGGATGCATAAGCCGTGGTGTAAAGTATATAGCCTCGATATTGACGTGGCAAATGAGCCTTGCAGGTTTTCCCCAATGCTTTGAGCCTCTTTCACCATGTTCACGTCGTTAAATCGTACTATTCGTTGCGCCATCTATACAAATAAGTGTGTTCGGGTTTATAGGCCCTGGAGGTTTCACATACGAGGTGAGGGTATTCGTTATTTATTCAGCATATTAAATTTCAACGCTATTTCTCGTACATGTTTTAAAACTTTGTAGAAGTATATTAGCTTTATCCATTAATTGAATGTATAATTATTGTCCTAATTATTTATATCGTAGAGAACTGTATTGTAGAGAAAAAAAAAATGAAAATCCAAAATCAGTACAGGGTAACGCCGTCATCCGCGTGACTTAAGGATGTATGAGCACAAGGTGGCGGGAAATGAGCGGAAACGTGGGCGCGGGTGAGCGCGGTGAGCGAGGGGCACGCATGAAACAAGAGAGAGTCGGGGACCGCTCATTATGCGACACACGCGAAAAATTTCCTTAAAATCGATAATTGTATGTCAAAAAGTTCGTTAACCCCCATTTTTTATGGAACGTATGTAATCGTGATAGTTTTCTGAACATTTAACAGTTTTAATATTGATCGTATCTGATCGTGAAAGATACGAATTTCTGTTTCAAAGTTGCGTCAGCCCAGAATTCGTATATGGCATGGGATAAATATCTTGATTTCACGAATTAATTACTCGCGTAAAGAGTCGTTGACCCACTTTGAAATTTTGCAGGTTTTATCATATACACTTCTGCTACACCAAATAAAAATTCAGATTTTTATATGATCGTGAAGCTAGTGCTCATACATCCTTAACTCTTCATACAAGATGCCATATGTGCATATGGGGTCGGCGGTTGTGATTGTACAAATAATAATTAACTATTGCACAATCGATTCATTTCACTGCTCTGTCATGAAACTTTATTTAAAATATTCGTTCTCTTTTTTAATATAAAAACATGGCTTTTTGCCATACGATTGACGATATGTATATCATTTATTACGCACATTTTTTCAGCCGATAATGCCAATCAGCCAATTATAATATGCTTTAAGCATAAAGATACGACAGTTTGTGTCATTCAATCTGAAATGCTAGACGAGGGTATAACAAGGATTCTTGGAGTATACACATTTGTCCCGATTTCATCGTCCATGTTAAATATACAAATATGTGTATAGTATACGTGCGCGTATATGAAAAAAAGGAGAGTTTTAAGCGAGCGAGGTCGATCTGTTCTCTCGTATAATTTGAGAGCAGGTCCATGAAAGGACCTGAATTATGAAGCTCTCAAAAGGGGAGAGTCAGTTTCATCCTTTCGTGATGGGAGAAGAGGAAAGAAAGGACACAGTCGTATATATATAAGAGTCGAAAAATATCTTCTTTATTCTTCGCCGAAAGGAGGGAATATAACGAAAATATGGGGAGGGGGGGGGGGGGAGAGAAGAAGGAATCAGAGAGCTCGGAAAGGATTGTAAGAAAACGAACTCACGCATACGCGCGCGGGCACGCCGATATAAACGAGCGGCTATTTTAATGAGAGTTTAAGTCCGCGAGTAAACGTCGAATAAATCATCTCGGTGGCGTAGCCAGCAGCCAGAACTCGGTCCGAGGCTTATGACGCGAGGCAAAAGCAACGAAGAACATGGATATGTATAAATATATGAGAGAGAGAGGGAGAAAACTCTAACGCGCGAAGAGCGGAAGCGTGGCATTAGCAAACGAGCCAACATCGGGCCCGCGTTCGACAAGTCTTCGGGGAGGGCTGCTCATGCTTGGTTAAAGAGGCTACATTACATATATACCTACTACACAAATATGAACACTCTTGTAATGAATACCTGGTGAGCATCGGAAGAACACGATTAGAGAGAGAGAGAGAGAGAGAGAGAGATATTCGTTGGTCCAAGATTTGATTTTTTTTTTATTCCGTTGACCATTTTGTTTTCGTCGAAACGCCCCATACTACATTTTTTTAACGCTGAATACTATTATCAATAATTGTCGAAAACGAACTTTTCGATTTGGAGACAATCCATGAAATGTTTGTTCCCCATGAGTACACAGAAATTGATGTAGAAAAGAGATTGCCCACGCGATTAATTGACACGAGAAATATGATCGACCCGTGACACGTTATACGCGATCCAGAGCGAGAAAGCTTTTGGCAAGGCGATCGGAGCTTCTAATATCGTGTTTGCCTTGTATCAACCGTGCGCGAGAACGGGGAGCCCATGCAATTGACGCATTGATCTCATCGTGTGATTGACACCATTTTTGTTTGCCATCCAGCCGTCGATGCAGTTATGTGCAGTATTAGCGCAGAGAAATCGGAGATCCCTCCTGTTGTGGATTATTATCGCACGCGTCGCGCACGCATATATAGAGAGGAATCAAGAGAGAAGGAGATATTGATAATATGTGTCGAGTGCGTGGGCAGAAATGGCGAGAGAGCGAGAGGTATAAGGAGGAACGGCGTGCGTGCGCGCGAGTTATTGCTTTCATTAGCCGAACAATGAAACCAATTTGCCGAACCACCGTCTCCGCTGCCTATGCATTTTTTTTCCTCTGTTGTCTTTCTCTCTGGTCTCATCGTCCCGAAGGATCCCGGATCACGAACGATATAATCGTCGTCGTCGTCGTCGTCGTCGTCATTGCGCGGGGTCTTCGCGAGTGTATAAAGGGAGAAAGTCGTCGAGTCTCGGAGCAATGATTTAATGCCTGAATCTTGGAGTGAAATATAGAAAGGACTGGAAATATTGTTTATTTTTCACGAAAATATCACTTTTTTTTTCATCGCCTCCGTTTTGGAGCGTGGATCGAATTCCGCGAGTGTGCTACAAAGCTGCGAAGGGTATATAAAGCCACACGGAGAAAAATGCTCTGTCCAAAATACCGTAATCAAGGTTACATTTACCGAACTCGCTAGTATATGGATAGTGTGCCTGTACGCTAGTACAGTAGTGTAGTAGCTAGTGTATGGATAGTGTGTCCTATATGGATAGTGTGCCTGTACGGTAATTCTCATTACATTTGTCTGGTAAATTGGGAACTTAGAAGTCTGATTCGCGGAGCCAGTCCCAAGTGTCAGAATTACTAAAAGTAAGGTAGATTTGCTCCATTTACGTATAGTCTGCAGTTACTAGTCAGTGCGGTAACTACGACTGGAAGTCGACGCTTGGCTCGATTTTGCTCGCATATCGAGCCAATAATAAATATAGTTTATTATTTATAAATTAGCAATTAGGAATGATCGATGAATGAATTTAAAACTGTTATTCTATTATTATTAAAAACCCTGTAAATTTTGCAAAAAAAAAAAAAAAACGTCATTGACCGGGATTCGAACCCGCTATCTTCCAATCGACGAATTCAGCACATTAGATCCTCAAATAATTATTTTAAAAAAAAATTAAAGATTTGGAGATTTTTTTTTTTACGAGTGTTTCCGGCTTGGTAGTCCGGACGTTTTTCCGTCGAAAATAATTTTGAACCTACCTGAGATTTCACCTGAGACCTATCTAACGACCTACCTAACGACTGACACGCTACCACTACGCTATTGATTCCTTAGGACTTTTTTGTGTTTAAATGGTATTAGCCAACGCGTATTATAACGAGCACGAACTAGGGACCGTTACTGGCGCGGTGTGCGAGTTATACCATCCCGTTGGTACTCGTACTGACAAGCTGGTACGAATCACTATGCACTTCCGTAATTTTCCCGCCAAAACGTATTACAAGCTCGAACTAGTAACCGTCACTACAGCGACATACGAACAATACCGATCTCTACAGTACTCTTACAATCGGCGCTGGTACTAATCATAATGCACTTCAGTCGTTTTACCGCCAACATGTATCACAAGCACGAACTAGTAGCAATAACTAGAGTTGCGTATGAATTATACCGACTGTACAGAACTCTGACCGACGGCACTGGTATATGATTTGCAGCGCTGCATGGTAGAGCGTAGAGCGTACCGAACTGATTCGTAAAATATGCGCTCATCTCTGACCAGTCTACTTAACCATACTCATGTATACTGTATCAGTGGCTCAGTAAAATAAGCTGTAATCACATCAGTACGCATTGCCTAAAATTTTTCAGGTTCTCTGGACTATGGTCATTTGTTATTGTAACCGAAACTATAGCAATCATTACCGTATAAAATTTACCAGAGGAGTACGGTAATCTGAACAGGGGGATTTTTCTCCGTGCATTATTCTAATTCCCGTATAATAATTATTATATTGTAAATTTAATGATAAATTTCGACAATAATCAATGAATCGATTGATCAAAGGTAAAGAGCGTTGAAGTAATTTATCTCTGCCTCAATGCGTGTATGATACGACGATATAAACGTTGAAAATAGACAAGATTTATGCGAAAAAAAAGGAAAAAAAAAGAACAAAAAATTGATGAAATGAAAAGACGGTGAATGTGGCGGAGGGGGGTGGGTGGGGGGGGGGGGGGAGAAAAAGCTGAATAGTACATACAAAGAACGTGGTTTCTAATGTGTCGTACACACGTCAAGTCAGGTATTATTAGGTACGTTGGATGCTGGTAGTTCGCAGAGGTATGCATAACACGTACAATAGGGAACTCTTACAATGCGTGAATCGTCCGCGAGTCGATATAATAGTACTGGTAGTGGTACAGAATAAGTTGGGTGTATACAGACGAGGGAGATCGTAGTAGAACCAGCAGCTCACACATAATGTATATTCACGGGGGTGTCCCGACGACCACATAACCGGGATAATAAATATCCTTTGCCCGGCGAGACTCGGACACGGCGCACGCTTGATCTTTCCGCCTGTAGCCGCTCGTAAAGCACCCGAGGCTCTCTCTCTCTCTCTCTCTCTCTCTCTCTCCCTTACTTCTTCCCTACTCTTTCTCTCTCTCTCTCTCTCTCTTCTTACTTCTTTCTTCCTTCTTACGCCGGAGGCTCGTAAAATTTGTCGATCAGTCTCCGTGAACGATCGAAAGCCGATATTTTCTTCCAATAAAAACTTTTTTTTTCTTAACTTTCAACCGGCGAGAGAATTTCCATTGCCAAGACTATGCAGGATCGAGAAATATAAGAGATCGTATCTCACGATCGAAGATTGGGATATGGTTTGAATTTAAAAAAAATATATATAAAAAAAACTGTAAATAACTTTCTGAGATAATAATTTTAAACAATTAATAAATCTTGTTAATTGGCTGGGGAAACATTTATTGAGTAATTATTCGAATAAAATTATCATTGGTGTTAATGGAGATACCGAAAGAAATCGTGAGCCAACACACACGCGTTAAAAGAACGTGTTCGAAGAAAAATTGAATTTAATGACAATTAAAAATGCCGGAATCAATATGGCTGGCTGGAAAAATGAAAATATCGACCAAACGACGATTTTTTTTTAATGAAGATCGGAGTTTAGCGGTATTGGATGTCACTGATGTTGAATTCAATGTCAAATTTCCAATATGAAACATTGTGTAATCAATATGAAAGGATAAAAATAAAAAGTTTTTTCGAAAGCTTTACATTCGATTCCATCAATATAAAAAAAAAGCCAGGTCTTGAAGTAATGCCGGAAATTTCGAAATCGAAGTGAGGCGAACTACATTGTTTTTATTTTTATTTATTTATTTATTACCTGTACCCGGGGTCTTTCCCCTTTTTGGCAGTCCCTAACCTATTTTTCCATGTTCCAGCTTTTCTATTCCACGAGTCCCCCCCCCCCCCCCCCCCCCCCCGAGTGTTGACCGCAGCCACTCCTTCCTAATCTCCTTTCTGTATATCGCATTCGCACGAGGGCACAGGGAAATTGCGGAAAATCTGTACCGATACAGTCGGCTCTTTCGGCAGAGTTCGCGTTCCCCACAGGGTAACCGGACTCTTCCGAAAGATGGCCTCCCACTCAGCGTGACCGCTTAGGCTAAGCCTAAGCGGTCACCGCTCCAAGTATTGGCCTCGACTAATGCTGCTGAACTCGGTGATCGCCGGAGCCGCGCGCCGACCGCGTACCCATCGCTGTCGCTTAACTACATTGTATGCATATAATCGATATTTTTTTTTTTTGTCGTAAAGTTATTTTTAATATTTTCCATCGCATTCGATTTTATTCTCCCTCCTCTCTGGTAAGCTCTTCGTCAATGAGATCGCCAAGTAATTAACGGAAAAGTAGTCTCCGAGACTTCTTTACTTCTTCTCGCCTTTTTTCTTTCGATTCGTTCAAGACGCGCAACATCTGTCTCGCAAAAAAAAAAGTGACTTCGAACTTTTCGGGAATCGCGAGAGTGCTTAGCGCTGCTCTAGAGCGCTGTAAGAACCAAATGAAAGCTCTCTCGTAAGTCGCGAGAAAATTAGTGAGAGAGCTTTCTCTCTCTCTCTCGCTCTCTCGTTCTCTTTTTTTTTTCTCATGGTGGCTCGAGGGGATTTCCCGGCCTTCCCACTGCCGCGAGAGAACTGAGAATGGATGGAGACGCGCCGTCTCGGATCACACCCCATGCCGTTGCCTGGGAGAAAATAGTGGACGGCGCGTCGAGAGTGCGGATTTGTCCCGGGGGTGTACTTTGCCACCCTTCGGGGTTCAACGACAACATTTACCACCGCTCCTCACCAATCTCTCCTATAAATTTGCCATACATATGTATAATATATATATATATACAGCTGATTGAGTCGGTCATAAAAAATGCATAAAGTAGAAAAGTAATATTGAATCGCTTTTAATAAAATGAAAAATAAAACAAAAAAATGAATTTGATGCACTATATATAATATCAGTAGATGGTAAAAAAACATTCGTATAAAATTTTCACGATGACGAAAATATTTACAGAAAAGTATATACAAGTTTCATTAATCTTTAACTAACTTATTATGACGTATCGAATTTAAAAAAAGTTGTTTCATCACGAATTGTTTTCATTATTTAAGAAAATTATATTAAAGTGGATTTTTCTCGTTCCTTCTTTGATGAAAAAAGAAATCCAGAAGTGAGATCGAGGAGACACAAAAGAGGTACATTAATTTCTAGGGGTAATTTCTTAACAGTCAATTATTCAAACGGCGTGCCGGACCTGCTGTTCCTCCCGCACCTTCTCTTTCTTTTTCACGAGAGCACGCGCGAACCATTATCTCGTTAATTAATCGACCGGATAGAACGACCACGATAATAAGGGAGATAAATTAGTCGTTATTATGCCCACCGATTTGATACTCTCTCGCTTTCACGCAGGTACATTATACCGTTATAGGATATAATCTACCATATATTGTCCAAAATGCGTGCTTTAAACTGCTCTTTTGAACGTAAAGTTATCACGATTTGTAGGCTTATAGAATTTTTTCAACATTTTTTTTACAATTATTTAACTTTTCAATGCAGATCGAGCTTTTTTTTAATCAAATTTTCGATAATCACAATTTGTTTCAAAAGAAAATTGATGTGAATTTAAAAAAATTTATTGTACAGCGTAATTTGTTAAACATGTTGGTCCTGGACAAATTTTGTCCGATTTAAATACAAACAGCTTTATTCGAATAGTTTAAATAGCCATTTTTCGAATTTAATATAATTCCAAATAAAACATTTCACTTCGTAAATGTGAAAGCAGCCTTAAAGATCTACTTTTAGTATCTTTAATTGCTCGTTCCACCATATTTTTTAGTACGAATGCATCCTAGTTATCGTTTTACGATGTTTCTTTTTTTGTTTTTTTTTTTTAAATTATAATTGAAAGCTTCGGCCCTTCCACGGTCTATAATACGTTTTTTTTTATTCTTAGTTTTCCTCGGTGAGATGATAAATGGTTAACCCATTCATGGATAAACTACCGACGAGCTGATTTATGGTAAATAACTTGGGAAGACTTCGGTGATTCTCGCGAGAGGCGAGATGATGGTGGGAAAGTATATCTCACAGAGACGGAAATAGCGGAGAAGCTGCTGAGAGAGCAGTTGCAATATATATATATATATCGCTTTGGGAGCCATCAAGGGCTCTCTCATAGTCATCAGAAACTCTGAAAGTGCGTTGTTGTTGCAGCCGACGCTCGTAAGTCAGGAAAATTTGATATATATATATATATATATATATACATAGAAGATATGAGAGAGGGAGAGACGCATACCAAAACATTTCCATGAAAAATTGCTTCGATCATATTTCTCAGCATATTTTCTCCAATGGTCAACGTTTTACGCAGGATGGAATTCACGAAATTAATCGATGATTGATTTTTTCTTCTTATAACGTAAAATATATCACATGTTCACTTGTTTACTTGTATTTTTAGCAAGTGGTATTATAATGGGAATTAGAAATTTGGGTATTGTCAGGTTTGAGAAAAAGTGGACAAAAAATGTAGACATTTTTTTTTTCTTCTTTCTCACTATTTTTAGGCTCTGGGCGATTGAAAATTTTCCGCTAATTACGAATCACGTTGAATTTTTTCCCGAATCTCATAAATTCGATATAAAAACGATTAAAAAAAAGAATCTCTTCGCAACTGTTTCAGCTTTAAAATGCGCCGCTAGGTTTATCGAGCTACGATTTTTTTTTTTAATTTTTAACGAATGTTCAGTCGGACCATGGATTTTTGTCAATTTTCCCTTTGGCCCCAAAATTGCCAATTTTCAAAGTGTCCTTTTCGGTACATAAATTAAGATCTCGGGATGAATCAAACAGCATATTCTCTGAGTCTACTCAAGGGCTTTTCGAAACACCCCATGTTAAGTCCATATCCGTCAATCCGGAGCAAAGTAAATATTAAAAAATTCAGCCCCGATACCTACCGATTCATCACGTGAACGAGAAGATAGGAGGAAGAGAGATAAAAGAAAATGACGAAGAAGAAAGAGGGAAAAGCCTGGAAGGTGTGATCGGCGGTTTCGCTTTGGCAACGCGATAGAACAATAAGATAGTCTAAGGCTGAAAAAAAATGTAATAAGAGAGGAAACGTATATATATCGAGTGAGAAGAATGAAGATGAAAAACGCTGTATCCCGCAAGTCCGTAAAAATGAAATCTTCAAAAGCACATCTATAATAACATCCGACGTAAATCGATGCGTCCTCACGTTCGAGAATGAAATTTTCGGAATTTGTGAGCGAGGGATACATGGTATATAGCGAAGGTGGAATTTTGTGGATGGTCGAAGAAGATCGCGTTGAAAAACGTGGGAGTTGCAGTACCGCGATGATTAGAGCAACAGGAAGTCTCTCGTCGCTCCGGTGTGTTATTTGTATAAACAGGATTGCGGATGGCGAGAGGTAATCCTTGTCGGCGTGTGGAAACATAAGATGAGGGAGAGAAGTCGAACTCGTAAATTTTTCGATGTGTAAAAACGAGCAAATTTGCGAAGCAAACAAGACTGGGACCGCTGTTCTTCTTCTCGTACCGAATGTATATATATATACATGCGGTAAAAAAACGTTTTACGGATATATTGCTGGAGAGAGTGAAAAATTTTGCGATACATGAAAAAGGAGAAGGTCGAGATTACATAACTTTATAGAAATTATTCGTAGATTAACGATTATATTGTTCTCAGTATATGACGAGAGAAAAGATGATTATAGTCTCGCTCGATATATATAAACAAAGCCGAGGACAAAATGGTTTGAAACATGTTCTTAGCGGTCTTCTTTTTTTACACCTGTTGCAATAAATGTGGCATGATTTAGTTTAGATGAGGAAATAAAAAATAAGAAAAACAAAACAATAACATGGGGCGCTCTGGCAATAAAAATATGTTGCGCGAGATCCCCGCGCGGGTTTCTCCACCTTGTTGTAACTTTGGACGCACGATCTTGGGAGAATGATGCGCATGTATATATGCAAGCTAATTCTCGTTAACGCGTCTCTTCGCGAACGAATTAATAGTTTGCACGTAGTCAAGTCGCGGTTAAGCCGCGCTGTTTTGCCCCCGGGGCGAAGAGACACGCGAGGATCCAAGCGTAGGAGAAAATGAGAGACGGAAGAACGGAGGGACGAGAAGATGAGGACGAATATATATGGTTGCAAGAGTTGTTTCTTCCCTCTCGCCGTCTCGGGCGATACATAACGCGAAGAGAGAGGCGCGCATTCCCCGACGAAGATCTGTTTGCGAGGCCATTAGGGATCAGCTCAGATCGTAAATTCATTGATATATTTACTGTGTAAACAGACGTAACGCGCCCGTTTTGCCGTGCTACGTCGACTCGCGTATATAATGTGTGTACACATATATATTATTAGGGATATTACCTATCCATAGATATTCGGGTGTTATAAGGCGCACATGTGCTCGCGAGAGTCTCAGCGGAAGCTCTCCTAGCTGATCCACCATCGTGAGACTGATGGAACAGAATGAAATATTAAAGACCACGGAAGAGACATTTCTCTCCCCTCAATCTCTCGCTCATTTCTCCATACTCTGTTACTCACATTTTCACACTCGACTCGTAAAGTACCTATTTAGTCCAGTCATTCTATCCAAAAAAGTACGTTCGTAATGCAAAATCTTCTACAGAATCGATTGTGCTTTTGAAAAAGGTTCTGGGGTATCCCCTGAGTGTAAATTCAAGTTGGCGGGACGCGGGAGGTCGAGCTTCAGCCACCATTTTTGAAAAAACGTTTTATCAAATATCTCGTGAACCATGCGTCGTATGATGAAGATAGCGAAAACCTTTTTTGTAGATAATAAAATTTTCGACAACTTTTATTCGCAACTTTTTCCTGTGCAGAGCATGGTTTTTTATTTCTAGCATGGCAAACATTTCCAAACATGGTTATTTTTAAAATACATAAAGATTGATGTAACAGTAAAAATGGTGATGTTTATGGTAAAGTTTGCCACGCTGTAAATAAAAAACCATGCACTATACAGGAAAAAGTTTCGAATAAAAGTTGTAGAGAATTTTATAATCTACAAAATAAATCTTCACTATTTTGTCGTGCGATGCACGGTTCACGAGATATTTGATAAAACGTGTTTTCCAAGATGGTGGCTCAACCCCTCCATCTCGCCAACTTGAATTTACACTCAGAGGACATCCCTGAATCTTTTCCAAAAGCAAAATCAATTCTGTAGAAAATTGAAGGAAAAATGGCCCGAATGACTGGACTAATAATCCTCTCTCGATGTCATCCATTGATCGTAGAATCGTCATTAAACGTTTCCGAAAAGATAAACTTAAAGTTCTATTATATATCGGTACAGCAGCTCTATTTTTGGGTAATATAAATACGTGCATTATTTATTCAATTTTCGGAGGTCCTATTCAGGGTGCTCGTTCAATTATACCGGCGTAACAGGTATATTGTATATAACAGAGCATATTTTAAAGTAGAGAGCGTGTGTTGGATCACGAGAGTGACGCGTATCGATATACCGTGGCGTGACACGCGTTCTCGAACGCGAGAACTAAAGAACATTATATATATATGCATGGTATATCGCCTGCCATCAAACGAAAAGGCAGAAGAAACACGAATTTACGTATTAAATTGTGCGTGCTTGCGCCCTTTATTTTGCCAATATTAGGATATAAACAATGCGATATGCAACACTGCCGAGTTCGGCGACCCTCGCACCACCGGAATGCGATTCTCGTATAACTCGCTGACCCCGAGAACTGGCCGCGGGGAACCCCCGACTTTCTTCGGGGCCCGCAGGGTACCCTGAAATAAGTATGTAGGTAGACTTGCCCACGCACGTGTGCATACATACGAAATCGTTTTCACTCGTGATCGTTGAAAGCACAAATAATTATATATAAAATGTGTGCAGAATTTAATCCGATTGGATTTACGCGAAATATAATAAAAGGTACGACGAGTAAAGCAGAGATGAATTTGGGGGAAGCCACAATTGATTGATTCAGAATCGACTTTTAATCTCGTTTTCAATTTCCTCATACACGCTGTACGTGTCGATGTTTTCCATTTTTTTTATCCGTTGCTCTTTACCCCTGGGGATTCTTCCGCAAGCACGTCCTGAGCTGTACGAAGAGAGTTCCTCATCGGCATTGTCGTTGACGAATAACAGAGGATTTAATCTACCTAAATTTTTTTCACAACGATCGCTCGTCTCTTCTTTCCAACGACCGCATGCACGCGGTCGTGCTGCGCACGTTAAATCCGTACGAGGGCAGAGTTTCGTACACCCTCGTGTATACAGTATCGAGAGAGCTGCATGAAAGAGACGCAACAATCGAGGAGTTTGTGCGTGCCCTCTCGTCTAGAAAATTGCCCAGCTTATTTCACCGATCGGAGAAAACATACGCTCCAATTTCGCGTTCTCCCGGGCACGTATATGCGTCTCGAGGATATACATATATATACATATAAGTATATATATATATATATATATATATTGGTATATAATGTGCAATTTCGGTTCGACACGGTCTCTGACCGGCCCTGACGAATCACTAAACTGTCTCTCGCTTCTTTCTTCTTCAAACTTTCGCTCTAGCGCACATAAAAATATGTGTATGTACGGTAGAAATATATACTCGATAGTTTAGCTTTCCCTTTTTACGCACCCTTTTCCCTATTCTCTATTCCTCGTCTTTTTCATTTGTACACACGTGTAGTATAAATTCGTATACGTTTCAATTCTCGCATTATTTTGTCTTACTCCTCACGAAATCTGTATCTCTCTCTCTCTCTCTCTCTCTCTCTCTCTCTCTCTCTCTCTCTCTCTCTCTCTGTATGTATATACATGTTTTTCTACCTCATACTATATATCGATAGAGAGCTCCATCTCTTGATACAGAGGGCTATTCACCCTCGAATCTTCTGATATCTCTATCTGACTGGATTTTCACGAATATATATATCGATTGCTAACGAATGACAGGGCGTAACTCATATTTTTTTGTGTATTATATCAAATGGGCCAAGCCCATTTATCCGCTCGCATTCCATGTGTATATATATATATATATTTATATATATCACTCATACATATATGGAGGTATAAAAGTTATACGAAGAGAAAAAAAAAAGTGAGATTGGCAAGGGAGAGAGGAGCCTAAGTGGATTTTAACGCGCGTTGGAGCGTTCCGAATCGAATCATCAGGAAAATAGGGAGAGAAGTCTGGATCTCTCTTTTTTCAACGTGGCCTCTGCGGATTACGAATAATAATTATAAAGCGAGAGCGACCAGAACTACGCAAGATGGGAGAGAGAAGGACATTGCGGTTCACCCTCAAAATCTTTTGGTCCAGCTGCGTTGGACGCAAAAGAAGAGCTGAAGTCTTATTTTTTGATTTTATTACGGCTCTATATAATAATAATAATAATAATAATAATAATAATAATAATAATAATAATAATAATAACAATGACAACAAGTGCTACTAACGAATAATGATCGTTTTGAGTCCTGAGCAGATGAAAAATAGTAAAAAATTTTACCAAAAACTGGCCAATGACTTTGATGGGGTAGCTCAGAGCTCTCGTTAAAAGAATCACGCAAAGTTAATGAATCGTGGACCCGGGGACATTGTCATCGGGTTTCCGGTATTTAGATACGCCAAAAGCGAGTGTACAGTGTATTACCGTAAGTGAACCGAGAGAAGATCCGATCTCTCTTCGAGATATCGTGCAACAATAAAGCGCGATGCGCCTTTAAAACGAGGACTAATAAATATATACAGGGCGTCATCAAGAACCGAGGTGTGGCACACCTCGAGAGAAATAGTCGTCCAATTTTTTCTCTCCTTTTCTTTTTTTTTTCTTCTTTGTCCTGTACGTGTTATTACGATATATGTCCATGTGCTATATCCATTTCCGCTCTTCGTCCGGATTCTCGCCTGAGAAACCCTGTGATGCAATACACGTATACACAGTGTTAACCATTGCGAGAGAAAAAGACGATTTATATCTCTCTCGAGTTTTTCCCGATATAGCGAGTCATTCGATTTTATACTCGTCTCGTTCGAGAGAAACGACGAAATTGATTTCCCCACTCCGAGAAAATAAACGACATTTTACGATGTGAGACATAAAAATTTTTGCAGCCGCGAAGAGAATTTAGATTACTCAATCTCGGTATATAGAATTTTTTTTTTTCATCGGTGCTCTATGTATTTTTTCAGTTACGACCGCCGGGTTTATTTGATTCAAACAAATTGTACTTGAGCCAAATAACATCCTGTTCGATACAAAATTTAATATTATTTCGACACGTTTATATTTTTTATTTTATTCGAATGCTCCGAATGTTTCATGAATGAATATTTAATCATTCGAGGGCGTGTTGGTTGCGGAGAAAGTTAAGATCGAAACCACTATTTTATACCTTTTTCCGTACCTTCTCGAAGAATGAAGACTTATAAAGACCCAGCGTACAAATTGCTTTTATTTTTTTACCCTTAATTTCATTAATCAATCTCTATTTCAATTGATTAAATACTTAGTACAAATCAATCGACAAATTATATTATAAAAAATTACACATCGATTTATCGTATGCACAAATAAATCATTATTCTCGCGATCAACACACTCGAAACACGCAAATCCCTCGCCTATACGTATTATATATACCCTTTTGTGTGTGTGTGTGTGTGTGTGTATTGAGTATGTGCAGAAAAATCCATATGCCCTTTGCTTTTGCTGTGTTGCCCCCATTGCTGACCCTCCCGAGCCAGCAGCACTAATCTATTTTGGCCCCGGGGCCAGAGCGTGCCCCTGACACTGGCCACATGGTTTCGCGATCCTGTCAAGCTCTTCGTCTCTATCTCTCTCTCTCTCTTTTCTCTGTTATCCTTGCGAGGGGCTACAACGACGTGAGTCTGCATGGAGCCTCCGGGCGACGTCGTCTCTCTCCGGTCAGAGAGTATAAATTTACTCTATACCGAGTGTATCCTACTCACAAAATCCCCACCAAAAGCAAAACAGTGTAGGAGCAAATAGGAGAGAGAGAGAGAGAGAGAGAGAGAGAGAAGAGAAGGACAAGACCACAACATGTCAGCCACCGTTCAAGTTCAACCCCCAAAACTCGAAAGCTCTTAGTCTACTCAACTAGACTTTCTCTCTCTATCTCTCTCTCTCTCTATCTTTCTCTCTCTCTATATGTATAGTTGCAACCCCAGTGAAAACTTTTCCATTGTAATTTTCCCGTAGCCCTAAGAAGCATCATCATTATATTCAACGAATATAGCTGAAGTTTTTCCCCTCAACTTTCCCGGCACATATATAATAACAATAATAATATAATAATAATGAATTAGATCTCATTCGTAACGTTCGTTTTCGATTTAATGGACCATTGAGATTTCATTTTAATTATATTTTAATTACAACCCCTCGCAAAGATTGAGATCTTCTGGATTTTTCCAACTTCACATATAAACTTTTATATCCGTATAATATCTCTCTATATATATATATGTAGTGAATAATATAATTATGGTTGTGTGAATTATACAGCTTTTGCGATTATGTCCAGAATGTCGATTAAATTTCATATATTCTACGATATCTCGTCAGTGGCACCGCCACATCAGGACGATAGAAATTATAGCAAACACGTGGGCAATAATCATTTTTTGTTAACTCACTCTCTCTCGCTCTCATACTCTTTTTGTATGCGCGCGTGCACTAATCGTCGTGCAGGAATAATTAGCTTCTCGGTTTTGTGCACGAATGGGGAGCAATACGCCCGCGGCAAACTCACATATGAATATATATGTATATATATATCTATACATGCTGTCGCGGGATTAATAAATTAATCCGTGTCTGATCTCGATCCACGAGCTCGCCAACCTCATGCGAGAGAGAGAGAGAGAGAGAGAGAGAGAGAGAGAGAGAGAGAGAGAGAGAAAGAGAGAGAGAGAGAGAGGGGGGGAGAGCAAATGCCGAAGAAACTCGTCCAGATGCAGCTCGCGATTCTCTTTCGGTGTATGCGCGTATGCACGCAAAACACGACAGACCCGGTTTGTCGGTACACATGTATGTTTATACTATATTCACTATGAGCGCGTTCTCTTAATTAATTAAATTGCCACGAAGAGCGAACGTTTACGAGAGAGTCACGGTCTTCTCTCTCTCTCTCTCTCACTCTCTTTGCGGTCATTCTGTTTCGCAATTTGTGCCCGTCGAGAGCTCCCTCGCCACAGGCAAACACCGCGAACACTTTACGATCGACCGGACGCATTATAATACCGAACGAGATACTTATTTTCTTATTTCAGCGGATACCTTATCTCGTAATGAATCGACATTGGGGGGGAATGAAAATCCGCAGTAGATGATTTCTATTATTCGTATAATTTTTTAATTCTAGTTCTATAGGTCAGTTCTTATGTCGAAGGACACTGGACACATTTTTTTCCCTTTCATTTGTTAACTTTTCTTCATACCTCGAGGATGCTTAGCGCGGATTTGTATGAAAGAAATTTAACGATAAGACTTTAAGTACATCCGCAATAGAAAGAAGAAAAAAAAATTGCAAAAAATCTAGCATCGATTGAGGACACTGAATGAGTATGAAGAATGTAATGCCGAAAAAAAAAATTAATTAAAACAGTTTTAATGCGTCTGTTCTATGAGATTTATCAGTCTCAATTTTATGACTCATTGTAAAAGCTTTATTTCCAAAAATAATCGGTCAATGCGCCTTTGAGACTTTAAATATCCTTAAGTACACTACTTCTTTCTTTGAAGGTAATTTTTTTAAACGTTAAGAAATATACGAATGCCGAATCACATGATAGCGGTGTATAAATATCTGTTAGCCGAAATTTCTTCGCATTGGATTTTTTTTTTTTCAGAGAAATCAGGCTCTACGTTTATGCCCGAGTGTGAAAGCAAACAGCTCGAAGTTCTGGTTCTGTACGCGAGCCAGAGGAGTCTCCCGGAGATTTGAGGAAATCGTCTTTCTCTCTCTCTCTCTCTCTCTCTCTCTCTCTCTCTCTCTCTCTCTCTCTCTCTCTCTCTCTCTCCTTTTCTGTCTCTCCCGTGAAGCCAATCTCTGCTTAATGTCGGAATGTGCCATATAGCGAGAAGAGCATTTGCTCTTTGCAGTCCCAACTCCATCAGGACTTTGAGATTCACGAATTCTTCGACTAATGATATAATCCGGTAAAAGAGAGAGAGAGAAATCGGCGAGATGCGCCCAGGGGAGTCTGAAGAGTTGTTTTTTTTTTTTTCAACGGCTCACGGAAAAGTTTGCAGCCTGCACACACCGCGGACATTACTTCTTATGCCCTCCTTACACTACGCGAGATTAATCGTTTTCGCACGCTTCACAAACCTATACACATAATATATATGCATAAGATATTTCTCGTTTCGTGGTCCAGCTATATCTGTGTCTCATCGCGTGACGTAATTATTTATTTTTATCTGTTTTTTTTGTATGTATGCATTTTTTTTTTTAAATCCAACTCTCCGCGTGCGTCTGTCAGTCAATCCTTGAAAAGTCGACGCCGAGGCTTGATTTCTCTTTTTATTCTTATCTCACTGCGTCAAGAGAGAGGGAAAAAGAGGGAATCTCCCGGGGGAGCATATATTGGATTAAGATGCTTCAAATGTATACGATCTTTTCAAGCAGCACGTCGCGTTTTTATTTTTATTTTTATTTTTATTATTATTTCTTTTGATTCGCAAAACTCGCCACAACTTTGAATATGTATAATTTAAATATGTTCTTCTCTCCATTAGTCGGACACGCCTCGACGCTTCATCGTCAATCACCAAACCCGTTTTATCACGGTGAGAAAAACACGAGGATTTTCAAGCAACGCTCGGCGAGAGATATAATACGTATACACGCGTGTATTGCAAAAGATATATGCGAGAGAGGAGAGCCTCTGATGTCGCACGAGGGTTAATGAATAAAATTTTTTTCAGTCACGAGAGTTCAATTAAATGAGTCATCTTCGTTGTACGCTGTGTGCGAACTGATTACGCCCGCGTTCTACTTTAGCCACTACACTTGTCGCTTTTAAACGGTATATCTGAGTGAACAGCTGAAGAATTTTCATGTCTCGAGTTTCATTGAAAGAATATGGAGCACTTTTAATATGCATGTGCATGCATGCGAAATAAAAAAAGATTCGCCCAAGACCTCTCGCTCCTGGTCGCCACAAAATCGAAATCTCGTCATCAATCGGACGGCATTTTCTCAAATAATATAATCAAACGAACCTCCCAACGATAAAATAAAACCGAAGAAACAAAAAATAAAAAGAAGAATAATTGATATTTAGTTTAGTTTATTTACTTATATCCAAGTATACGGTGGACATTTATCATTAAAAACTCATTTCTCACTCCACTTCTCAAAAGCTTTTTAGTTTTTCGGCAATTACCAAACTTGTTTTCTTTTCTGCCTAAACGATCACTCGACATTCCTCCTTGCGCACACAAAAAGTACAAACATACATACGATGAGGAGCTGAAGAAAAAAAATAAAAATAAAGATGACTATAAGCAGAAAAACAAAACTCGTCTTTCTCTCTCGATATCTCATATATTATACCGCTCTCGGTGGACAGAAAAAAAAGTCTTTAGGGTTCAAACGTGGAGTGTGTCGAGAGGGGGGGGGGGGGATTCCCAAACACGGATTCTCTTTCAAAACTCCCACGTATAGCAAGCGCGAGGAGGGAGGCCCACATGGTCGACGGGACGAAATAATATTGTACGGCCATCGGAAAATAGAAAACCCTTCTCCTCAATGTAGATGCACAAATACAAATCAACTGATGAGAAGTAGAAAGGCTTTAACCGCATCAATTCTACGCGTTGAAAGATATGTTCGTTGCGACCTTTTGCTTCTCAGAGGTCGATCTAGAAAAACTGCCAACGCACGAAGGTTGGTAACAGTTTTGTGGACACCATGGGTGGCGTTCGGATGTATACATGAGGGCTTCCTGGAGTTTTCCAGAGGTCCTGTAAAACCGTTGACAATGGAACTCCAGCCATGCGTTCGCATCTCAGCTGCATTTTCTACTCTTCGGTATTTTCATTCGCTCTTCCAAGAGTCCAACGAGAATTTCCTCACTTACCAGTCCTTCAACGCCTTCCACGGGACATACTATATATACACGAACCAGGCTATAATAGTTTTACTACGTACTAAATCGTAGGGTGTGTGCGCGGGTGTTGTTCCGAATTTGGATGGTTACAACGAATCCTTCGGGATTTCACTCCGAGCAAGTAAGAGAGAAGAGTTTTACACGTCAAGACTGCACGAAGGCTTTTACGATATACCTGCTCCGCTCTAATGGTATAGCGAGCTGAATGAGAGGGGTTCCATCTCAACTATAGACTAAACTTATAAATACGAATGGTAAATGGGAATGAGAGAAAAGTTTTCATCTTTCCCCCCCACCATACTATATAACCAAAGGCTCCATCTTCTTTTCACGAACTTGCCGTTCTCTCTCGACACAATATGGTGCTCTGAACGGATATTTATGAACCGCATCAGAGCTCTCACTGAGGCATTTTTTTCCCAGCACCTGTGAGTGAGAATAATCTGAAAAAAAATCGAAGGCATTCGTAGTTGACGAATTGTAATATGACCATTGATCTGATAACGTGTCTTTGGCTTAATCGCTTCTCGAGTTCATTAATCTCCATTCACGTGAAAGATCGGGTAAAAAACTATCGTATCGAACTCGTACTTAAATCTATATACACATATAAATATATGAATCGGCAATGGAGAGATCGTGATTCATGGGGGGGGGGGGGGGGGGGGCAGATCGAGTCTCGAGATCGGTACCGTACTCTCGAGAGATAAGCAGAGCTGTGCTCTCTCGTATCTCGGATGGTTAGTGATTTTGCTTCTCGGGTTGTCGAAAGGCAAATCACCGCGGGGGGACCACCAACGTTTACCACGAGTGGAGCTACTTCAGAGCTTTCCTACGGTTATTTGCTCTGCCTGTCGGATATATACGTTCACCGTGACGAGATGTGAATAGCACACATTTGTCACAGCAGAGACCGATCGTCCTCGGTGTATTACGAGAGCATCGTAAGAACCGTGGAAGACACTTTTGAAATTTCAAGCGATATAGTCTCGCGTGTCAATAATGAGAACAAGATATAAATTACGAACAAAAAATGTTGTGTCCAATCGTTATCATTCATTGATTTTGTCGTATTGTGCCGCGAGTATACAGGATAAAATTCGGAATATTTATTTGCTAATAAGAGTTAGAATCCAAGTTTGTGAATACAATTAGAAGAAAGTGCCTTTTATTTAATATCGATGGATTAAATTACAATTACTCGCAGTGCTTGGCATGACCTACCTCTGGAATTTTTACGCTACCCTACCCTCAATTCGTATAACCTTGATTCAAAACGAATAAATATTGTCAAACTCACTGTACAAACGAATTTTTTCTTCATCGAAAACGAGTGGCAGACGTTGATGATAAACTGAATGGATGGAAATTGTAATCTCACGATACCAAGCCGATGGTCATCAAGGACAACGAAAGAAGATGAAGGAGAATTGAGAGAGAGAGAGAGAGAGAGAGATAGATAGAGAAAGGGATAAAAGGTTTAAGGAAGAAGTAATATAGAGAGGAGCCAGTGGATACCGCAGCTTCCACGGGTGGTCCCGTCCTTTTACGCACTTTACGTGCCAACGCCCACGTACGTGGGTTCTCTTGCTCAGCCTCTTGTTACTACTACATATATGTACATTGTATATGTACATATACGTATATGGCAAAGCTTACACATTTAAAAGTATACAAGCCGGGATGAACCCCAGCGAGAAAAAGTGCGTGGAGTGTACGGTCCAGTCACACGCTTTAAACACCATATATGCATATATATATATATATATATACATAATATGGATACATAAATATAAACATGGTATACAGTGTTTAAGTATTAAGTATGTAGAGAATGAGTACAAGCGCTTTACGGAAGCGAAATATATCGCGTGTCCCACCTTTCTCACACCTGGAGAAAACGATAGAAGAAGAAGAAGTCGGGACGAACGCGAGGAACGAGAAAAGTAGTAGTATTATACCGAGTCCCGTTGCATCGCACTTCATCGCCTATAATAGTACACTCCTAACGATATAACGTACATTATACTTGGATTATAACGTGCACTATAACATATATACGTATATATACATGATATAACAGTTAATACCTGAGACGCGCGTATAGTTTATCCCTCGCCTTAAACGATGAATAAACGCATTTTTTTTCTTATTAACAAATTTTTTTTTTTCGGCAAGTCAATTTCCGATCGTATGCGAGGAAATGACGGAGCGGCATGACAGAGGCTTCGAGACGAGAGAAATTCTTCGCGATCTTATCGCAAAGTCGCTCTTCTTCTTGTAACCAGCACCTATACGCCGATTTTCTGGGTCTCACGAGAGCAGGGAACGTAATACTTTTCTCGTATCGTGATCGCTGTATTATCAGAAACCGCTCCCATTTGGCCTAAACCTGTGGCTATATTGGTTCTTTTTATATGTTGGGACTTGGGACCAGAGATGTAGCTCGAGGTTGCATGATATGTTGCAAATGATTAACAACTTTTTTCCGAGTTCACTCGCTCGTTCGAGCCTAAATAACGTACTTGAAGCACGAATATAATGATTGAGTATAACTTTCTCGATGTTTTAGATATATTTTGGACCTCACGGTTTTTCGAAAAAAATTTTCGAACGAGAAATTCCGCGGCATCGACACTAATATCTCGATGATTCCAGGGACGTTGTGTCGAAATTTATATAGACGCATCAAGAGAGGCGAGAGAACACACGCTCGCACCAGCTTAAGATGAATACGTCAAGCTTTTTCCCATAACATTATTGCTTCTTCATCGGGAAAACACACATGTTTGGATCTAAAGAGAGTCAAGAAGACGAAGAAAAAAAAAAAAGAAATTATCATGTATGAAACCTGTTGGCATATACATCGTATGGGAGAGAAATAGAAATAGAGGCAGAGAGACCTGTATTTCTTTTGGTTATATTAACCAGGGAATACGCAGAAGAAGATAAAGAAGAAAAAGGAGAAGACGAAAAAGAAAAAAAAAAAAAAAAAAAATACAGAGTGAAGAAGTCTTTGGAGAGTTATGGCGAAGAACGTACGAGATGGTTCTACGTGTCGAGGTGAGAAAATAAACTTTCCTCGGCGGTTTTTCCTCTTTGCTTGCCACCGGTAGAAAGCGTGCCTGATTTCGAGAGATCGAGAAAGAGAGTATATAAGAGAAAGAGAGACCGCGAGGGACCCTGAAGAGCCTCGATATTTATTTTTCTCCGACCTACGTGCTGCTCTCTCGCTTCTCCGCTATTCCCATATGGACCATATATGTACACCCTCGGGGGCCTCATACACGCTCGACAGGATTTCGGGATTGTAGAACGAAAAGAAAAGCCTCGAATGAGATTTGTTTAGGAGCCAGCTGGATCATATTGGCCACGTGATCGCGAATCCTCTGGTGTTCTTTTCTTTTGCTCTGCAAAAGTTTATTTGACAATTTCTCGTTTCTCAGGATTTTCGTTCACAAATTCTCTCGTCGTGCACCACACTTTGGGTCTCGTTACAAAATATTATTATAAACTTCACACGGTAGTGCAGCCTCTTCGCTTATCTCGCTTTATTATTTATTTAACCATAGTAATCCACGTTATCCATGACTAATGTACTACGCATTCGTGAAAAACTATTGAAGAAAGAGGACGTGAGAGCTTTAAAATTCATATTTTTTTCAATCCTCCGTTGTATTGTATTTTTCTTGGAGTCCAGGGTTAACGTATAAATTATATTTACTCATATGTTCCGCAGTGTTGCGTTAAGATCCTTCGAAAATAATAGTCAAGGATACTTTAAATATTTTTTTCAGTTCATTTATTATTTTATGAATTTCGTGGTATTTGTTTTATTTATTTTTACTCGCTTTCTTTCTCATTCTTCATTCTTAAGGATAATTCTAGGAGGCCGAGAAGAGAACCGAGTGCGTGATTAACGAACCTTGATATATACCCTTCAGGACAGAGTGCGTAAAGTCGACCATCTCATCGTCGTCGTTTTTTTTTTTTTTTCGAGTCTACATGACTCAAGTCGATTGTTCGCTGTCCGAGAGAGCGAGATTCCTTTATCGATTTCTCGGTTTCGCTCTTTCACATACCCATTTTGTCTCTATAAGGTCACGCGACTCTGGACTCGGGCATACGCGAGTCTCGAGAAGAAGTAAGACGTTCACCAATCTCCTTCTCCTCTTACTGAATTTAATTTTTCTTTCTTTTTTTTTTAGCTTTTTTTCATTGCTGCTCCTTCGTGTGATTAATTTCTTAAGACCGATGGGAAAGAGACCCTCATGTATATATATATATATATATTTTTATACTCAAAAGTTTATGTATCTGCCTGAGAAAATTTTATACATGCAGCATAATTTCTGGCCTCTATTATACATACACTCGCTTGATGGACCGGCCAATCTCAATGAGACAATGCGACGTCCCACATCACCAATTTATCGGACACCCACGAAAGACCTCCCGCAGGACTCTCGGGCATAGAAGGATACTGTATAAGTACACATATACATGCATTATAAAAATAAAAGGCGAAAGTGCATATTACCACTGGCAGAGGGAGTGATTTAAAAAATTTTGAATTAAAAAAAGTTTGTAAAATGTCATAATTTATGAGAAAAAATGTTTTGGTTCGCGAAATCTGTTGGAACCCATGTGTGCATGTACCATCGGCCCAGCCGTCGCCCGTGTCTGGCCCAAATGTCGCCGAGCGTTGGCTAGACAACATACCCAAGCTTGGGCAATGCTAGAAATGATAACACTGACCCGAAGATGGGCCAATAGTTTTGGCAATCCTCGGCCCAACACTTGGAAAACGCATGGGCCAATGCTTGGCAAGCGCTTGGGCCTATGCTTGGGAAACACACGGGCAAAACGCATGGGCCAATGCTTGGGCCTATGCTTGGAAAGCGCATGGGCCAACTCTTGGGAAGCGCTTGGGCCTATGAATGGGAAACGCATGGGCCAATGCTAGGAATGATAACACTGACCCGAAGATGGGCCGATAGTTTTGGCAATCCTCGGCCCAGCACTTGGAAAACGCATGGGCCAATGCTTGGGAAGCGCTTGGGCATATGCTTCGGAAACGCACGGGCAAAACGCATGGGCCAATGCTTGGGCCTATGCTTGGGAAGCGCATGGGCCAACTCTTGGGAAGCGCTTGGGCCTATGATTGGGAAACGCACGGGCCAATGCTTGAAATGATAACACCGGGCCGATGATGGGCCGAAAGTTTTGCCAATCTTCGGTCCAACGTTTGGAAAACGCATGGGCCAACGCTTGGGAAGCGCCTGGCCCATACGAGGAAAATCGGTGGGGATTTTTTTATTGCAAAATATACACAAAAATGAAATATATCACTTGAAAAATGGTTCCATCCACATATTTTGTCGTTAGAAAGGCCATCAAGGGTTACACTAGAAGAAAAAAACCGGCACGGATTTCCCGATATTTTATTCTCCTTGACGTGGACTCGAACCTGCGACCTACCTACCTACAGTACCTATCCTACCTATCTACCTAACACGCTACCCACTAAGCTATCGACCATTTATGAACTTAGGAAATTCATATAATGTATTGAACATGCCAGATAACCAGTGTTGGGCAGAATCCAATTACATTTGTAATTAATTATATTTAAATTAAAAATTACGATTGTAATTTGTAATTGAAAGTGAAATCAATTATAAAATTAAAATGTCATTGAAATGTTTTTTCAAATCAGTTACAAATTTAAAATGTCAATGAAATGTATTTTTTCGAATCAATTACAAATTAAAAATGTAATTGAAATGTTTTTTCGAATCAATTGCAAATTATAAATGTAATTGAACTTGTCTTCACACCCTGCATAGGAACTGAGCTTTTATGTACGTCTGACTTGACTTCGTTGACGATACCCACTCGTTGGCGTGTACATTCGGGCCAAGCATTGAGCGAGCTATGGTCGAACCTTTTAGCCCAATCGTTGGTGTATAAAATCCAGCCTTAAATAGCACTAGGTTAGGACTAAGTGTCAGAGCCACTTGTTGGTGTGTACGATTGGCCCGAGGATTTGCCGAGCTATGGTCGGAGCTCCTAGCCCAACCATTGGCGTACACGATGGAGCCTGAAATGGGACAAGCTTTGGACCAAGCATCAAGTCTACGCATTGGCATGAACGATTGGGCCAAGGATTGGCCGAGCTATGGTTGGAGCTGTTAGCCCAACCTCTGGCGTACACGATGGAGCCGGAATGGGACAAGCTTTGGACCAAGCGTCAAGTCCACGCATTGGCATGAACGATTGGGCCAAGGATTGGGTGAGCTGCGGTCGTAATGCCTAGTCCAACCGTTGGCGTATACGACGGAGCCAGAACTGGGACGAGCTTTGGGCATAGCGTCAAATCCACGCGTTGGCATGAACGATTGGGCCAAGGATTGGCCGAGCTGTGGTCGGAGCTCTTAGCCCAACCGTTGGCGTACACAATAGAGCCTGAAATGGGACAAGCTTTGGACCAAGCGTCAAGTCTACGCATTGGCATGAACGATTGGGCCAAGGATTGGCCGAGATATGGTCGGAGCTCTTAGCCCAACCGTTGGCGTACACGATGGAACCGGAATGGGATAAGCTTTGGACCAAGCGTCAAGTCCACGCATTGGCATGAACGATTAGGCCAAGGATTGGGTGAGCTGCGGTCATAATGCCTAGTCCAACCGTTGGCGTATACGACAAAGCCAGAACTGGGACGAGCTTTGGGCAAAGCCTCAAATCCACGCGTTGGCATGAACGATTGGGCCAAGGATTGGCCGAGCTGTGGTTGGAGCTCTTAGCCCAACCGTTGGCGTACACGATAGAGCCTAAAATGGGACAAGCTTTGGACCAAGCGTGAAATCCACGCATTGGCATGAACGATTGGGCCATGGATTGGCCGAGCTATGGTCGAAGGTCTTAGTCCAACCGTTGGCGTACACGATGGAGCCTGAAATGGGACGAGCTTTGGGCCAAGCGTCAAAACCACGCATTGGCATGAACGATTGGGCCAAGGATTGGGTGAGCTGCGGTCGTAATGCCTAGTCCAACCGTTGGCGTATACGACGGAGCCAGAACTGGGACGAGCTTTGGGCATATCCTCAAATCCACGCGTTGGCATGAACGATTGGGCCAAGGATTGGCCGAGCTGTGGGCGGAGCTCTTAGCCCAACCGTTGGCGTACACGATGGAGCCGGAAATGGGACAAGCTTTGGACCAAGCGTCAAGTCCACGCATTGGCATGAACGATTGGGCCAAGTTTGGTTCAATCCTTGGCCTGAGTGTTAGACCTAATTGTTGTTAAATACCATCGGTGTGATAGTGGGATTGGCTTGGGCCAGTGGTATATTTACAATGCTTGGCAAAAAACCTTGTCCCAGGGATGGGCCAAGATTGTTTTTTTGGTCACCATTGGGGACGCACACATGGGAATTCCCATATCGTCTTTAGTGCTGTTTAAAATGCTAGTAAATAAGTTATAAATTTAAACAAAAAGATTTTTATAATATGTATGTATATCGCCTGACGGTATAGTGAGGTGTTCTTTCATGAATAATTGAAAAAAAAAAAAAAACAATTTTTCGGGTGTTGGAAGGTTTAAAAACCCTTGCGATAGCAATAAAGAGCCAAGTAGTATCGTAATAAAGTAGTAAGAATAAAAACCGACAGCGATAGGTACGCGGTCGGCGTGCGGCTCTGGCGATCACCGAAGTTAAGCAGCATTGGTCGAGGCCAATACTTGGAGCGGTGACCGCTTAGCCGCGCGCTGGCTGGCGCATCGAATCGCTGAGCGGGAGGCCATCTTGCCAGAGTCTGGGCGCCCGCCTAGGTAGCACGAACTCTGGCAAGAGGGCCGACTGTATCGGCACAGGTTTTCCGCAGTTTCCCTGTGCCCTCGTCCGAATGCGATACAGAAGGGGATAGGAAAGAGTGGCTGCGGACAACACTCTGGGGGGGGGGGGGGGGGTCTCACGGAATAAAAGGAATAAAATAGGGACAGCTTAAAGGGGAAGGACCCCGAAAGCAATGGAACAATATATTTGAAAAAAAAAAAAAAAAAAAAAAAATAGTAAGAATAAAATATGTCAAACGCAATTTGAAAAATTGTGGGTAATGTCAATGATCATTCTTATAGAATGATGCACCTTTTAATTGGTGGAGGCCGAACAGTTTTGCCTCGGCATATTCGAAGTTTGAACGTTCTTTTTTTTTTCGAGTCATACTCGACCTCATTAAATTCGTCAAACTCCTTCCCTGCAATTTCGAACTCGAACAAAAGGGCCTCTCGAACTTCTGTCTTCGCGATCGATCTCTATGGTTATACACAAGTATCCTACAATTATCGAACCCGCTATTTTATATATATAGTATACTATACGTTCATTGACTTACTGACGACGAGAGAAGGAGCCGATCGAGCAAAGGCGGAAGTCGAACGCGAGTTCAGGACTTACCGGAGTCTACTTTGCCCGGGGAACATCACCGGGCTCACATCACACTGAAACTTCCTCCTTGCTTTTCCATCTTGGTGGCTTCGGGTCAACCTTTTTTCCTTGTGTAGTAAACTTTCTTATCCAATGGCACATCGTCTGCCTTGTATATAGATCTACATGTATAGCGTGAGTTTCGCGATGATTCTACATTTTCGACTTTGTTTTTCGAGAATACGCGTGCCAAAAAGTCTGCGACTGGTGTGTATAACAAACGCGTCGTTTCGCTACAAAACGATCGAGAGTCTTTTTCTCGCGAGACTGACTTTATGAACGCTGTATTCGTTTTTCCGCAAGACCATTTTCCTCTCGCTCCATACCGCGGTCTTTTGTCGAGCGTTTCCTTTCCTCGGATAAGTAAGAGTATACACACAACTCTCCGGCTGAATTCACGATGTTGGCTTGCTACTCCGAAGTGTCTCCAAGTCTCTATATAGTCTCTAGTTTTCAAATACTTTTTTCCTCTCTTTCTCCTCGACTCTGCCATATTCCTCGTGGCTTCTTCGGCTTTTTCTTCTTATACGCGTATATAGCAGGTACACAGTCGGTATACATTGGCGCAGTTACGCGGGTGGAATGTAAATCCTATCCCTGACTTTTCTTCTCGAGACTTTGAATAAAGAAACTGCAAGGGATAACTATATATACATACACATTTTTGTGCGTACGCGTGCATGGCTGTCTTCGTGCTAGGGAATGAAAAATTGCGATGGCCAAAGTTTTCTCGATTCTACGTTGAAGAATAATAAGAAAAAGAAAAGAAAGAAAAAAAAACGAAAATGTGTAGAAGACTTTTGCTCTCCGACAAGAATATTCTTTCGCGAAGGAAGTAAAGAGATACTTTGCCTGCTATACGGTATATAACGTTACGACATCGCATTGGAAATATTCATTTTACGTTGACTTAATAAATGTTTTTTTTTTCTTCTTTATGAAAAGAAAGAAATTAAAGTTGAATGAATGTATCCGCGGGTATAAATATATGATAATTGCGTAATTTCCAATGAATTGTTCCGCGAGAAAACGCGTGTTGCCACATATATATAGTTACGCCTCTCGAATCGCTGGCACTAATAGATGGCAGAGAGCTCACTCGGCAAGTATACAAGGCACCTCGTTCGAGATACGATCTCGTCTCGGGAAGCGAGAAGAACGACGATTCAAACGGCACGACTAACCCAATTAGCGGGAATAAGAGAGTATAAGCGCGAAGAAAGAAAACGTTTACGTTCGCGTATACGGTGCATTAATGATTAAAAAAACAAAGAGAAAAAAAGCTTATGTCGCTCAATTTAGTTTTTCATGACGTTCGATTCTCGTATTTCGCGATGTATACAAGAGCCACGAGAGCTGCGAAACACCAACGTTTGCGACCAAATTTTTCACGAATAAAACCGTTTTCTCAGGAAAACGTTTTGCTGAATATCGGGTATTCATTTTGTTGCCGTGATATAATTCATAAAGAGAGGAATTGCATGGGGAAATTAAAGGGAAATATCTCGTCGGAAAATAAAATATTTGATAAAGTGAGATCGCGAGAGAAGCGAGAAGAAATGCGAGCCCGGAAAATGTATACATTGAGAGACTTGTACGCACATCGGTAGTACAAAGGCCAACGAATGAAAAAGGCAAACGCGGATGAGACGAATGAAACGGCGATTCGCTAAGCTCTCTGGCAGGGAGCTCTCAAAAGGCGATTGCGAACGAGAAACCATTTAAGGGAATCGGGGCAAAGCGCCGCGATGTGTATGTCCGATGCCCGTGTGCCGATCTGCACTCCCGACTCGTTCTCTTCGATTCTCAAACTGGTTTCAAACGTTTGTATACCTCCACACTTGTGTACCGCAGCTAGCACATGTATACATTCCATGCTACAGCTCATTGAATAACCGCACACACCTTTTGTTTTAAATCGCGTATAGGTAAGGCAATTCAAAAATCAAGCTGTCCAAACGCAGCACAAAAGTCTTTTGATGAAAATTTTACGATACTCTCGTGGTATAGACGGCAAGTAAAATCTGTTATTCTTTTTCGATTTAGACAATTGACATTATTCGATGGACCCTTCAATTGATGCATGAGTTTGCTCAATTTCAACGTTTCAGATATTGTTCTGTGAATAAATGGCTATATAATTTCGGAACATGCAATTATGACGTAACAATTGAATATTTAGCGATAAATAGGTTAAATATAGGGGATCTTTGGACTATCTAAAAATAAGCATTCGTATTTTTTCTGTCTATTATAGTGAGAGGTATACCTCAATTTGTATTTCCATCGAGTTTTTCAATTACCGATAAGCGTCGATCAAAAATTCATTTTTTAGTCCAGTCATTTTAGCCATTTTATTCTGCAATCTACTACAGAATTGATTTTGCTTTTGGAAAAGGTTCAGGGTGTCCCCTGAGTGTAAATTCAAGTTGGTGGGACGGGGGGGGGGGCGAGCTTCAGCCGCCATTTTGGAAAAAACGTTTTATCAAATATCTCGTGAACCGTGCATTGTACGATAAAATTAGTTCAAATCTTTTTTGTTGATATTAAAATTCTCTACAACCTTTATTCGAAACTTTTTCCTGCATAGTACACGGTTTTTGATTTATAGCGCGGTGAACTTTTGCAAACATGATTATTGCTAAATATACAGTAAATGGTTGACGTATAACAGTAAATGGTGATGTTTGGAAAAGTTTTCCACGCTATAAATTTAAAACTATGGATTATACAGGAAAAAATTTCAAATAAAAGTTGCAGAGAATTTCATTATCTACAAAAAAGGTCTGTATTATTTTAGTCGTATGATGCACGGTTCACGAGATATTTGATAAAGCGTTTTTTCCAAGATGGCGGTTGAAGCTCGAGCCCTCGCATCCTGCTAGCTTAAATTTACACTCAGGGGACACTCCTGAACCTTTTCCAAAAGGAAAATCAATTCTGTAGAAGATTGCATTATGAACCTACTATTTTGGCTAGAATGACTGGACTATTTATCGAATCTATATTGCGAGGGACGAATGATAGAGCGTACTATCTGACTCTCTCGTGAGCGCAGACTAGCGCGAGAGCACACGGAAGCACCTGTGCTGTCGAGAAACGTCTTGGCTCGCGTACACTTATATTCCTTACACCGGTTGGCGAGAGAGAGAGAGAGAGAGAGAAAGAGAAAGAGAGAGAGAGTGTGTGTGTGTCTCGCGGCTCGCGGGATAAAACGAGTCCGCGGGCGACGTTCCAACGTGTTCACCATCTCTCTCTCTCTCTCTCGCTCTCTCTTTTCATGCGTCACGCACACTTCGTGTGCGTGGAACGTGCAATTCCGCGCTCGAGAGGCGTGCGTTTCAGCATACACTGCCTTGTTTCGCGTACAGAGAGCCGCCAAGAAAGAGAAAGAAGACGATATTAGCAATGAGAAAGACGAAGTCTTGACTCGGCTACGAGACATACGGCTGCTTTTGCACTGCCATATGATACTCTTTTCTCTCACTCCCTCTCCCTCTTTCTCTCTCTCTCTCTCTCTCAATCTCTTGCTCTTTCGCATTCTCGTTTAAAGGAAGAGCGAGAGAATTATCTCTAGCGCGCGCTCAACCTGCGAGACAAGCAATGCTTCACGGCAGACCGCGTGGCAGCATCCCGCGGGCCGTCTTGTCGCTCCTACACATTATATATACCATGTACCCCCCTCTCCTCAACCCCTTTACTTTACTCTCTCGCTCTTTCTCTCTCGTTGTTGGATTTATTTATGGTACGTGCCGCTGACTCTCTTGAGACTCGCGCAAACGGCCCTGTACCAAGAGGCATTACACATATATATCGTACTATGGGCCAAAAGTACCTTTTAAACCGAAAAAATTTTGAAAATTCTGTCGATGATTTTTCGTAATATTCATTTTCATGATAAAACAAGTTCCAGAAAGAAATAGATTTAAAAAAAAAGTGTCAGCTTACATAAATATTTTAGGTTTCTTCGAATATAGATACATACTGATAATTCAAATAAAACGCAACGTTGATAATCCGTTTTAATGGAAACAGTATAGAATATAACGCATCTATGCACTCCTCAATTGGGTACTGACGAATGTCTCTCGGTTTCTCGATGTTCACATAGGTCGTAAAACGCTTTGGAGTATATATTGTATACGTGCTATCTGTATTTCGAAATGGAGAAAGCCTCAAGGGTCTAACCAGCCGATTGCCATCCCCTGTTTACTACACTATATGGTGGTGCGTGATGGTGAATGCAAGCGTAAGTCAGCATAGAGGGAATGCTTTGACTCGGACTCTTCTGAACGCCCGCGCTAGACGAGGCGGGACGAGAACGCGTAAAGGAGAGACGAGAGTCTGAGATAGCGGGGATTTATGGGAGAAAATAAGAAAAGTTGCCACGTTTAAAAATCCGTGAGTTGAAATAAGATTGAGCGCGAAACCGGAAATATAGCGAAACATCTGTAGCCCAGGGTAGCTTCTTGCAACGAGATAAATCGATCTTTATCTTCTCTGTGCAAACAAATGTTATTTTTGACAAAGAAAAGTTAATTTTAAAGTTATCGAATTTACGGGTGATTACTAATTGACGGAGTACATCAATTTTTCATCGATAAATCATTTTAATGAATTTGGTCCAATGTGTGAGGAAGGAACGTAAAATGAGGGACCGAATATATGAGGAATGCGAGATCTGTAAGAAGCGAAACGACTAATATCGAGACAAAACATACGAACAGAGAGAAAGAAAGAGAGAAGCAATCTCGACGTGCAGAAATGCACGATGCATGACATTCGACACACGAGCTCACCTTTTCTTACGTTCACGCAGTCACGCACGTCAAGATACCTGCGATTGTACATACATATGTATTTAAATATGTGTGTGTGTGTTTAGGGATTGACCGGATATAAGAAAAATAAAAGAGGAACCGAAGCTGTATGCATACACATGTATATATCGTTGGTTAAATTTCATAGGGGTGTATATATAAGCTGTGCTCATACATAACCGATACGCCTTTTTGGCACTATAGTTCATCGATATATATGCAGTGGGCTTTTTTGGCTCTGAGATGCCCATTTTACTTTATTCAACGCACACACACACACATATATTCATAAATCAATCATTTCGACTTTTGATCAATTAAAAATTTATGCAATGCATGCTTGGTCTGAATGTTTTGTTACTTTGACTCGATTTTTTTTATTCATAATCGAATAAACCAGTAATAATGAAGAAAGATTCGAAAATCAAGTTATCATTTTCATATATTTTTTTATAACAATTGGATTATATTTTTTTTCATCGATTCTATAGTAAATGGAAAACAAAAAATGTTTCTTCATTCTTCAACATACGTTTGAACTATATGCACTTTTACTCGATTCAATATTGCCACGCATGATACTCTTTCCTTCATTTATTTCTCACCATCTTCTGAATTCCAAAGGATTTTCAAGATAACGAAAAATTCTTTCGAAATCATGTAGAAGAGCAGAGAAAAATCTCACGTATATACGTAAATCTGTATACCGAAAGGCGAGTGTCTTCTTTCTTAGTTCAGTGACGCAACGATAAATTTCGATGGCACACACACAGAGTGGAGAAAAAAAAATGAGAAGAAAGAAGAGGGAGAAGTTGAAAAATACGGTAAGTGCTAGTCGACGAGAGATCGAAGGGTCGCGCCGAGGAACATGAAGGATATAAAGACGAGTGCTCTTTCGTTCTGTTCTTCTCTTCGAAAATCCCCTCGAACGCATAGAAAAACTCGTACCGAAGCTTAACCGCGTGGAATCTTTGAATTTATACGGTTGCGACTGTTGCGGGGCTCCGTGTGTGTTACATACACAGCAAGAGATGAAAAGAGGGAAAAGATAAAGAGGCGTCGTCGAAACAAAAACGATTAATCTCGCCAATTCCTGCAATCCCTGTGTCATCCCTCCTTTTCATTTTTTTCGTTTTTTTTCCAACACACACAAACATACATTTTCATATTCCTTTACTCGGTCAATCGAACTATCGTTTTACGTTGATTTTAATTTGAAATTTTCCAAAAGGTTATAAAAAGAAAAATTTCCCATCGTCTGCTTTGGATTTTACTTTTACATACTTTGAATTATACTTTGAGATATTCACTTTTTTTTTTCGTGTAAAAAGTAGCGAGTATCGCAGCATGAGGAAGAAGAGTACGTATACAATTTAAAATGTAAATTAGCGTCGAATATTTGACGCGCGTCAAAGGACGTGCCGAGGCACGCCACTCGCTGTACTAACAACTATAACGCGGCCAACGATGACGACGACGACGACGACGACGAAGAGGAGGACAAAATATTCGCGAAATTAAAACGTTATTTCACTCATCTCGAGGGGAGACCAGCAAATTCCGTTGTGACCACTGTACCGTTTGTGGCCACTCCGCGTTTCCCTCGATTTTTTCAAAGTTTCAAGGCTTCGTTCATTTCGTCGAGCGTAATATTTCGATATTCGAAATGTTTCTGATGCACCAACTATCGATTGCTTTATTGAATACCTGCTAATTTATTTCAATGGAATATGACGAAATGTGTCAACGCCGAGAGGTTTGTGTATTTTTCTTTGACAGAAGTGTCAAGGGATCCCCGAGGCAAGAAGACTAAGGTTTCTCATATCTAGAGTCATTCCGCCTCATCAAAAATTTATATTTTATCAGTTAAAGCTCATTTTTCGGGTTAAAATTACAAAAAACTGACGCGTTAGTTACAACACCTGACAGCCCTGGCTAAAAGTGATGCATTCAAAATGCGGTTGTTCTATCTGTGGACAGCTTATGGCCACAAATAGAGCACACTTATACCACTTCAGTAATATGTTTATGACGCAAATACGTAACTATTTTTAACTCGAATTTGCCGTCACTGATTGTCTAATACTTCACCTTTCGTTTCTAGCGCATCCGTATCCCAATTCAAAGCTTGGTGGCCACAACTAATGGTCAGATGACCAAAAGTCATCTTGTCAATTGTGGCCACAAAATGGCGAAAATGACAGCTACAAAATAATTTCCTATTTTCTTGGTTATCACGATCAGAAAAGGTTTGAATTGATAACAATTCGATTTTGTGCTCCTTTTGGGTTATTTCGATCACTTTTTCAGTTCTGAATTTGCAATAATTCGTAAATGCGAATGTTCAAAAATGCTTAAAGTGGCCACAATTGGTACATCTATACCCTATGCCGCATCTTTTTTTCTTCAAAGTCGTTCCAGAGAATGATTCAAAATATTTCGTTGCTGCAATAAAAAATAAAATACACAATCGTTCTATAGGACTTGAAAAATATATTTCAAATTATCATTTAATCTTTGTTGCTTGAACGAATTTTTATTTTTAATTATCAAATGAGGTTACACATAATGCCTTATTATTTTTCTACAAATTTTATATCGTTATGTATATTTTTTCTAATATAACGTACAGATATTCTTTGATCCGGATTCCTCCTGCATTTATATGTCAATTTTCTTTCGGAAATGCGTGCACAAACAATTTACGAAGGCATTCGATTTTCGGTATGATGTACCGTTGAGCTTTGATCGAATGCTATTTCGGGAATGATACATCTCCTATATCTCGAGTCTCTCAGGCCCTCGCATAATCTTCGGAATATATACAATATGTACATATACGCGATTTCGCTGACGTGGTCAACGAGAAACGATGTTTGGAGAACGCGAACCGTAGGGCTATATATACACGATCATACGTATATGTATATTTATATATTGGTGCTCGTATTAGATCTCTCCCTCTCTCTCTCTCTCTTTGATATACTGCTGGAAGATGAAAGAACCCAGGGGTAGTAACAGCATTTTCCGCTATCGAGGGTGAGAGAGAGAGAGAGAGAGAGAGAGAGAGAGAGATGGAACAGTTTCGGAAGAGAATACGAGGGATGCTCCGATGTGCGTGTGAGAATAAGAGGTCATGTTTTGGCGAGTACCTTCGCGAAGCGAAAGAGGCCATGTGGCGAGAACGATGAACACACGCAGTGTGTATGCATTTTTATGCGAGCCTCTGCCATCGTGTCGGCGTTGGTCGAGAAAACAAAAAGACACGAATCTACGACATCGAGACGAAACGACGAGAGGCTCGTATACTCACCATAATCCTAATATGCGTGTGTATGCCTGCACACTGCACGCATTACCGATTGTAATTAGCTTTTTATTAACGAGCCCGAACAATTTTTTTTTTCTTTACTTTACAGACCGAGTTTTATAAAATCAAAATCTTCATTTTCCAGACACTGACAACGAACTTGCCGATCTCTTTTATGCAATGAAAAACAAAAAGAAATTTAGCTGGCATGCATAAAAAGATTTTTTATAGGAAAATACTTTTCATTGTCACTGTATCTATTATAAAATGTACGCATTTACCGTCACGTATACGTAACGCGTAAGCTCTAGTACCGCTCTTATTCGTACGCGCATCTGTTCGGTGTTTCGTGCCAAAAATTTCGAAACTCCTCGGCACTGCTCAGTCGTTGAGAGGGAGAAGGTGCACGATCTGTATAGTTCGCATCAGAGTTAACTCGAGAGAAAGAGAGAGAGAGAGAGAGAGAGAGAGAGGGATTTATAAACCTCTGGTCTTGATGCTACGTCATTAACGCCCAGGGCGGCTCTGATTTATATTCTCGTCCGGGTTTATATACCGAATTACACGTCCGAGAGATACATAAGTATATGTATTCCCTTCTTCTATATCGCTAGGGAATAATAAAGGAGAACAAAAAAATATTGGCCCACGATATAAATGACAAGGATGTACGAGCATATTAAATGGCCGAGATCGCATATCGACAATTTATTCGATCGTTAACGAAACCACTATACCGTATATGAAAACGTCGTATGAATGAAAGAGCCAAAAAATGTTTTTTTTTTTTCCACGTCCATTCGAGAATAATTCACGGAAGTGAGAGCGAAAAAGAGTTGAGATTGCGCGAGCGCAGAAGTATATACGTAATAAATCGTCTCGTGAACGAGGTCCGCACTCTTTCGTGGTTAACTTAATGACCAGAAGCAAAGTGAGAGAGGGTGATGTCGAAGCGAAGTACGCGAGGGATTCCTCCCGTTGTATATATGCTTGCTAATGCTTCCGCCGACGCAAAGGGACTCTATATAAAGGACACGATACGAGCAAAGTTTGCCTCTCGTTCGATCGTAACTCGTCGCATGGAGGATTACTCTCTGGATGTATCTCTATATATATATATATATACGTGCCCAATATACATATATATAAATATGCGAATTTACGAGGACATTTACAAAGCCGTAATTTTTTATTCATACATATACGGGACGTTGAATTTTGTGTTTCCTTGCGAGAAAAGGAAAAACAAATCAATTTTCCTGCTCCAATTATGTGTGAGTTATCCCGGGTACTTTATGTGACAACCGAACGTGCAGGTTTTTATTGAAACTTTTAGATGAGGAGTGTGATCAAAGTTCCATTCATCAATCTCTTCTAATCCCTCTGATTCGTACAACATAAATATACTCGTGTTACCCGTGTCAACCCTCGTTCCAACAATCAAACGCGGAGGATATGCGACGTCGAAAGAAGAACGCGAAAAAAAAAAAATGTCAGAAAAACGATCGTTTTCGTTCGACAAACGTTCGCAAATTAATGTTTTGAAGGTACTCGTGTCGAATTGAACGAGCCTTATCCAGGGATATGGGTAACTATTGTGTCAAATATATGGGGTGCAGTCTGTATGTTGTATGTATGTAAGCATACGAGGCACTCTATAAAATACGCGAATCGAGGGGCTACGCTCTTTTTTTTTTTTTTGGTTCGTTGGAGAATCCACGCGACCCCAGCAGGTATTATGGGGTACACAGCAGAATGAAAAATCAGGAGAAAACGTTCGAGCAGGGGTCGGACCCTTGGAGCTCACGCGTACTTATTCATGTACACAAAACACAGCGTGTAAGCTCGATATTAATGGAAAATAATTTCAGTCTCCCGTGGAAAATATGATACGTTGCGCGTCTTTGATTCTCAAGAATCCTTCAATGAAAACTTTTTCCAAAGTCACACATTATTCTGATGAATGAGATAACAATGGAGTAAAAAAATAGTCGCTGATATGAGAAAAATGTCGTTGTTGAAAATGAATGATTAAATTTTCTAATTAGCGCATATGATCAAATTATTCGTCGAATTAATTCGACGTCGAGATAGTTCGTCAAATTATCTCGTCGTTGAAATGTCTAAGTGTGTAGTATGAAAAGCACATTGCGCGTTCGAACAAAGCCCGTGTGTTTATCGATTCTGTGAGGCATTTTCGGCAGCGCACGGAGCAACGCGAGAAACGGCAGAGAACGAGTGAGAGAGAGAGAGAGAGAGAGAGAGAGAGAGAGAGCGGGTTGGTTTGCCCCGCATGACGAGGCTTTTGATCAAGCGCGGAGATTCGTCGAATGAAAATGCGTTTGAAGGAAGAGAAAGGATAAATAAAAGCACACACGACTGACCTTTGCACTCGTTGGCATCCCTCGAGGTTGCCCTCGCCCATGGTCTATCGAAATGAAACGGTCGGCATCTCTCGCAATCCCGTCCAGCGGTATTGTGCTTGCACTCGCAAGCAACCTCGCCATCCTTACCCGGCATGCAACGCGCCGCGTGACCGTTGCATTTGCATCTACCGCCAACCGCGAAATCAGAAACGGCGTAATGATGAGCCAGTGTATTGGCTCCGGGAACACCGCTGGTCGACGCTACGAGGAGAGTACTCGTCGGGACAATGTCAGGCTGAAAGTTATTGATATCCTGGGGAAGATCGAGGGCGTCGTTCGATTGCATCTCCTGAGGCGCGAGAACCTGATGCACCGAGGGCGGTAATGACGTAGCCACGGGATCGAGTAAATTCGTTCTGTGACTCTTGATTCTCTCTTCTCGTTCTCTCTCGCGTTTCGCCATCTCCTCGATATCCAATTCCGCTTCCGATTTTTTGTTGCCGCTGTTATTGCCATTATCGAGGACTCGAGCGGTATCTTGCTGCAACTGTTGCGGCATGTGCAGTCGATTGAAAACAACTCTTATGTCCGTGGCCGTGACCCAATCTTGCAAAACCGGCGAATTATCGAAATCAGCGGCCGACGGACGTCCCTCGAGGGTGCTAAAAGCGATTCTTCCAACCGGTCCGAGACCATCGCCACCGGTATATCTGTGACTGTCGGTGCATCTGGCCTCTTGCTCGTTAGCTTTCGTAATCGTTGCTCGATTGGGTCTGCCGTAAACACGACGGCACTGGGACGAATAAAATTGAAATGGTTGCCATGTTTTGCCGTAATCCATGGATTTGTAAATGGCAATTGAGTCGGGTTTAGCGGCTCGAGGACAAAATTGCAACGATACGTATGTCAGTTCGTATTTTTTGCCGAGCGAAAGTGTCAGGGTGACGTTGTCGGGTGGCGCGGAGAAACTCTGCGAGCTACCGAGCGGCTCGCTTCGCCAGCACGTTACGTTGTTCGGATTATTGAGATCGGTGAGATACGAAGCGGGAAAACGTCGTCTCGGTGTGCTGTCGTCGCACAAGTGACACTGACCGATTCCCGTATTACCACCGGGCTGCTCGGTAACGTCGCAATAACCGGTAGGCCCGCCACTGCCGCAGGTCGAGGATGCCTCGACCGCAGCACCGAAAGCCGCGTTCACGAAATCCGGTATGCAACGACGGGGACGATCCTCGTCGTAACACGGATCACTCGGATTCTGTTGGCTCGAAAACATTTTTCCGTACAATTCACCGCTGCCACCTGCTTCGATCGTCGTCGCGAGATACGAGAGCGCGAACAGAAGATCGAGCATCCTCGCGGAATTACTCCGAAACATTCTAGCCGATCCCATTTCTACTTTTCTCTCTTTTTTTTCGCTAATTTTCTCCCCCGTTTCTCGTCGTTGGATACGTCAAATATTACCTTTTTTTTATTCTTATTTTCTATGCTCACGATGTGTATATATATATATATATATACGCGACGAGAGCAAGATTACGGCCACTTTAATAAGCCTTATAGCTAAAAACGCACCCGCACCTTTTCACATTATTATATACAAAGAAAAGACACTCGCGCACGTTTCTTCGTTTTTATTTCTTCTTTCGCACTCTCTGCTGTACCCGTATTTACGTGCACTATCTCCGAAGAAATCAAAGAAAGAAAGAAAAAAAAAGTTTCTTCAGAAATTTTCTTAAAAATCTTTGACTTCCTTTTGTTTTTTTTTTTTTTTTTTCAAATCTTACAACCTCAAAGTAAACATCTACACGACGCCTCGATCGAAACGAGACGCTTCATACCCAATAAAATGTTTCGTCATTTTTTAAATCTTTTTCCGTATTGTACGATGCTCGTTCTCGCGAATGTTTATCCCCCGATTTTTTTGGTTTCTCGGAGATTTTTGGTTTTTTTTTTTAAACCCGATATTCCCGAAGATAAAGTTTTAACGCTTATCGATACTTTTTTTTTTTCTTTTCTCTACGCAAATTTCGATCTTTGCATAACGATTTTGTACGGGATAGAAAAACGCGCGGTAGAAAACGTGAGCGAGGGGAACGTGGACGAAAAAGACTCCTCGGTCCGTGGCGGCTTGCCGCAAACTGAGAGCTCGTACACGTATTCCAAGGCGCGAGAACGCGAACCTACCTCCTCCCTCAAAAAGCTCGCGCCGGTTTTTCCCCCCGCCGTTCGTCAACGCCAATGGCGTCTATCCCGTCGCGAGTCTTCCCAACAAACACGAATACAACCGTAATACAAGATGCTGCGAGATACAAATATCTCTTTTTATTTTATTTTATTTTTTAAATATAAATTGTCCCAAAAATCATGACGAGGGATACCGATTTTGAAAAGGCATTATCGAAAAAAACAAAAAGATTCGTTAAATCCTGCTCCAGGTATGCATTGCTCGCTTTAGGCACATAGATGCATGTACTATGTATGTACAGCAATTCTCGACCGAAAAAGCCACTTAATTTGTTTAATTGTGCTACTGTAGTATAGATGACGATAATTACACGATATATTTAGCAATTCAAAAAAATTCTATTTCACGCATCAAATAGCTATAATTATTTTTCATCTTCGCGATCAGCGTGTTTAATAATAATTTCTTCTATTCCACCTTTTTCTCTCTGTATAGCATTTCAAGTATCTTTTCCGCGATGCTCGTATCCACCTATCGCGAACTCGGGCTCGTCGTAATCTTCATCGGAAATCGCTGAGACAAAAGCCCGATCAACGATATAATTACTAATTCAAAAATTTGAATTCGATTGAGCAGCGATTATTTTCGCAACGAATTAGTTCGGCCATTCCAGCCATTTTTCCGGCAATCTACTACAGACTTGATTTTGCTTTTGAAAAAATTTTAGAGGCGTCCCTTGAGTGTAAATTCAAGTTAACGGGACGCGGAGGGGCGAGCTTCAGCCCCCATCTTGGAAAAACACGTATCAAATATCTCGTGAATCGTGCATCTTACGAGAAAAATAGTGGAAACATTTTTTTGTAGATAATGAAATTCTCTACAATTTTTGTTGGAAATTTTTTCCTGTAACGTGTATAGTTTTTCATTTATAGCGTGACAAACTTTTCCAAGCATGGTTATTTTCAAATATATAGTTAACGGTTGATGTAATAGTAAAAATGCTGATGTTTGATAAAGTTTGCCACACAGTAAATAAAAAACCATCCACTATACAAGAAAATATTTCCAATAAGAGTTGTAGAGAATTTTATTATCCACAAAAAAGGGTCCTACAATTTTTCTCGTACAACGCACGGTTTATAAAATATTTGATAAAACGTATTTTACAAGATGGCGGCTAAAGCTCGACCCCCCCGCGTCTCAACAATTTGAATTTACCCTCAGGGGTATCTTTTCCAAAAGCAAAATCAATTCTGTAGAAGATTGCATTATAAACCTACTTTTTTGGTTAGAAATGACTGGACTAAAATATATACGCAACAGGATGAATGAAATGATTCTTAGATCAACGCGTCATTGAATCAGAGATTATACGTATTTTATTTATTCCCTTGATTCGTTAATTAACAATTACGCGTTATATACGTTTGCCAAGAGTTAAGCTCGTCGTGCCATGTCTCGAGAGGCACAATGACAAACAACGAGAGAGAAAGAGAGAGAGAGAGAGAGAGAGAGAGAGAGAGAGAGAGAGTGAGAGAGACGTTATAGGAAATGGGGTTTCACGCGAAATACACCGCTTTGCTGGTTTTGTCGGGAGAAATAAACGATATTGTGTAACCGCCTACAATCGTCACGCGATAGAACTTTTCGCCGATCGACGGTTTATAGCGGCAAAAGACGTTCGAGTTTCCATAGTCTACAACGTACTACGTATAACTATAATAGTATAAAAGCGTGCGAGAGAAGAGAAATAATAATGAGAGAAGCTGAGCTCGATGATTCTTGACTAGGACAACAGCCAGGGCTTTTGCGATTGAGCAAGCGTGCAGAGAGAGAGAGTGTGCTGAGAGAAATGGACAATATAACACACGGTATTTGCCGGATTCGCGGGTTTCTTCCTTTCTTGCAGTGGAAGCAGGATCGCGGCTCGTCTCGTTTCTCTCCCGTTTGCCGAACGAGACAGCCAAAGAGGTGGGTATCCCCCGGCATCTATTCTTTGTGCGTTATATGTCGACGGGTTGATCTCAGGCGAGAAGAGTCCCGCAGCCTCTTGGTCCCGCGTGTGTGTTATTGTGCGGCGAGGAAGGATGCAGCACATGGACAGCGCGGCGGTAGCGTCCTACAAGAAGCCTGTTTCTTCGCGCAAAATTGGCAGGCGGAGATGAAAGAACGAGCGCAAAGAGGCATGTAAGCCGGTGGAGAGGCGAAAGAGAAAAGAGAACAAAAGTCAGAGATGACTGCTCTCGTCTCTCTCTCTCTCTCTCTGTGGCTCGCGGCTTGGAAGAACTTTCGTTCGGGACGCTAACAAGGAATAATGGCAGGCTTCTTAGCAGTTTCGTGTATCACATCGAGTTTTGTTCCGTTTCATTATTTCCAATTGCCGATTTTTTTTTTTTTTCTCTGACCCAAAAAAAAACTCCCGGATATTATCAATTTTCGTCGTTATCGCATAAAAGTCGTGTTTTCTCGGTCTCAAATGGCGAACCGCACGGCGATCAAAATGAATTTTCATCGTCCTTTGAAAATATCAAACTATTTCGCTGCATAATGAAAAAAAATATGAACCTTCGGTCGGAAAGTTGATGATTATTCGACCAAAATTCAATGAAATTTGGAGCAATAGTGTACCGCGTCTTTGCTACAATCTCATTTGTTCTTCAAGTTGCACCGCGCACAAGGCATTATCACCAATTTATCCAATCGATGCTCTCGTTCGAAGCAATCGAATCGCGTTTAATTTTTTTCGAATTACTTGTACGATAATTGAAGCGTTCAAACTTGAATTGCATTCATTCAGGGAGCGAGAGAAACAAAAATCTTCGATTAAAAACAGCAATGAAGAATTATAGTGAGAAAACGAAGAGTCCTGATTTTTTATCGATGTTTTTCTCCCGCACCGCGATTCTTCCTTTTCCGCTCTACCCTGCTCGACTTCCGGGCACGCGGTTGTACGAATGATTCAATCGTCACAGAAATATATAATATCCGGTAGAAATCTTACACGGCTCAACGTTCGCGCGAGAATTGTACTCGCGATAAGCTAGAACGGACGTATCAAGAGGAATCTCCGTAGCGACTATGTTCGGGCATATGTCCATTGATCGAATTAAATTTTAATCTTTGCATCGTTCGGGGCAGCACGAAATATGAGCGTGATAGCGTTTTCCGCTGAGGGATTAGATGCGGCATATACGCATAAATATAGGTGAGCATAGAGCGAGCATATTGACGTCCAGGAAACTCTCAGAGGCAGATCTTCTCTGTGTTTCGTCCCTCCGAGCAAGGATTATAAAGAGTCACGAAGCTCGTCTCTCATGCATCGTCGCTTCGTACTTTTTTTTTTCTCTGGAAATTTTCAGAGTCGTAATATATGCGACAAAAGCTCTTTGCCACATCGACAGGTCGTCGCGGTTACTTCCGGTTCGCATTAACCCAATCAATTCCGATCTCTCAACCAATTTTTTTTTTTCGTGAATTTTCAAAAGCTACGTACACAATAACTTTGAGATCGCGATCAACGATATGGTCCGCTATTCGATTCAACGGAAGTAAAAAAACAAAAAAAAAAGATGATGGTATTATACATGACTTGCGTATAATCTACGAGTGTGTCTCTGTTCCAGAAGCGAGGATTAAATTCCTACCCCGTCGCGCTTCTTTGCCGTACATTAAGTAAACGACTGAGATGGTCAAAGCCCGTCCCAGTTGTTGAGCGATCCGGTACATAATATTTAATGATAGTTTAGATTGCATTTTATCGGATCGTTGATTCAAAATATCCACAAATAAAGGTTCAGTTTTCAACTTTCCGACTAGAAAAAGTTCAGAGTAGTTACTATTTTCGATATTGTTTATGAATTTAGCTTCAATAATCGGCACTTTAATATATTCCGTCATTAACTGGGACAACTAATTTAGGACATGTCCGAGTCGTTGATTGGTTCTCCATGGTCTAAACAGTTTTCAGTTTTCCCCAATTGTTAGAAATTCCGTGCACTGGATTGAATTTTATTCATTTATTCATCAAATAAATGTAAATGAAACTGAGTAAATGTGAAATAAAAGTATAACTATTTTGTTCAAGATTGATTCCCGACTGGTCATTAACTGGGCCTCAGTCGTGTCATTATCTGGGCCAGCGAGTCGGTGGGTTGTCAGCAACTTGGACATCAAAAATGCATTTTCATTTTGCTTAATTGGCCTCATTTTCCAACTTTTTTTTTACCAAAAATTCAATATTATTACATTCAGCATGATCGAAATTGTCGATATGAAACCAAAAGTTTTTGAAAATCATTCTCAGATATGATTGAAAAATGTAAAAAGAACGTGAATCTTCCATTAAATGTTCACTAACTGGGACATTCACCTTATACTATAAGGCAAACGGCTCGGATAGTGATCGCGTCCCAGTGGTTGAACGATCTGCTACACTATTTAATGATAGTTTAGATTGAATTTTATCGGATCATCGATGCAATATCCGCAAATAAAGGTTCAGTTTACAACTTTCCGGCTATAACAAGTTCAGGGTAGTTACTACTTTCGATAGAATTTATGAATTTAGCTTTAAAATTCGGCACTTTCATCTATTTCGTCATTAACTGGGACAACGAATTTAGGACCTATCCGAGTCGTTGTTTGGTTCTCCATGATCCAAACAGTTTTCAGTTTTCTCCAATCCTTTTAGAAATTCTGCGCAATGGACTGAATTTTTTTTAATTGATTCATCAAATAAATGTAAATGAAACTGAGTAATTATGAAATAAAAGTATAATCACTATATGTTTTCGGATTGATTCCTGCCTGTTAATTAACCATTCGTGGTCACATGGGGTAGAATCGTCCCGTCGATCTGAATTTTATTTATGAATTTTTATGAATTTTTTTTAACACGCCGCCATTATGTTTCTTATAAATAAATTTTTCGTACATCATCTAGAATGTTCAAAGCATGTTCCGTAATTTTTTGAACCACTTCGGACGGATAGTTTGGTCACAATACGTTATTGAAAACTGACTGGGTAGAATCGATCCAGTGTGACACTGGCTTGATTGAATTTGGAGGTGTGACCACGAAGGATTAACTGGGACACTGTCGTGTCATTATCCGGGCTAGCGAGTCGGCAGATTGTCAGCAACTCGGATATCAAACACGCATTTTTAATTTGCTCATTTACCCTGATTTTCAAATGTTTCATTTTACGAAAAATTCAATATTATTACATTCAGCATGATCCAAATTGTCGATATGAAACCAAAGTTTTTGGATATCGTACTCGGATATGATTGAAATATGTAAAAAAAAAACGTGGATCCTCGGTTAAATGTTCACTAACTGGGACATTATCTTATAGTAATAAAAGAAGTAAAAAAAAAAATCATTAGCTTTGATAATCTTCAGTGGCTCAAAAGTTTTGTGACGATTTTCGCTCTATCTGCTGAATCACGGATCGGTTGGACCATTTCGAAAATTATTCCCCGATTAAATTCGCGGGAAAACCTCGAAAACTTTGTAAAAAAAAAAAAAACAAAGTCTGTAGAGAATTATGCCTGCGTAAATTCATGGGAATGGTTCGACTGCGATTTCGTCAACTTTGGAATATTTTATCGAATGAAAATTGGAATGCCAATTTTCTTTCCTCATGGAGAATCCAAATCCTCTCTGATACACACGAAGAGATATTTCAAAAAAAAAAAAAAAATCAAATAATTATGAAATCTTATTTTCTCGGCTTCTCTCGTTTCTTTTTTTTAATCGATCCTCCATTCGACAACGAGATTGATCAAATAATTTATTAAACTTCTCGTCGTTTTATCGTGGCGTTATTATATTACAATATTAAAAGAGAAAAGCGACGACGAAGATTTTTATTACTCCCTCATCCTCTCGTCATGGTACAGAATTTCGGCGTTGTCGTGTCCATTTTATCATTAATAATTTTTTAATGTATATCTCACTGGGTAAAATTACACGTCGGTATATCCGTGATAAAAAAAAAAAAAAAAAAAAATACACATTGCGGTACTATAGTTTGGATGCGAGTTCACGGTAATGCAAAAGAACGATCCGATCGTCACTCGCGATCATCGAGAAATTCAATCCTCGTCGCAATATGAAATATCGACAATCAGCTGCAGCCCCGTTCCTCGTGTATTTCATATTTTTTTTTTCTATGTTTCTCCTACGAAGCTTACGTAAATTCCCCTAAACACGTGTATACATATTTTGTTACGTTACTCGGAGCACGAAGAATCGAGCGATCGAAATTTCGTTTTTTTTCTTCTTTGATCGTCGATTATTCCTTTTGTTTTCCGCACCAATCTTTTTTTTTTTGTTTTCTTCGATCCGACGACAAAAAGAGTATCACATATTGCTCTCGGCTCAAAGGGGACAACACGAGTATCATTGCACCGTATGCATTTGTCGTTTTTTTTTTTTTTTCTTTCTTTCTTTTCTTTATATAATAATAAATCGTCGTCGTCTCGAGCATTTAATTCTATTAATTATTTCTGTAATTTTAATTCTATTTACCTAAATATATAATCTATATTTATATATATATATATATATATATATATATATACCTTTTTATCATAGATCTGGTGTAGAAATAACTCTTCTCTTTTATTGTATTCGTGTACGATTTCTCTCATTTTCTTCTGTTTCTTTTTTCTCTCGCGTTCTCCTCGCCGCACGATTTGCCGATCTCTCTACGGCAATTTCGTACGCGCGTACTCAGCGATGGTTTTTTTTTCAAATTCTTTTTTTTTTTTAATTGCGAAATTAAAAGATGTTTCACTTACTTTCACGAACCCCGGGAGATTCTCGTTGATGGCAAATCGTCGGGCATGTAGGTGAAATAAAATTCATCGTGTCAATCATACTCGTGCTCTTTTTTTTTTCTAATTTTGATTCAAAGCGAGAATACCTCAATAGCATTTCCCCCCCGCGCGCCCAGAAATATCGGTTCTCATGTTCTCCGAGCATCAATTACGGGGATTTTTTTTTTTTTTTCATTTTTTTTTAATACACCGATCGAGAAAATCCCGTCGCGCTGGTATGGTAAGTAAGAAAAAAATGGTTAGTCAAAATTTCAAAGTATACGCATCTTGGAAAATTTTCGATTTTCTTCTCAGGAGATTCTGCTCGTATCCCAGGCGTGCTTTGCCTCACAGATTGTCCGCTACGGCCAATGAAATCTTCGATTATTCATAAATGGAGTAGTCAATCTTTTCAATTTTTTTTCCCTGATCTTCGCAAGGATAAGCCTCATCTTTTCTGCAATTTTTAAACGGCTGCCATTTTTTTAACTACCCGAATCAAAAGAATCCTCATGCCGTAACGATCGTTGCCACAAGACCCTGTGCAATTCGAGGCCATCTTTAAGATTTTTTATCTCACAAAGTAGGCAGTGAATCTCGTTGAAATTTTTCAGGTACACCGAGTACCGCTTCGCGAGCATGTCGTTAAAATTTCAAGTCGCTGTCACTTTTTTCAGTTTTGACAGTCTTTGATTAATGACAAAGACAAAATCTTCGATTTTTCATAAACGGAGTAGTCAATCTTTTCAATTTTTTTTTCCTGATCTTCGCAAGGATAAGCCTCATCTTTTCTGCAATTTTTAAACGGCTGCCATTTTTTTAACTACCCGAATCAAAAGAATCCTCATGCCGTAACGATCGTTGCCACAAGACCCTGTGCAATTCGAGGCCATCTTTAAGATTTTTTATCTCACAAAGTAGGCAGTGAATCTCGTTGAAATTTTTCAGGTACACCGAGTACCGCTTCGCGAGCATGTCGTTAAAATTTCAAGTCGCTGTCACTTTTTTCAGTTTTGACAGTCTTTGATTAATGACAAAGACAAAATCTTCGATTTTTCATAAACGGAGTAGTCAATCTTTTCAATTTTTTTTTCCTGATCTTCGCAAGGATAAGCCTCATCTTTTCTGCAATTTTTAAACGGCCACCATTTTTATAACTACCCGAATCAAAAGATTCCTCATGGCGTAACGGTCGTTGCCGTAAGAACCTGTGCAATTCGAGGGCATCTTTAAGATTTTTTATCTCACAAAGTAGGCGGTGAATCTCATTGAAATTTTTCAGGTACACCGAGTACCGCTTCGCGAGTATGCCGTTAAAATTTCAAGTCGCTGTCACTTTTTTCAGTTTTGACAGTCTTTGATTAATGACAAAGACAAAATCTTCGATTTTTCATAAACGGAGTAGTCAATCTTTTCAATTTTTTTTTTCCTGATCTTCGCAAGGATAAGCCTCATCTTTTCTGCAATTTTTAAACGGCTGCCATTTTTTTAACTACCCGAATTAAAAGATTCCTCATGCCGTAACGGTCGTTGCCATAAGAACCTGTGCAATTCGAGGGCATCTTTAAGATTTTTTATCTCACAAAGTAGGCGGTGAATCTCGTTGAAATTTTTCGGGTACACCGAGTACCGCTTCGCGAGTATGCCGTTAAAATTTCAAGTTGCTGTCACTTTTTTCAGTTTTGACAATCTTTGATTAATGACAAAGACAAAATCTTCGATTTTTCATAAACTGAGTAGTCAATCTTTTCAATGTTTTTTTTTCTGATCTTCGCAAAGATAAGCCTCATCTTTTCTGCAATTTTTAAACGGCTGCCATTTTTTTAACTACCCGAATCAAAAGATTCCTCATGCCGTAACGGTCGTTGCCGTAAGAACCTGTGCAATTCGAGGGCATCTTTAAGATTTTTTATCTCACAAAGTAGGCGGTGAATCTCATTGAAATTTTTGAGGTTCACTGAGTACCGCTTCGCGAGTATGCCGTTAAAATTTCAAGTTGCTGTCACTTTTTTCAGTTTTGACAATCTTTGATTAATGACAAAGACAAAATCTTCGATTTTTCATAAACGGAGTAGTGAATCTTTTCAATTTTTTTTTCCTGATCTTCGCAAGGATAAGCCTCATCTTTTCTGCAATTTTTAAACGACTGCCATTTTTTTAACTACCCGAATCAAAAGATTCCTCATGCCGTAACGGTCGTTGCCATAAGAACCTGTGCAATTCGAGGGCATCTTTAAGATTTTTTGTCTCACAAAGTAGGCGGTGAATCTCATTGAAATTTTTCAGGTACACCGAGTACCGCTTCGCGAGTATGACGTTAAAATTTCAAGTCGCTGTCACTTTTTTCAGTTTCGAGCAAAATCTCCTTGGCGGTCAAAGCTGCGCTAGAATTTGTTGTGAAAATCGAAAATTTGTTTTTTTTTTGGACTCGAAAGTTTCTCGAGGGTCTCAGAAATGGCATGACAAAAAATATTATGGGCAAACTCGAAAAAATCTTCATAGATCGAGTTGAAATTTTGACTTTATATAATCGAAATTCGATTATCCGCAGAAGTACGTCCCGATTTTTTTTTGTCACACGTCAAAGTCTTTTTTTTTTTCGCTACACACGATCCGAGGATTTTTTCCTGAAATTTTAAACTTTTTATTTCAAATACGCGTCATTTTGGCAAAATTCGATGTATCGAAAAAAAAAATCCTACGTACTTCCGGTAGCCGTTCTCGTTTATAATTGGAAAAATTTTGATTTTTAATTTCAGGTTTAAAATTGCATGAGTTGAGTTTCTTAAAAAAAATTTTAAAAATAAATAACAAAAAAGAACATCAACAGAAAAATTCCGTGCTGCTGCGACGTTATTATTTAGTACGAAAAAGAAAAATTATTTCGTATATTTCGTTGGTATTGTAATATAATCCTATGCGCATAATTTTCGATTAATTTTTTCCATAATTTCGACAGAAAAAAAAAGTTCGAAAATATGCCCTACTTTTTCTTGCTCCGGAGTGGCCAATTCCCTTGAATCTTCGAATAAATATAAATTTTATATCAGTTTGATTTTTTGAGAATTTCCATTATGCAAAAAAAAAAAAAAACAAAAAAGTTTTCAAACCATTAATTTCAACAAATGACAATATACATAATTAGGGTGTTTAAAAAAAATCATTTTTCCAACGAGCGAGACCTAAAATAGTTAGTTTAAGTAGCAAAAAAATTTGTGTCAAAAGCTGAGAATTCCAGGTTGAGTGGAAGATCGGAATTGCCGAATTTGTGATGAACAATTGCTGGTAAAAATTTTTTTTTTGCGCTCACAGCTGCCAGATGATCAGTTTGTGTCTTAAATAAGATGCTCTCAGAATTGTATAATTCCAATTGATGTTTAAATTGGATCCCAAACCGACTTTCCACTTTATTATTTCACAATTTTTCAAAATCATCGTTCGCAATAAGTGAAAAAAAGAAAATCGTTTGCGTTACAGCTATCACTTTAAAAATTGAATAGAACGTCAAATAAATTCCTGTCAAAAAATGAACTTGGTAGCTGAAGTTCCTTAGCATTGATTTTTTTCGAGTCCTCGTCCCATTATAAAGATGCGAGTAATTTCATCATTTAAAAAAATTACGGTTTTTGTAAACAACTCAAATTTTATTTTTGGAATTAAATTAATTTTTTTTTTATTCAGTGGCATTTATTGGCAATATTGAAGCCTGGCTCTTTCTTTTGACAAGCGGGGCTACTGCTCGGGATGAAATTTGACAACTTGCAAAACGTATTGTCTTTGATCTTCTTAAATTTATCCATGATAAAATTAAATCTTGGGCCAAAGCAACTGCTCTTTCAAGCAGTATCGTTAAATACTCTCGAATCCTGTGAAATTTCCATAGATTTGATATAAGATGCCTCTGTTTTTCATGACTCCGGACTTGGGTCAAGAAAATCATAAGGCAAATTAATACTGATTAAAATCAGTATTAATTTGCCTTTATTTGATATTAATTTGATATTAAAAATCATAAGGAAAACTAATAAAATCAGTATGAATTATAAGGCAAATTAATACTGATTAAAATTAGTATTAATTTGCCTTTATTTGATATTAATTTGATATTAAAAATCATAAGGAAAATTAATACTGATTAAAATCAGTATTAATTTGCGTTTATTTGATATTAATTTGATATTAAAAATCATAAGGAAAATTAATAAAATCAGTATTAATTTGCCTTTATTTGATATTAATTTGATATTAAAAATCATAAGGAAAATTAATAAAATCAGTATAAATTATAAGGCAAATTAATACTGATTAAAATCAGTATTAATTTGCCTTTATTTGATATTAATTTGATATTAAAAATCATAAAGAAAATTAATTAAATCAGTACAAAGCATAAGGCAAATTATTACTCATTTTAATCAGTATTAATTTGCCTTATGATTTATACAGATTTTATTATTCATTTATTATTATTATGATCCGGACTTGCGTCAAAAAATTATAAGAAAATCATGAAATCATGAAAATCATGAAATCATAAGAAAATCATGAAAAACAAAGGCATCTTATATCAAGTGTATGGAAATTTTACAGGATTCGAGAGTAGTTAACGATACTGCTGAAAGAACAATTGCTTTGGCCCAGAATTCAAATTTATTGTTGACAACAGACGAAGATCAAAGACAGTAAGTTTTGCAAGTTGTCAAATTTTATCTTAAGCAGTATCCCCACTTGTCAAAAGAAAGAGCTAGCTTCACTATCGCCAATAAATGCCGCTGAATAAGAAAAATTAATTTAATTCTAAAAATAAAATTTGAGCAATATCACGTTTTTGTATTTTGATTCAATGATAATCACAAAAAATTCATTGGACCGAAAATTCATCTACCGAAGAGTTAAAATTCTAAGAGCATCATATTCAAGACACAAACTGATCCTCTGGGGCAGCTGTGAGAGCAAAAAAAAAATTTTTTACCAGCAATTCTTCATCATAAATTCGATAAGAAAAAAAAAGAAATGAAAAATCAAAACTGGTGGATCTTCCGCTCGACCTAAAATACTCATCTTTGGCGATAAATTTTTTTTATACCTGAACTATTTCAGGTGTGGCTCGTCGAAAAATCGAATTAAAAAAAATATATATATAAATACGAGAAAAGTTAATTCGCCATGTGGACAGAAATCATTGTTGTTTTTTTCTTCTTTCAATTACTCTGTGTTTCACGGATTTTGTAAATTATCGTTAGATTTTCTTTCTTTTTTTTTAGATCAATGAATTCCTTCGAAGCTTCACAATCGCAATTTTTGTTTAATGAAAATTTTGGATTGAGTTCAAAACGAAGCTTTCCCCTCCCCATCCCAACTGATGCTGATACAGTATTCGTTTTATTAAATTTTTTTTTTCTTTTAATCTTCGGTCATGAAATAATGAACGTAGGATATGCATTTTTTGTGCAAAATGTTCCCATATTAACCATCATTTTATCAGTATTTTTTTTTTTTTTTTTTTCGTTTTTGTTTTGTTTCTCAAGGAAATACACCGAATCGTCGCCAAGTCGCTAATCATTTTGTGTCCTTGCACCCCCTTTTACGCACACACACACACTCACACACATACACACCCTGTGATCGAAAATGACAAATATTTGTAAAAAAAAAAACATTAAAAACAAAAATGAGGTCATCCCTCGCACTTTTTTTTCCAGGCTCACACGTAAAACACACGCACGAGTTTAAAAAAAAACCAATAAATGAATACGGTTGCCCTCGTTCTCGATGAAAAATTGAAATTCCAGGCTTTTCATCGTTTCATCCAATTTTTTTTTTTTTTATAATTTGACGATTCGCAATACGATGGTCTCGAAATTGCAGTTTTTCAAATTTAATTAAAAAAGAAAAAAAAATTATTTATGAATATAGTTGCTCTTGTTTTCGATGAAAAACTGGAATTTCAGGCTTTTCATCATTTAATTCAACCTTTCGGATTATTTTTTTGAAATAATTTGACGGATTTACAGTACGATCGTCTTGAAATTGCATTTTTTCGAATTTGATTAAAAAAAAAGAATATTTATGAATATAGTTGCTCTTGTTTTCGATGAAAAACTGGAATTTCAGGCTTTTCATCATTTAATTCAACCTTTCGGATTATTTTTTTGAAATAATTTGACGGATTTACAGTACGATGGTCTTGAAATTGCAGTTTTTCAAATTTAATTAAAAAAAAAAAACGATTTATGAATATAGTTGCTCTTGTTTTCGATGAAAAACTGAAATTTCAGGCTTTTCATCATTTAATTCAACCTTTCGGATTATTTTTTTGAAATAATTTGACGGATTTACAATACAATGGTCTTGAAATTGCAGTTTTTCGAATTTGATTTAAAAAAAAAAACTATTTATGAATATAGTTGCTCTTGTTTTCGATGAAAAACTGAAATTGCAGGCTTTTCATCATTTGATCCAACATTTCGGATTACTTTTTTGAAATAATTTGACGGATTTACAATACGATGGTCTCGAAATTTCAGTTTTTCGAATTTAATTGAAAAAAAGAAAATTGTTCATGAATATAGTTGCCCTTGTTTTCGATCAAAAACTGAAATTTCAGGCTTTTCATCATTTCATCCAACGTTTCGAATTTTTTTTGTTTTTTTTAAAATTATTTCACGAATTTATAATACGATAGTCTTGAAATTGCAGTTTTTAAAATTTAATTTAAAAAAAGTGTTTATAAATATAGTTGTCCTCGTTTTCGATGAAAATCCGAAATTCCAGCCTTTCATCATTTCATCCAACGTCTCGGATTGTTTTTTTTTTTAATAATTTGCCGATTCGCAATACAGTCTGTAAATTGCAGTTATTCAAATTTAATAGAAAAAAAAATTGCCTCGATTACAAATAATGGGATAAAACGTTTTTTTGTTTCTTTTCCATTCATATATGCGCGCGTGTGCGTATCATCTAATATATATATATATATATATAAATGTATATATATATATTTCTCTACGCTCACGTTCAGCATGAACGACCGATTCACGTAAAATATCAACACACGCTAATTGATCCTCGACGGATCCGTTTAATCGAGTAGTAGGGATAAATTAATAAATTAATCGTTAAAAGTATAATGTTTATGTATATAATAATAATAATAATAATAATCTATGTATATATTAAAAAGGACGATAGAGAAATTTTGAAAACGATAGCATATTTTGGTATTTTGTGGGAGAAAGAATTAGGGAGGGGGGGGGGGCCTCACGTTCGGGACTCTCTTATCCTTGGCATATTTTTTCTCTCTTTTTTCTTTGTTTCTACGTTTCCTTATGCATCGTTTCATAACGAATCAACGAATCTCCGATTCTCCCATAACTCGCTCGCGTTCGCAACGATTTCCTCGACTGTCTCATCTCCGAAAATAATCAACTTATTCATGTAAATCCAATATATATATATATATATATATATATTGTATATATATTAGATACCGTATAATCATCATCAATATATTAATTTTAGATAAAATAATTTCTAACAAAACACCCGCTAATCAACAAATGTGTAAATAATCAAAATCAACGCGGAGCATCATTCTTTTCTCCATCGTTAAGGAATTTTTTTTTCTTCTCCCCGTTTTTCTTTTTCATTTTTTTTTTTTTTTTTACGATAACTGTTTTTGACGTACGATAATTCGCGTTTCTGTCTCTCTCTCTCTCTCTCTCTCTCTCTCATCCTCGAGAAGTAAAATAATATTAATTATGTATCGGAGGCGAAAAAAAAAAAATTGGACGAGTCTACCTCATTTTTCTTCTTCTCAAATCTTTGTACAATTTTCATTAATGCCTCGGATTCACTCGTCGCGACTTCGGGAGGGGAGGAGAATTTTTTTCGTCAGCGCTTTCATCGATTCCTTTGTTTCACGTTAAACAGGACTGACCGTGAAAACGGGATATCGATGATTTTCGGCGAATTTATTTATATCGATTCATACCGAGTTTCAAACATTTTAAAAAGGATAAAAAAAAAAAGAAAAATTGTCGCAAAGATTATCGGATAAAAGGGAATTTTTTTTGCCCGAGTCCCTCACTCGTCTCATTTATCATTCGGATAAAAGAAAAAAAATTAAAAAAAAAAGAGAAGACCACGATTCAGCTAATTCGACGGCAGCTCGTTGAGTAATTACTTCAATGATGCTTCGAAAAAAAAAAAAAAACCCCCGATTCTTCGAGTTACGAACGTTTGTTTGTTTTTTTTTTTCTTTCTTTTTCATTCTCAAGATACAAATACTCTCGAACTTTGTAAAATCTGCGTAGCAAAAAAAAAAATATTGTATTATATATTTCTCTCTCTGTGAAAAAGGGGGAAAAAAAAAAAACAGAAAATCTGTCAAATCTTCGACGAATTCGCCGATAGCCGAGTCTACCTCGCATTCTTTGGGCTTTTTTTTTCAGTTTTTTTTTTTACTACGACAGCATTAACCTCAGTGGAACGAATATATGTACAGTTTTCGTAATATTCATCTCGAAGTTTCGAAAAAAAAAAGAAAAAACTTTTTTACACGGAGACACGACGGGGGGGTCTTCTGTGCTTGAATTCGCCGGTCTTTGGTCGTTTCATCGACTCGAAGTAACGAGCAAGGGACAATAATGTCGACCCACGACAACGATGGAAACGAATAAATACGCGGATCGAGGGAGAAAAAGGGGCGAAAATAGAGAGAGAGAGAGAGCATTTATCTCGGGTTTTCGTCCCTAATGCCTTTTTTTTTTGTTGGCCGTTTCACGAATCGACTTTGTCGCCGGAGAATCGACCGCAAACTCATTTTCATGAGTGTGTGTGTGCTGTGAGGGTTTTTTTTTTTTTTTCGTTTGTTCGTTTTCTCGCAAAGACCAAGGGGAGCATGGTGAATGAGGGGGGGGAAGAGACCTGCGCTCAGTTTTTAATTAACGCCCGTTTTGCCATACTTTGTGCATTCCATTGATTCCTATTATCTCGAAAAAAAAAAAAAAAAAAAAAAAAAAAAAAAAAGAAAACAGAACGGATTCACGACGAGTCGAGTCATCCGGGATTCTTGACGAGTTTTTTGCCGCGATAGTCGTAAACCCGACGGCAAAAAAGTACCATATCGGAGGGTACGGGTATCGGTGGCTGTCGGCATTCGCGCGGATAAGACTGTTCCCCAGGCGGTACTATAAGTCCCGGGCTCTCCAGGCCCTCCTCGATTCGGCGCAAGTTCTTTCGATACCTTCGTAAAAAAAAAAAAAAAAATATCATATCTTTGGATAATTTTCGTTCAAAAGTTCGATAAGTATTTTTTTTTTGCTTTTTTTTTCATAAGAAAAATGAAATTGAACTCGATGAAATTTAGAAAATTAAAAAAAAAAAATTAAATAAATAGAGAAAATAAATAAATAAATAGAGAAATTACTTACCGACAGTACTCGTTGAAGGTGAGAATGTAACATTTGTCTTCTATGCAGGCAACGCTATTGGCATCGCGATGACGAGACGCGAATACCTCGTCCTCGGTGTCGTAATCCGTACGGCCCTGTTCCGTGTGCTCCGGTCTGTAGTACCACAGTAACGAGAACATCATTTCACCTGTAATGGCGAACGAGAGACGACCGTTCAACCGTACTCGCGGATCCATCAATTATACAATTATTATAATATATATTATATTTATTCTTGGGTTGAAAAGGCCGTACGAACCGTCGTCGGGATTTTCCCAGAGCGCGGCGATCTTCGCGACGAATGGCAAATCGGCTTTTCTCTGTCCGCTCTTGAGAAGAACGCAGTCGCGGGGTCTCAGGACATCGCCGCTGATGTGTTTCATACTCGCGTAACAGCGACGCATCGCCGATTCGTCATTCTGTCGAATTAAATCGATTATTCGTTCATTTAATTTATTACAATGTTAGATTAACACGGGCCCGGATAACGAACGCGTCCCGGTTGTCGAACGATCCGGAACTTTTCGAAATTCGAAAATAAAGATTCAGTTTTCAGCTTTGCGACGAGAAAAAGTTCAGGATAATTTTCGATATTATTCATTTAGCTTCAATAATTGGCACTTTAATCTATTACGTTATTGAATGGGACAACGAATTTAGGACGTGTCAGAGTCGTTGATTGGTGCTTTCATGATTCAAGCAGTTTTCAGTTTTTCCCCAATTCCCTTAGAAATTCTGTGCAATGGATTGAATTTTATTGATTAAATAAATGCAAATGGAACTGAGTAAATGTGAAAGAAAAGTAGAATAACTATTTTTTTCGGATTGATTCCCGACTGGTCATTAACTGGGACTCTGTCGTGTCATTATCCGGGCCAGCAAGTCGGCAGGTTGTCAGTAACTTGGACATCAAAGATGCATTTTCATTTTGCTTATTTGGCCTCATTTTCCAACGTTTTTACAAAAAAATTCAATATTATTACATTCAGGATGATCGAAATTGTCGATATGAAACCAAAAGTTTTTGAAAATCGTCCTCAGATATGATTGAAAAATGTAAAAAGAACGTGGATCTTTCATTAAATATTCACTAACTGGGACATTCACCTTATACTATAAGATAAACGGCTCGGATAGTGAAAGCGTCCCAGTGGTTGAACGATCTGGTACATCTTTAATTATAGTTTACATTGCATTTTACCGGATCGTTCGTTCAATATCCGCAAATAAAGTTTCAGTTTTAAACTTTCCGACTAGAAAAAGTTCAGGATAGTTACTAATTTTCGATATTATTTATGAATTTAGCTTCAATAATCGGCACACTTTAATCTATTCCGTTATTGCCTGGGACAACGAATTTAGGACGTGTTCAGTTTTTTTTCCCAATTCCCTTAGAAATTCTGCCCAGTGTATTGAATTTTTTCCATTTATTCATTAAATAAATGAGAGTAAATGAGTAAATTTGAAAAAAAAAAAAAGTATAACTATTTTTTTTCGGATTGATTCCCCACTGGTCATTAACTGGTACTCTGTCGTGTCATTATCCGAGCCAGCAAGTCGGCGGGTTGTCAGCAACTGGGACATCAAAAACGCATTTTAATTTTCCTTATTTGGCGTAATTTTCAAACGTTTTTACAAAAAAATTCGATATTATTACACTCAGAATGATCGAAATTTTCGATATTAAACCAAAGTTTTTGAATATCGCACTTGGATATGATTGAAAAATGTAAAAAAGAACGTGAATCTTGCCTTAAATGTTCACTAACCGGGACATTCACATCCGATCTCGCCTTGAATTTTCGACATTATTTCACGAATAACAAACACGAATCAAATCGGCACTTTAATCTATTCCGTTATTGCCTGGAACAACGAATTTAGGACGCGTTCAGTTTTTTTCCCAATTCCCTTAGAAATTCTGCCCAGTGTATTGTATTTTTTCCATTTATTTATCAAATAAATGTAAATGGAACTGAGTAAATGTGAAAAAAAAGGTATAATAACTATTTTTTTTTCGGATTGATTCCCCACTGGTCATTAACTGGTACTCTGTCGTGTAATTATCCGAGCCAGCAAGTCGGCGGATTGTCAGCAACTGGGACATCAAAAACGCACTTTAATTTTCCTTATTTGGCGTAATTTTCAAACGTTTTTACAAAAAAATTCAATATTATTACATTCAGAATGATCGAAATTTTCGATATTAAACCAAAGTTTTTGAATATCGCACTTGGATATGATTGAAAAATGTAAAAAGAACGCGAATCTTGCCTTAAATGTTCACTAACAGGGACATTCACATCCGATCGCCTTGAATTTTCGACATTATTTCACGAATAACAAACACGAATCAAATCGGCACTTTAATCTATTCCGTTATTGCCTGGGACAACGAATTTAGGACGCGTTCAGTTTTTTTCCCAATTCCCTTAGAAATTCTGCCCAGTGTATTGAATTTTTTCCATTTATTCATTCAATAAATGAGGGTAAATGAGTAAATTTGAAAAAAAAAAGTATAATAACTATTTTTTTCGGATTGATTCCCCACTGGTCATTAACTGGTACTCTGTCGTGTAATTATCCGAGCCAGCAAGTCGACGGATTGTCAGCAACTGGGACATCAAAAACGCACTTTAATTTTCCTTATTTGGCGTCATTTTCAAACGTTTTTACAAAAAAATTCAATATTATTACACTCAGAATGATCGAAATTTTCGATATTAAACCAAAGTTCATGGATATCGTGCCTGGCTATGATTGAAAAATGTAAAAAAAGAACGCGAATCTTGCCTTAAATGTTCACTAACCGGGACATTCACATCCCCGATCTCGCCTCGAATTTTCGAATATTATTTCACGAATAACGAACGCACGAATCAAAATCGCCACAAAAATCTCACCGTCAGATAAACTTTGGCCTCGTACGAATCTCCGTCCCAGCTCCAGCCGTTGCTCCATTTGGGTTTGAGAAAGGCCCTCTTCGCCGGACTAAAATTATCAATTACGATCCGGCCGATCTCGTGTTTACCGGTAACACCGGCGCTCGCAGCTTTCCTCGCGCACGTCGTTTTTGTACTTTTTCGTTTTCTCTTAATCAAGCCCGACCTTTTACCACCGATCGCAACGGAACTGCAATTTCCAGCGTAAACATTATTGGTACTACCGATCTCGGTATTCCTCGCGATCGAATTCGTCTCCTTGGTCCTCGTTTCGGCCGCCATTTTGGCTCTGCTGTCCGCGCTCTTGTTCGTTCTGCCGTTGATCTTGCATCTCGAATCCTGCGTCACGTTTGTACCGAGCTTATTCTCGATTATGCACTGCTTCGAGTTCGCGCTGAGCCTGACTTCGTTGCTCCTATCGATCGGCAATTTATCGCCAAGTCCCGGGACTTTTGCGAGATCATTTTTTCGCGTCAATTTTCTCATCCCCGGCACGGAATTCGTTCCTTTTTTCTTTTTACCATCGTCGGCGGTTGCCCGATTCTCCGAAGAATTCGACGTATCCCCGACGATCATTCGTCGTTTTTGCGAATTTTTCAAACTCTGCTGTATGACATCGTCGATGGTTTTGTTTATCGAGGATTCCGTTGCCGTTGTTTTCACACAAATCGTCGCGCAGATATTCGTCGGTGGCTTCGTTATTTTGGCTCTTTTGATCGTGACACTTTCGCAAATCGTTGGGCGACCGCTGCTGCTGCTGCTGCTGCTGCTGCTACTGCTGCTCATTTCCGGCTGATTTTTTCGCTTCTGCGAATCTTTTTTGCTAATTTTTTTCGTAGCTAAATCGCAAACAACGAGCCCGCCAGTGTCGTCGATGTTTTCCGGACAATCTCTCGCGTTCGAGCCGCCCACCGAGAGCGTTCTCTTGTCGACTTTTCGCTTTTTCGCAATGTCCGAAAGACTGTCGAGCGATAATTTTCTCTTGGAGAGTTTCTGACACTTGGTCAACGTTCCTGAAACGTGGGAAACGCAATTCTCATTGTCGACGCTGATCGGTGCGATTATCTTATCGTCGGGCATGTCCCTTACGATTGGCTCGTAATCCGGTTTTTCCCAATTTTCCGTATCAGCGACGACAATCGCATCGCTCAGCCGCTCCTCCTTTACGCCCGCGGCATTTTCGTCGGCATCGAGGAGCCTCTTGTCATCCAACAATCTCCCATTCGTATCCTTCTCGAGCTCCATCATCGTCATTTCTCCCTCTTTTATGCACTGCTCGCACTTTATTATCTCGCATTTGTAACTCGTTTCGCATTTTACGTTACAATTAGCCGAGCACGATATATTATCCTGATCGATACCGACGCTACAGGACTCGCACTTGACATTGTTGTTCTCGAGCTTTAAATCCTGGAGCGTCGTTTTATCTTTACAATGCGAGGACGTTGCCGCCAGTGACGAGGACGAGGACGACGACGACGACGATGTCTCAGTTGGCGATAATGCCTCGAGTTTTACCTCGCACGTTGACGTACACGCGCGCTTCTGGCAATTGCACTTGCCCAAATTATTCTCCGTGCAAGTCGTCTTTTCGTTCTGAAATAATAACAATCAAATTATTTGCCAAAACTGTTTTTCTTTTAAAGTTTTTTTTATTTTTTTGACAGGGTGATGGGTGTTGACATAGATTTTTTTAAAATAATAAGCTGTCAAAAATGACAAATATATTGTCGTTATACATGACGAACCTTCGTCCGAGACTCGGGATTGTGCGACGTGCGAGAATCGGTTACGCGCACGGACGAGGCCGCTTGTATCCGCTGCTGATTATGCGGATTGATATTGCTGCGGTGTGTTTCGAGTTGGACGCGATCCGTGTCCCAGGCATTGGCACCATGAGGAGGCGCTAGCCCGGCTAGCCCCCTAGCCGGCGATGGGGGCCCTACCAAAGCACTGGGTGGCAATGACAGACCGGGACCCGATGCCACTGGCGCCCCCTTACCATTACCAATAAGGGGCCCAGTATCCACGTTTTTTGGACACGATTGCATCGGGCATGGGCAACCTTGAAAAGCTGCATCTGTACAACGAGATTTTATCAATGCGTTTTTCGTCATATACGATTACATCTCTGCTGGGTCACGATTCGTTTGTAAGATTTTTTTTTTTTTTTTTGTACTAAACAAGTACTTTGTACCATGTTTCGGAGCTTTTAGGGCCAGTAAACGAAGAGTAAAGTAGTACTTTCGAGTCCTAGGACTTTTGAAAGTGCTACTCGTCTGCGAGCTCTAAAAACTCGGAAGACATGACAGTGTTGTATAAAGTATCTTGTGCACCGCGGAGCTAGACCTTCTGAGGCCTCGCAGGATATTTTCAGTAGGGTGACTGAACCAGCGAATGAACGCATAAGCCTTTTTTCTATTTCGATAAAGCCGTATAATTTAACTTATTACGAATTTCTTTATGAGCTAATTAGATCTTATAGAACAATGTTCACAGAATATTAAAAAAAAAAATATTCAAAGTGCCCTGTTCGCGAGGATTTTGTAAAAAAAAAATTATAATAAACGAAATTACCAATTTCCCAGTGAATGAACAAAAATTCCAATGAATGAACTCTTATCTTTCCGGTGAATGAACGTACAATGGAACCAGAGATGCGTACGCATACTCGCGCGTTTTGAGGTTATGAAAAGCCTTTTCAACGCTCGTTCAATCACTGGAAATAGGTTAAAAAGCTGGACCAGTGAATAAACGGCCATATATCGCAAACAATATTGGGTTTTTGACCAAAAATTCATTAATACAATTGAAGCTTGGCAATGTATAACGTTGAAAAAATTTATTGCATATCTTTTAAAAAGATTTATCGTGGTGATATGGAATATTCTGGTATTCGATGCACAGTCAGATGGTTATAACAACATGGCTGTCTCTTATGAATATGCTCCCCAAGTACGAAAAAAAAATCCATAGCATCGCAAATCTTTCACAGCGTCAAATAATATCACTGCCAGATGTTTTCTCAGAATTTTCACTTCATTATGAATACAAAATTCTTCATAATAATAGAATAATATCTCTGTCGTTTAATTAAAATACCAAGCCTGTTCATTCACTGGTAGGTGTTCATTCACTGGTTCAGTCATCCTACTCGTCTACGATTCGTACGGAAAACACCGTCATCGGCCTTAACCTTTTCAGGACGGGGATTCATACGTTGAAATTGGACTTTTTTTTTACACGATATTTGTACATGATATCGAAGAAACTGTCGCGTCAAGTGCCCGACAAATTTGGTGGTCGAAATTTCGACCAGTCCCGTCCTTCAAAGGTTAAAAGTGCCACTTTACCTCCTCGGTACACAATGTACTATACAACACTGCTATGTTTTTCCTCGCTTTTAGGGCCTGTAGACGAAGAGTAAAGTAGTACTTTTATCAAGCTCTTGGACTTGAAAGTATACTTTCAAGCTCTAGGACTTTAAAGTATACTTTCACGTTCTAGGACTTAAAAGTATCCTAGGACTTGAAAGGTCCTAGGAAAGTACTACCTTTTACTTCTCGCCTACAGGCCCTAAAAGCTCGAAAAACATGGTAATATTGTATAAAGTATCGTTCACACCACGAAGGTAGGCCTTTTAAGGCCTCGCACGATGTTTTCAGTCCTCGCAAGGAAAGTATCAAGTCTCCGGGTCGTGAATTCGTCTCAAACTTGCAGGCCTATTTCCTTAGCCCCAGAAATGAAGTCTCTCATGCCTAGTTCTATCCAATAGGCCTTTCGTTGCTTGCTTCATTACATAGCGTACCATTTTTGAGCAATTATATCAGTCCTTCGCTACTGCTTTGGACCAATCCAGCCAACTTGAGATATATTATTGAAACTTTGTCGGCCAACCGACTTTGTCGGTTCAACGTTTGTTGCTACAGCTGGACCGATGCGCATCGTGCATAAGCGAAGAAAAGTGAAGCCAAGCAAATTGAAGCAAAGATTTGTATTACGTATCGTCTTATGGGAATATGCGTAGTATTTGCGAGCATGTAAATGAAATAATGCTACAAGATCAGACGTTGATATGAGAGTTTGCTTCCATTCACTTCCAAGTGGTTTCAAAAATTCAGTGCAAGCACAGAGTTCTCTTCGGAATGTTTTCAAAAGCCCTTGCGCCAGCAGCCGGGAGTGAATGGAAGCAAACTTCCACATTGACGTCTCTGGTCTTACAGCGTTATTTCAATTATATGCTTGCAAATACTATGCGTATTCCCATCAGACGATATGTAATATAAATATTTGCTCCGGTTTGATTCGCTTCACTTTTGTTCGCTTGTGCATAGGATGTATCGGCCTAGCTGCAACAACCAACATTGAATATATGATAAATTAAAGCCATGGAATACTCATTTTTATGATTGGCTGACAAAGTTTCAATAAAATTTATCCAAAGTTGGTTGGATGAGTACAGAGCAGTAGCGAAGGACGGACAAATTGCTCAAAAATGGTATTTTATGTAATGAAACCAGCGACGAAAGGCCTATTGGATATAACTATGCATAAGAGGGCTTCATTTCTAGGGCTAATGAAACACACTTGTAAGTTTCAGCAGAATCCATCGCCCGGAGGCTTGATACTCTTAAAAGTCCTAATTTATCTCCTTGATACACAATTGATGTATTATTTTCAATGTAATACGATTAATTGAGGAACACTTACGATCTACCATGGGTCGTCCCTGAGCGTGAAGATACGCGGGATTCGGTGGTGGAGGTAGCGGAGGTGGTGGTGGTGGATAAGCACCGTAATAAGGTGGCATTGGATATTCACCGGGTTGCGGTGGTGATTGATACTCGACGACTCCTGGACCTGGTCCGGCACCTCCTCCGCCAGTTCCGCTGCCACCTTCGGCTCCCGGATATCCGTAATACTGCCTGCATAGGATCGATCGAGACACGAAACAATGTATCGAATGGGGAAAAAAGAAAAATATAAAAGACGATCATTTCGGGAGAAAAAAAAAAGGCATTTTCTTACCTTCTGTAGGTTGGCGCGTATTTGTAATAAGGCGGTGGGTGCGAATGCGGATGTGGATAGGTCGGTGGATAACACAGCTCTTGATACTGCGGTGGTGTGCCGTAATATTGTGGACAATAAGCCCTGTAGAAGCCTCCACCGCCTGATGAAAATAACAAAAAACGTGCGCTTTAGACTGTTTTTCTTTTTCTTTTCTTTCTCTCTCTCTCTCTCTCTCTCTCTCTCTCTCTCAGCTGTCTTCCAACTCAACTGCATCACGGACTTAGACTGATATCTGAAGATGCTCTCGCTATTTCCAACTTTGCGGCTACCAATGGTCTGCAACTAAATATCAGTAAATCTAAGGTTCTTTTACTTGACAGCAATTCCTATACCCGTGAACTTGACTTTTCTACGTTATTACCGATATCTCTAAATGGTGTAAATATACCATTCGTTAGTGAGGCCAGAAACCTTGGTGTCATTTTCCAGTCTAATTTGTCGTGGAAATCCCATATCCTTAACATCTCTCATCGTGTTCATTTCATCATCTACAGATTAAAATTTCATCGCAATGTTCTTTCTCGTGAGTTACGAACATCACTGATTGTTTCCCTAGTTTTTCCACTACTAGATTATTGTTGTCTAGTTTATCATAATCTGTCTGATGAGTTAAACACGAAACTTGAGCGTCTCATAAATTGTTGTATTCGGTTTGTTTTTGATCTCCGACGTGACACTCACATTACACCATTTAGGCGGCAACTTGGCTGGCTGACTGTTAAATCAAGACGCCTTTATTTTCTAGGCATTTCGATGTTCAATGTTGTTCGTCTGAAGTCTCCAGCTTATATTCTTGAACTGTTCAGGTATGTAGATGGTGATGCAGAGCGTGCCATGAGGAGACCGCGGTCGATATTTACTATACCACTACATCGGACAGCTATTTATCGTCAATCTTTCTCTCTTTCTGGTATTTATTTTTGGAATACCCTACCGGTTTTCATCACCTCCTCTCAAAGTTTAGACATTTTTTAAAGTTCGTCTCTTTGCTCACCTATTTAACCTTGTAGATTCAGATACGTAGTCTGAACAATCTCAGTCTAGAAATCAAGAAATGCATGTCTGAGCCATTGGCTCTATTAGTTAGTACTACCCGCGACCGAGTATTCTCTTCCATAATTTTAAAATTTTGTTAAGTTATCTTTATGGTCTTACCTATTTATTTAATTTATATATATATATATATATATATATATATATATATATATATATATATATTTTCTTTTTAATCTAATTTAATTTTTTATTATTCTATTTTTTTTCAACCGAATCTATCTCATAGTCTATCGATTCTTAGTGTTTGTTACTGATTTATGTTTTCTGCGTCTACTTTGATCATACTACTCTTGAATCTATTCACCGTGTATGTATTTTGCCAAAGGCTTGCCAAGGCATAATAAATATATCAATCAATCAATCAATCAATCAATCTCTCTCTCTCTCTCTCTTTCTCTCTTCAATATTATAAAAATTACCAAGTGCGCTTTTTTTTTCCTTCGAGACAAATATTTTAAGCTCGTGTCAATCTTATCGAGACTGTCACGATCTAAACGGTCTGCTCGATGTTGAAAGCGCGCGGATATTTCGTTGGTGAAAGAGGGACAGGGAAGGGTGAAATAAAATAAAATAAATTTAAAAAAAAGCTCACTGGGTACGACCGAGGTTGCCGGACGCGCCGAACTCGAGGCGTTTGTAATGGATTCCGATTTTTGAAACGCACGCCACGAATTACCTGTGCTGTTGGTGCCACCGGAAGTCGTCGATGCTGCGACGAGATCGTCCGAACCCTCGGAATTTTGTGGCGGCGTTGGAGTCGGCTCCGGAGGTGGGGCCTTGACCGGAGGCAACGTCGGAGGATGCTGTATTAGCGGACCAGCCGGCTGATAGTATCCTAAAAGCATAAAATACATTTTTCTCTTATATATATATATATATATATATATAAAATTCAAAGGTTGTCCAATAAACCCCGTTACAGGGGGATTATCGATAATTTCACGAAATATTGAGTTTGAAGAATGAAAAATTAAAAAAAAATGTGGGATATTGGAGTCTTTTGACCCGATCGAGTATACTCGTCTTATAACATTGCTCTATCGTAGCCCGTATAATAAATTGCTCCTATGTCGTGATTATCGACAGTGAGGCGGGGTAGAGAAATAAAAAGTAAAAAAAAGCATGGAGCAATATATATATATATATATATACACACACACACGAGGCTGTGAAGGATCCTAGAGAGGGGTTTTTTTTATGATCATCGAGGCGAATCAAGAAAAACGCGGTGTTCAGGCGTTATATGGGTTAATGAACACTCGCACGGGTCGACTGCAATTCGCGTGTGTGCGTTGTCTGCGTGTGGCCTCCGATCTAGATTCTCATTTTTTTTATCCTTTTTTTTATCACATTTTCGCTCGGTTTCTCGCAATAGGATCGGCACTTGAATTTTCGCAAGTGTAAAAACGAAAACGTTGCTTCGAAAAGGTCCTCCACACGTTCATTACGTCACTCAATAAAAAAAAAAAAAAAATTCTCGAATGGATTAAATACTTTTCTCTTCAACGTGTACTTGAATACACATTTTTAACCCAATCATTACAAGCTCATTACCGCTGTATTGTTACGTTAGTTTTTTTTTTTATAACAAACAGAATTAGCGGAATATTGAAATAAATTCCCGATAACATTGATAATATTGAAAAAAAAAAAAAATCATTGCGAGTGGACGAAATGCACGATAAAAGTAACGATGCGGATGTACCTAAATGTTTCTTTGAATCCGATTAGAGTGAAACGGAGCTTGAAACGTTAATTGACGACACATTCCTTTTTTCTCCTTGTCCTCTCGTAATACATGAATTTTATACTATAATGACGAATGGCATAGAGTCCAGGTAGATTTAGCGAGGGGATACTTATCAGTGAGCAAGGAGACACGGGACACGCCCGCGGGAAAGGAGTAAAAAGTAAGGAAGAGAGAGAGAGAGAGAGAGAAAGAAGAAGAGGAAGAACAGCTATGAGGCAAAAGGAAGGTACCGCACGGTAGCCCCGGTCGCGCGCGCGACCGGAGTCAAGGACCCGCGGGGGCCTCTCGCGATCAGCGAGCCAACACACGTATAGCGGACCACGGCTACTTTGCGAGCACGGATAATATACCTCGTCCCGCTGGACCGAGGGACAGAGAGAAAAAAAGAAAGAAAGGGATAAAGAGAAAATGAGTGAAGGAGCAATGTGGCACAAGAGGGTTCAACGTGTGAAGAGGAGAGGGAAGGGGGGGGGGGGGGACGTGTAAGTAAGTATTCAAAGTTCGACCAAACGGGTTTGTTATTTCGTTCTCTGAATTGCAGTATCGTACTTAGTTTCACATAGAATTAATTGCCAAATGGAAGTAACGATACTGTGCACTGTTAATATTCTGTCCAATACTGATGGTTAACAAAGTATATATATTGTTTTTTAAATACCGAGTGTACACACCTGACAGACGCAGATGTGTTGATAAACCATTCAAGTGTAACACTAAACAATCGCAACAGAGAGTATAATACCGCACTGAGCAAGTCTTACCTGATTATGTTCCACTTCCTATAAAATCCCAATCATTCTAAAGCACCGAGCAATATTCCAATGAACGCGACGACGGCCAAAAAATAAAAAAAAATGTAAGCTCAAAAAAGAATGCGACCAAGGGTTAAGGGAGATTAGTCGTTAGGCAAGAGAAAGATCAAGTGCACCATATAATGAAATGAAGCGGTCAATTTGATCGAGAGAACTCCGAGAGGAGGAGAATAAAGGAGGAATAGGTCACCCCGGAATGAACGACAGAAGTGCACCGATGCTCGACGAGAGCAGTTCCTGTTTTCGGTCTGTGACCTGATCTCTCGCTCCCTCTCTCTGTCCCTGTATCTAATTTTCTACGAGCGAGAAAATTAACCATTGAGGTGCCTCTCTTCGTTGTCCTCAACGGAGCGAATTAATGGAAGAAAGCGCGGAAGGATTGCTAGTTAAATACGATTAAGCTGCCATAGCTATATTTTAGCAACTTCGATGTCGTTCCGTCTTCTCTCAAGATAATAATGGTATGACATATTTGCACGAAACCGCAGCCTTCAACATATACTTATGGGTGGATTTGGGTTTGTTCGGAATGTCCATCGAATGGAAGAAGTTAAGTAAATCCGATGAAATAAAAATCGATGGACTCAAGCACGGAGAAGGTCCTATTGAAACGCGTAAAAATCTTCGCCTCGATCGCTCTCGCCTGAACGAGAACATCGAACGGACCGGTTTTGCGGTTCGCGGGTGATTCAAGCAATCCACAATTGGCAAGGATTGATTTACGGATAACGAGCGATACTGCCAATTCCGATGTCAACTCTCGATCGTCTCGACGCAAAGCCTCGTACACATTCGGCATTATACACAGGTGTATGATTTTATTTCAGTAATCATACAAAAAGCTCACACCCACATCGGGTACGAGGATAAAAATATTTCGTGTTCTTTTTTGCCTCGAATCGATATCCTACGGAACACACGTATAGAGCTTTGAACACAAGCTCATCGGCCAGGCACGCAAAGATCCATTGACACCGCAGAGATTTGCCGTTACTAGGCCAACCTCCAACTCCCCGCATTCACCGTGGCTCTTTTACTCTACGCGCGAGCTGGAACGTCTTGTTTCACCGTTTCAAGCGCAAATACCAGTAGGCTGCAGAGCATCGGTTTATCCGATAACTCTCGCCGAAACGTTCTATATATCGTACGAGCGAAATTTTCATGATTACCCATCAACGTATACATGCTTGTCGCACGTGCGTCGATCTATATGAAATTCTGCGGCCTATACAACGCAATACGGAGAGCCCAGCCCATGGATGATCCAAGGGGAAATAGAGCTTTCGCAACACACCCTCTGTGCTCGGTCAACATTATAACGTGACATGACGAGTTGGAATGTGTCGCGGAAAGGAAGGGATTTGCACGGTGGACGATCATCAGCGAAACGAATAGGGAGAGCGATATATTGGGTTGTGTGTGCTTGTGCGTGTGTATACACAGCGCAGCATGGACGAATATCATTCTTTGGCGGTGTGTACATATATACGAACCCGTCGGTTCGCCGATCGAGGTTACTCGGTTGCACGGCGTTGGCTGACGCCAATGGTGCAAATCAGGTCGCCGATATTTATTCTCTTTCTCTCTCTCGCTCTCTTTCGCCAATGTGCACCGCGCGGGCACGGTGGCACTTCGCGTTGAGCCCAGCCCGAGGCAGCGCGCGCGCGTGCCTGATGGGTCTCGTTTGCGCTGTGTGTAGTCAAAAATCGTTGGCTCTGGCCCGTTTATTAGGGTCATTCGCGCTCAGTCCTATGCTATGCACTATCCACCACACATGGAGTATCGACCAAATGTATAATACGGTTCGTATGCAAGTTTAGGAAAGATTGCCAATTTTAATGTTGCGAAAACATTGAAAAATGTCAAAAAAAAAAACTGTTTGATTGACAAAAAAAAATCTTGCAGTTATCCTGACTCGTAATTTTATCCTGATCGACGTCTCAGTCAAACGAATCAGCCATCTTTATATTCGTCGGTTTACATAAGATAATTATCATAGCTATTGGATTAGATATTGTACCTGCCCAGCATTGGATTTTCACGTTTTGTTAATCATATTCGAGTGATAAGAGTTAAAATTCTCGTATACATGCCTGTTTTCTCATAGATATTATATGCGCAAATACTTTATACATGTATATATAGAACCGGGACGACCTCGTGGTCGGTTTTTTTTTTTTTCATCTCCGTCCATCACGTTGGGTTCTCTTACTCTCTCGATCCGCACGTGCCTTGCTTCCGTCTGCTTTTCTGCCTCGTGCGTTCATCCTTCTCTCTCTCTCTCTCTCTCTCTCTCTCTCTCTCTCTCTCTCTCTCTCTCTCTCTCTCTCTTTCTCTCTCTCTGTATCTCTCTCATGCACCGTCATCAGCTACCCGTGTTGGAGGATACGGGGTCTCGGGAACCCTCTGCTTAACCTTCGGACACCTCGTTGTTCGCCTCCTGGCCTCTTTAGCAGAAACAACTCCGTGATGTGATTCTCTCTCTCTCTTTCTCTTTCTCTCTATACCTTTCTGAATCTTTCCTTCCTCTTCGACCGCCCACAACTGCCCCAGCGCACAGACCAGTTAGAGAGGAGCAATCGGAGCGCGCCGACTCAGCACCTTTTTCACAGCCTCACGGACCGCATCAGAGGGAATCCCTAACTATGTTTTTAAAATGTTCTCGGACACTCCCACTCGATATACGACTAATTGACTATGAGGATTAAAAATGTTTGATAGATTGTTTCGTAATTGAGCCGCCAGTCCGCCCGTCAGGATTTATGTATATATTTATCCAGGAGGGGGGGGGGGGGGGGGCTTATTTCCTCATCACTGATCACCACCTCACATCGAGCCTACTGCTCTTCTGTATTGTCGATTAATGACTGATTCGGAGGAATTATATATTGAAACTCGAAAATTCGAGAAGTCTGCTAACGGTCAAAGATGCTTTATGCAGCAAACGAGGGATTGATTGAATGCGGAGAGAAATACATAAAGAAAGAGAGATGTTAATTCAATGACAAAAATCAGTCCTGAAAGACGCGGTAACTCTTGAATTGCACCTCATCACCGCAATTTCTCTTCGCTGGTAAGCTAAAAATACGGATACTATTTCGAGAATCCACGGGCGGAAGGTCAAGGCATTTTAGATAGAGACTCTTGGCACTCTCTCTCTCTCTCTCTCTCTCTCTCTCTCTCTCTTTCTCTCGTTCTCTCTTGTTTCGCTCACTTACTGTCCGTTCGCCTCGTCTCAAAAGAACCGTGCACTCCGCTTTTTCCATCTGCGTCCTCGGGAGCTTTTCTCCCGTATAATCGCGCGTCTCTCTAGGGTCCTCCGGAGAAAATTATACTCCCCCGAAAAAGCATAAAAGAGCGACAGATCAGCGCGCCAAGAGAAAGAATTTTCTAACTAGACAGGTTGAAAAAAAAAAAATTCACGCGAGCGCGTATTGGTCTGACCAACGAGAGAGGTGCGTATATATACTTATGAAGCGTTTTGGAGCATCTCCCCGACTCGCGTCTGTATATACGTAACTCTTCGCGTATACTTTTAGATTTTACATTTAACCATTCTCTGGGGATCGCGAGGACATGGAAAAGGGAAAAAAAAAGAAACAAAAAATAGACGCGAGATAATAGGAAAATGCGAAGGAAATGAGAAAATTTGTACAGAGATGTAATCCGGGGTGAGTGCATGGAGCGATTGTGGATAATTTTCCTTGCGGTATAATCGACGATAATTGAAGATCCGTAAAATAGCGAGAGCGAGAGATAGAAGGGGAGCAAAGCGTTCGAAACAGAGGGAGTCTACCGCTCGAGAATGAAAAAGAAAAAAAAACGCGATCTTGTGTGTGCTCTCGCCTAGCCCCGGAGGCGATCATCGCGATGCCTTTAGCCGCGTTTTCTTGTGGCTGCCTTTCTCACTTGTTGTCGGAAACCTCTTATACACAACGCTGGAGCACGGATCGCTCCAAGGTATTGCCGCGAGAGGAATCTCAGAGTGATCACGAGAGAGAGAGAGAGAGAGAGAGAGAGAGAGAGAGAGAGAGAGAAAGAGAGAGAGAGAGAGGCCAAGTACTCTTTGGATAGTGTGGAGAGCGGTTCACCGTCGCTACTTTCTCCAGTGAAATGCCAACGGGTTTACATATATATGTACACGTGAAGCATGCTGCTCCTGTAACGACGACGACGAAGAACGAGTGCCGCAGCGTGAGATTATCCATAACGCTATATATGCGCACTTGCATTACTTATAATCTTTTGGGAAAAAAAACGCAAGAGCCAAGCTGCGAGCGTTATTTTTTCAAGTATATTTCGTATTTTACGACGAATAAACTCATCGAGATTTTTTCGTCAATTGAAAAATTGACAACTATGTTCCGAACAAAAAAAAATGATCGATGATTACGAGGAAATGAAATGAATGGCAGAATGAAATGAGCTAGGCAATTTCTGGATAAATCCACAATTACATATTTCAAAGTATCATTATCGTAGCTTTATTGCTCCCGTACTTCGTACTTCACGTTTTTTCTTTAACTCGAAAACGTCTCGATAAAATGAAATTTGAGCACGACATCGACGATTAATCTGCAGGCGTCTAAAGCTTCAGATATAAATTCGAAATTTTGTGAAGTCTTTTTCATAGGGGCGAGAGAGAGATATAGTCACGCGATGAACATTTGAAAAATGAAGAAAAATCAAAACACGATACATTAATAAATAACTATCCGGTGTGATGCATCGATTATAACGTGTACATCACAGCAAGATTGAGTCGCAACGAGAGATCCATCCGGAGGGATTGATTGATCGTTTCATAAATCGAGCTGTTTGCAATCGATCGCATTAATCAAGTCAAGCTTTACAACACTGTAACTATACGACACCATATATTTGATACATTTAGAGATTAAATTAATCTCTGAACGATCCGATAACTGTTTCGTAAAAAATATGAAATACATTCGAGACAAATGAGTAGGTCAAAAGCAAGATGAGAAGGAAAGATCGTTGAATATTTCGAAAAATTAATCAACGAATCAATGTAATTGTGGTAAGGGATGATCGAGCGAACGTGAGGCGAAGACGGACGCGAGAAAAATAGAGAAGATAAGAAAGAGCGAGAAGAAAACGCGGGCCGGATGTATCGTTTGCGCGGCCACGCGCGCGCGCGCGAGCGAGCGATAGAAAACGAATAAGCAATTTCTGGTATGCGTTGCGGCGCTCGACGCGCGGTATCCAATCAACCGACCGTTCTGCCACTAAATCACTATTAAGTGTCACTCTACCGCGAAACTGCTCTAATTGACAAAGATAGCGAGGCTCATAATTACGCGGAGAGTATATTATACGAGAGTTTGCTCTCCAGGGGTCGGTCGAGAATCCCCTTTTGCGCGAGAGGCTCGTACGCGCGAATCTCTCACGGACATATATTGCGAGGCAAAAAGCAAAGAAGAAACAAAGATGGCCAAACGAGCATCAAGGTTACGTGGAATTTCTCAAAGACTCGCAGCAGAGGAAAGATTTCTTCCTTTATAAGATTGCGCAGAAGGGATTCCCGCGAGTGAATAACCGCGCATATATATGCAGGGGTGCGATTTTTATGTTTAAAAATGCATAATTTTCAATGATATATTGCTCGATATACGGATTTTTCATTGCAAAAGAATTTGTCATGGGGAAAAAGTGATTGCGATGCTCGACTCTTGTTTGCGCCTGCGGTATATCATATTGTCCTTTGTGAAAGTCGCGGCTGATGCTCTCGCACCCGCGAACGCGCGAGACTTTCTTCGCGTTCGAGCGCACCGCGCACACCAATATTCTATGTAAAAGCTATTCGTGTCGGATATTGCATGTATATATCTATGTAATTAAAGTTTTACAAGAGAGAAAGAGAGCTTCCTCCTCTTGCATCCACGTGTCATTGTACTCGCTGTATAGTACGCGAGGGCACTATATATGCGAGAATTCACAGCGTCCGGACATAAATATTCCATTTGGGTGTAAATATACTTTCAAAAATGTGTGAACAATATCTATATCCTGTATCCTGTATTTTTATTACCATCGCAGAAATTTTATTGTTGGTCGGAAGCAGCGATGTAAGGTAAACGTCCCAATAGCCGGACGTGTACCAGTTAGCCGGACACATCATGTTAAATTAGATCTATATATACAGGTATAGTTTAAGAAGGTTCACTAGGGTTTGCGGGAGGTGAAGAGGGTTGGCGGAAACCTTAATACATCGGCCGATGGCTCTGCTGCCAAAACTGCGAAAATAATTTACCATGAATCGAAAAATCATGGAGATTGAAGTACAGGAGTTCAATCTCTGTAGAAATGTCCGCAAAATACTGAAAAATAAAGGTTCCGCTGAAGAGGCGCTGTTATCACACTGGATCGACACTGCATATAAATATATTATTTCTATAGGCGGGCATCTGTCATTGTGTGACAACATATGTCATGATTTTTAATCCCCCCTTTCAGGTGTAGGAATATTATGATACTTTACAAACTGGTGTACTAAATTGTGTGTACTTCATTATATAAGGCTCTCGGATAACATCCATTTATGTTATTAGTGTGTGTGAAACCCGTGTACATATACGCCTGTCAGCGCTCCCTAGCGGAGTTTCAAGGCGTTACAGGGTCGCTTTTTCCATGCATGCGTACACGCCGCACAATCTCATTTCACTAACCATGTATGTTAATCCGCAAGAGGCATATAAAATTAAGTTGAAAGAATAAAAAAAAGAGTTTGAAAAAATTCGTCATGTGAGACTGCGTCAATCTATTTTTACGAACGTCGATCAACGACTTTTGGACCCTGAAAGAAAGTGTGAAAAAAAACTCGGCATTTTGTATAAAAGCTTGAAGAAATTTGTGCTTATATACCTATGCAAAATATATGCCTAAATATACAGCCTCGCGTACCGTGTATAGTACGTAGACGATATACCGATATAACAAAAAGTATATATGTAAGACCAGAGTGTCTTGAGCAGAGATGCAGAGAAGCCAGGATATATAGTATAGCGATCGGACAAAAGCGGAAACATCGATTCGTCGTTGGCGTCCCTGCGATATGCCTTTTCCTTCATTCCACCACACCTTCTTCTACCTCGCTTTCATTTCCCCTTTGCCTTTTTCACGGTACGAATCCAGCAAAAGAGATCGGCAAAAGGACAAGGGACCACGTTATGAAATATGCACAAAACTCTCGGGCGTTGAGTTCGTACAATAGAAAATACGATAAGTATTCAGCTGCATATACTCTCTCTTTCTCTCTCTCTCTCTCTCTCTCTCTCTCTCTCTCTCTCTCTCTCTCTCTCTCTCTCTCTCTTTATCGCTATCGGAACAGCCGCTATTACATATAGATAGCTGAATACGGTTCTGTAACTTTTTACGTTACATGCGACACCGTGAAAGTACGACAAAGTGCAGTCAGAGAAAATTTCACCACGGATTTATGTATGTACAGTCGAATTTGGTTATAAGCAATCTGGTTATAAGCAATTTCCCCTCCGATTTTTTCTCGAGTCCGCTCAGCGCGGTCCCCCACCACAAGCCAATTGCTTATAACCAGCAGCATTGCGCATTTCACCGACGCACTCACACACATTAAGAACGCTACATTGATGCGCTGTAGTGGGGGAGCCATATTTTACGACTCTTCGGCGTTTTTTTTTTTCCCTACAGCCCCGAAGGATTGCTTATAACCAAATTCGACTGTATGTATATCTATGCGGGCACGCGTCGGTTAACAATAATAATAATTATTATAATGACAGCAAGAGAAATGATGAGGCAAAAGAGCGAAAATGGTAGACAGTGCAACAAAGTAACAAAAATCCACTTTTCAGACGATCATTTTCCCTCTCTCTCTCTCTCTCTCTCTCTCGCTACTTCATCATTGACGCAACACGGTCTATCATTACCGTGCGCAATGTTCGAGTCTCTGTAATCACGTATCGATCGATAAAACGATTTGTCGCATGACTCAAAGCTTTCCACAGCCCCAAAAGCTCTGGATCGATGCGTAATAGAATCTCAGATTTCGATGTACGAGGCAAAGAGCAAGATAGAGAGTCGCGGACACGAAGAATTGGCGCTATGTGTGGTCAAAAAGAGACCCCACGACTGCGGTTTTGTTCTTTGCTCTTCAAGGCTGCACACCTCCGACCTCGATGATCGCGAAAGAGAGAGAAAATGATATCCACCTTGACTGTGCTTTGCACACGATGTTGCTATTGCTCGTTTGCCGGAGGACTGCTGTGAGACAGGTCTCTCTCTCTCTCTCTCTCTCTCTCTCTCTCTCTCTCTCTCTCTCTCTCTCTTTCTCTCTCTCTCTCTCGCGATATATCTGGGCGTCGGGTTTGTACAGAGGCGATCTCTCGTTCGCGACCTTGGACCGTCACACGGCGTCTCTGTCGCGATTTCCCGAGTAGCACCGCCACCGCAGAAGCGCAACCAGCGAGCAAAAGAGTTTAAAGCAACAGCAAAATGCACGAACCAACTGGGCAATACCATCAGCAGGAGAGTATATATACCTGTTTAATCGTAAATCCCGCGTAGCAGAGTGGTCTTTCGTTAGCCATGCAGTTGTAAAAAAATTAAAAAAAGATCGCGGGTAGAGGGCACGATATGACGCGACAGACGAGAGGGAGAGAAAAGAGCTTTGCACATTTTCTTATATGGCTTTGACCCTTTCGTAAATCATTTAGAATGAATCACTATATACAAGTTTATTTTACGACAGTGTCGAGGTGAGGGAATTTTGGCTAAAATTTTGACCGTTGTAACGGCAGTAAGCGTTTTCTTTTTTCCGATTGATTTTCTGCCCGACAGACATCAATATTTTTTTAAAGAGTTGACAATCCGTAAAGCAAGTTTTTGGTGAAAATGAAAGGTTCCGAGACAAAAATATTACAGAGGAAAAGTGGCATAAACTTTCGTTAAGAAATACACGTAGTCTGGTCCAGTCATTCTAGCCAAAAAAGTAGATTCAATGCAATCTTCTATAGAATTGATTTTGCTTTTGGAAAAGGTTCAGGGGTGTTCCCTCTGGAGTGTAAATTCAAGTTGGCAGGACGTTGGAGGGCTCGATACGTTTCATCAAATATCTCGTGAACCATGTATCGGACGATAAAAATAGTGAAGACCTTTTTTGCAGGTAATGAAATTCTCTACAACTTTTATTGGAAACATTTTCCTGTATGGTCCATGGTTTTTGATTTATAGCGCGGCAAACTTTTCAAAACATCTCCATTTTTACCGTTAACTATTTCGCAATAATCGTGTTTGAAAAAGTTTGCCACGCTATAAATAAAAAAACCATGCACTGTATAGAAAAAAGTTTCCAATAAAAGTTGTAGAAAATTTCATTATCTACAAAAAAGATTACCACTATTTTTGTCATACGATGCATGGTTCACGAGATTTTTTACGAGAATTGACCGCAAAAGCTTGAATTTACACTCAGGGACACTCCAAAACCTTTTCCAAAAGCAAAATCAATTCTGTAGAAGATTGCAGAAAAAATAGCTAGAATGATTTGACTATAACGCATTGAGTCCTTTATCTTGTCCTTGGAACAATTGGAATTTGTTTTTTTTTTTTTTTCTGCCCGACAAACATCAATAATTTGATAAAGAGTTGACAATTCGTGAAGACGGTTTTTGGTGAAAATGAACGGTTCCGAGACAAATATTATCCAGGAAAAGTGGCGTAAATTTTCGTTAAGAAATACAAAAGCAGTCGAGGCTAAAGAGTGATAAAGAAACGAGGGGGAATAAAAGAGGGTCGTTTGCGATTTCCAATCACGTAAGGGACAGAGTGAGCGAGAGAAAGAGAGAGAGAGAGAGAGAGAGAGAGAGAGAGAGAGAGAGAGAGAGAGAGAGAGAGAGAGAGAGAGAGAGAGAGAGAGAGAGAGAGAGAGAGAGAGAGAGAGAGAGAGAGAGAGAGAGAGAGAGAGAGAGAGAGAGAGAGAGAGAGAGAGAGAGAGAGAGAGAGAGAGAGAGAGAGAGAGAGAGAGAGTGTCTCGAGGATGACTCGGGAATCCATGAGGGCTATATTCTTCCATACTTTAAGCAATTGCACGAGAGTTGGACTCTTCGAACTCGCTGCGCCTTTACAATATAAAATATATATAGATACACTGACACGGATGATTCCTTTTTTCTCTCTGGCAGCGAGAAGAGAATACAAGTGTCTTGGAAAATGTTCTCACGGAGGAGGGGAGGTGTCAAAGCAAGGAGAGGGTATCGATCCTACAAGTACCAGTCCTACAAGTGACCAGTTCTACAAGTTCGTTCCTACAAGGAGCGATCCTACAAGTTCGTTTCTCGATATTAGTTTGAAAAGGTCCGATCCTACAAGTGGCGATCCTACAAGTTCGTTCCTACAAGGAGCGATCCTACAAGTTCGTTTCTCGAGATTAGTTTGAAAAGGTCCGATCCTACAAGTGGCGATCCTACAAGTTCGATCCTACAAGGAGCGATCCTACAAGTGCGTTCCTCAAGATTCGTATGACAAGGTCCGATCCTACAAGTAGTGGTCCTACAAGTTCGATCCTACAAGTGGCGATCCTACAAGTTAATTTCTAGAGATTCGTTCGAGAAGGTTCGATCCTACAAGTAGCGGTCCTACAAGTTCGATCCTACAAGTGGCGATCCTACAAGGAGCGGTCCTACAAGTTCGATCCTACAAGTAGCGGTCCTACAAGTTCGATCCTACAAGTAGCGGTCCTACAAGTTCGATCCTACAAGTAGCTGTTCTACAAGTTCTTTTGATTTGCTCAAAACGAATATGGCAGACTGAAAATATGAAAATTGATGATTTTCGCTTGAAATTTGTTACTCGGGGGTTTTCGGGGTCGCTGAAAACGAATCCGACGTCATGACGTCGTACTGAAAATCATCAATTTTGATATTTTCAGTCTGCCACATTCGTTTTGAGCAAATCAAAAGAACTTGTAGAACCGCTACTTGTAGGATCGAACTTGTAGGACCGCTACTTGTAGGATCGAACTTGTAGGACCGCTCCTTGTAGGATCGCCACTTGTAGGATCGGACCTTTTCAAACTAATCTCGAGACAACGAACTTGTAGGATCGCTCCTTGTAGGAACGAACTTGTAGGATCGCCACTTGTAGGATCGAACCTTCTCGAACGAATCTCTAGAAATTAACTTGTAGGATCGAACTTGTAGGACCGCTACTTGTAGGATCGGACCTTGTCATACGAATCTCGAGGAACGCACTTGTAGGATCGCTCCTTGTAGGATCGAACTTGTAGGATCGCCACTTGTAGGATCGGACCTTTTCAAACTAATCTCGAGAAACGAACTTGTAGGATCGCTCCTTGTGGGAACGAACTTGTAGGATCGCCACTTGTAGGATCGGACCTTTTCAAACTAATCTCGAGAAACGAACTTGTAGGATCGCTCCTTGTAGGAACGAACTTGTAGAACTGGTCACTTGTAGGACTGGTACTTGTAGGATCGGTCCTCCCCCAAAGCAAGAGTATAGAAACGAGAAACTGTCGGGGCTTTCCGCGCGAAAAAATCCTCTCGTCTCGTATTCTCGTATTGGTGGTGCGCGAGAGATCTCGAGGCAACGCGGTAACGAGCTCTCTTCTCTCAGGGAACTTAACGCCCGGCACGTGAGTCATTTTTTTTTTTTTCTTTTCATTTCTCGTGAGCTTTCTCTCGCATTATCGTATTCACACGAAGGAGTTTCAGCGGCAATACGAGAATCCGAATAGCCCCCCCCCCGTTACATGGCACGAGATATGGAGAGCCTAACGTTAGAAATTTAAATAACCTAAAAGCCCGGAGGGTTAAAAATTAAAAAAAAAAAAGATGTTTTTAATGTCGAAGACTTTCGCGGTTCTTCATCGACAAAGTACACGACTATTTTTTTCTTTTAAAATGTAGTTAGCAGAAAAAAAACAAAGCGAACAAATTTTTCCTCTTTAATCTGTAAATAATTTAAAAAGAAATATCGTTGTCCGACGATCGAAACGTATAATTTTGGAGCTCGAACGAAGCTTGCGACTCCAATTGGAAAGGAAAACAAATGTATTGATTCATTATTGTGCTGTGGGACAAATGCAAAAAAAAAAAACGCTGCATCTAAAACTTTCTCGTAGTGGAAAAATTTCTGTAAAAAAAGAATACCTCGCACGTGATATACATGCATGTATGTACAGTTTTGTACATGCACTTTTCGACCCTACAATTTACCTCTGAGCAAGTAGGCGGCAAGCATCATATCCTTGAGCTGCGGGAGATAGAGGCCATTGAGAAGGCCATGATTGAGATAATTCATGCTCGGATTGGTCGCGTAGTTAATCGTTGTACCACCGACGCCGATACCGACACCACCGCCACCGGCAGCGGAATTCAATTGATGATCGAGCTGATGTATACTCGCCAGGTGACACGGATGGCTCAATCCATGATTGGTAACTGTGCTCTCACCGAGCAGCTCGCATATCTTGCAGCGATTTTTCGTCATCTTTGACGTCGCTCGCACCTTCTTATCATCAATATTCTCGTCCACATATAACTCCGTTCACACTCAATTCACGATCGTACTTCAAGTCCGCGATAAGTTTATATTCCCATTTTCGTTACGTTTTTCGACACACTTGCAGCTATTTTTATATCTGAAATAATGATTTTTCTCTGTTTCTTCGAATCACACGCATAAACGAGATCAAGCCTATCTCGATACTCTTTTCCGTATATATAAGTATAAGAATTCCATGTGTACCACGCGTGTAACTAAATTTATTAACCCTTCGTTTCCGACCATTATCCCCGTCATATTCTGTACAGCTTTTCGTCGAGAGATTCGTTAAAAGTTGGCGTCAGTGAGAAACGAAAAAAACAAAAAAAATCCCTCTCGTTATGAAACCATCGGGAAAAATATTTTACCTCGACAAAACAACGACGTGAACGTTCGACTGTGCGGATATATATTCGACGGTACATAGATATATATATATGCACGACGACGACGACGAATATATTCAAACTTTATTTCGATTCTCTGGCTCGACCAGCCGCATCACCATGGATGAACGACCACCAACGACAAGACAAACCAATCAGAATGGAGAATTTAATAAAAAAAAAAAAAAAAAACAAAAAAATTGAAACAAAAATGCATGGATGGACACGTCTCGGGAAAATAGCTCTCGAATGATAGTCAGCCAGGGCTTTTTTTTTTATCCCATCAGCGTCATCACATACGACTGACGAAAGATCTCTTCTTCCCTCGTTCCTTATCGAACGACACTTCCTGTGTTTTGTGCAAACAAAAGTGGGCAAAGTGCAACAGCTCGCGTTTCACGTTTCATTCAAGCGACACATATGCGGCTAGCCAACGAAAAAGCGAGCCTACATTTCTCTATATGTGTATAGTTAATATTTTAGTGGAATATCGTTTAAATGCTGAAATATTTTCATCCCGGCTAACTAATTCACGCGAGTAACAAAAAATAGATTTAAAAAAAACTACGATTTATGACACTGCGATAAATATGAAACCCAAAATTTCTTTGCTTTGAACAACTATATTGGTGTCCTAAATTATATGTAAGGTCGACTGCGGTTATATGATTCATTCGTCTGTTCTGATATTTGCCTCAGAGAGAACCGTTTTCTCAAAGGACCCACTCTCGTTTATATGAGAAAATAGATGCAAAAAATTGTCCTGTTGAAAAGCAAACAATACGATACCTTTCATGATAACAATAGGGCATTATTGACATTATTTAATTAATTAAATAATGAAGATTGCGTTAGTTTTTGATTGCTGGCAGTGGGTATTCATGTACACAACCTATAAGTGTAATCAAGACGTCATAGAGTCGACGACTCTATACCGAGTGAATTCACGCACGTGAAACGTTCAACTCAGCAAATGAGCGATAAGTCCTCCCGGTTTATCATTCTCTCTCTCTCTCTTTCTCTCTCCCTCCAGTATATCTCTATGAAACGACGACTCGACATATTCGTAAAAAATAGCTGTTCTTTTCCCGTCGGTTTTACCCGTTTGACTAAATAATAAAGCAATAAATAGATTCGAAAACCATTATAACTATATACATATGAGCAGGTATTGTTTATTCACGTCTATGGAAATACATGAATATGAATAAATATGACTTTTGTTGACGAAATATTTTGTTTTTTTTTTGTTTTTTGACGTTTTCATTGCGAATTTTTGTGCCTCTGGAAAAAATTCGATAGGATTTGTGATCAGCGGAAATATTAATTTTTTCTAAAGCCTGAAAATATGGCTAAAGACGAAAAAAACATTTCTCGATTTTTTTGACCAGTTCTTTTGGGTACAAAAAATTGAGATCTCGGGATAAATCAACCTGGATTCTCTGAACACACTTTAGGGCTTTCCAAAGCACCCTTCATTAGCCCATATCCGTTAATTCGGAGCAAAGTAAAACGGGGATTTGAAATTTCGATATTTGCAAGTTTTCGAAAAAGTGAGCAAAAAATTGACATTTTTTTTTTCATCTTTCACATTTTCAGGGTTTAGGTAATCGGGAATTTTCCACTGATTACGAATTGCGTCGAATTTTTTCTTCGACCCCAAAAATTCGATATGAAAACGCGAAAAAAAAAACGAAAAATTGCATTTCATTCATTTTTTTTTTGAAATTTCGATGGTCCACTAAAATCGCAAAGTTACAGCGATTTTTGTAGACACTCAAAATTTCAGGAATTAAAAAAAAATATGGAATTTTTCGTTTTTTTTATGCTTTTGTGTTCAATTTTCAATATTCAGGAAAAAAATTCAACGTGATTTGCGATCGCCTAGAGACTGAAAATATCGCAAAAGACGAAAAAAGGACTAAGACGAAGAAAAACCTAATCGGAACTACGTAAACATTTTTCCATCTTTTTTTTCCCCCACTTTATCGAAAATGTGAATATACCAAAATTTCAAATGCCCATAACTTTGCTCCGGATTTACGGATTAGGGTTTATCGGGGATGTTTTGAAAAGCCCAAGAGTAGACTTAGAGATTGCCGTTTGATTTATCCAGAGATCTGAATTTTTCTAATCGGAAAGAAGACTTTGAAAATCGGCGAATTTGAGTGCAAAGGGGTAGTGTAGAAAAATTGTACTGACTTTGAAAATTTGTAAAAAAAAAAGTCATAAATAAAGCTATAGCTCGATAAACCGAGCGACGATTCGATGCCCGAACAATTACGAAGAGAATGAGTACAATGTGCAGTTCCAACTCCATCGGGAAGCAAAGTTACAGCGATTTTAGTGAACCCATTCATTATTCGCAAAAATTCAAGAAAATCTTGGATTTTTGAAATTTCATTGAGGACCCGGTATCGATATATTTATATCCGCTGATCACGAATCTGCAAGAATCCTTGAAATTCGAAAATTTCATTTTAAAACGTCAAAAAAATATTTTTTTTTCCCCCGAAAATTTCAAATAACATCGAACAAAATTGAATGAAATTTCACACGGTTTAGATTTCGAATGAATCACGATTTTTCCGATATTATCGACAAATAAAAATCAAATTAACAAAAGCAAACGGATTGTGACAAAAATAAATAATTTTCTTTGTCATTTTCAACGATTTTCTTTTATTCCTATACGCCCCCGCTCATCCCCGGGAATTTATGTATATTGTTTTCTGTTTCTCTTCGTTTTCTCGTCTGCATGGCTCATCTCTGACGCATGGCTCAGAGATTGCTCGAAGGCTTTTCCCGACCTGTTTTTCATTTGCAACTCTCTTTTTATTCCCTCTCTCTCTGTCTCTTGTCTCAAGCCACATAGCAGATCCCTCTCATGTCAGTTTGATCGCGAATGGAGGGTGAAAAAAACCCCGAAGGCGATGTATACCAGAGAAATCTATTCATATATCTCTCTCTCTATATTATATAAAGATTTTGCCGAAAATTACCGCAAATGAAACCCTGCATTTGCAGCGCCCATCTGTGAGCTCTTCGATTTATGTACACGACGGCAGCGGCAGGTCTTTGTATTATATTTATATATATATATATATATATAGATGGTTCAACGTCAGAATGGCAACGAGTCCGAGTCAATGCTTAACATAGCTGCGTTCAGAAAAATTCGTTTTCGCGACCTTGGAAGACTTTTTTCTAGTCCTCTCTCCTTTTAAGGGGTCATGTGACCTTAGGATTTTCAAAAAATCGATTTTCAGATTTTTACATTTTCTGAACGTGCTTATTGGCGAAGAAGGCTTATTATATGGTCCCGGAATCGATGATGCTATGTAAATAGCTAAATTAATTTTTTTACTCATAAACAACAATAAAAACTTTAAATTCGATTTTCTCAAAACCCCGTTTTTTGGGCGATGCAAAAAATTCTGCTGAAACGGCTCAATCAATCGTTCTGAAATTTTCATCACTTATTCGGCACACCTATCGCTTGTCTTGGATCGAAGAGCTTTTTTTTTGCTACGAAATTTTTTCTTTTTTTTTTTTTAATAGCCAAAGAAATGCGATTTTTTTGTAGAAAAAAAACGTTTCATTTGAAAAAACATGCCGCCATTTTGTCAAAAATCGAAATTTTTCAAAATCCCTCGATCCAAGACAAGCCAACATATTTTTACAAAAGAACTGTATCGGTTTTTTTGTTTTTGTTTCAGATAATCCAGTCGACTGATTTTTTTTGGCACCGCAAGAGGACCTTTTTTCGGAGCTTCGCACGGGGGATTGCGCATAACTCGCTTATTTATGACTATTTTATGGCGAAATTTTTTTGTCAACATCGTCAAATGTATATTTATTGAATAAAAAAAAGAATGATCAAAAAATATTCAAGCCCGTCTTTAAAAAAAATTCATAAAAATTAGCTTGATTTTTGAGCCTCAAAGGTCACACGACCCCTTTTGAGGCGTCTGGCCATCCTGATTTTTTTTCATCCCTTCTTTTTCACGATTTCAGGTTAAAATACAGTACTATAATGTATACATTGTATACCCTGAATTCTCTAATATATATATATATGCCTGCCTGTCTGTCTATGTGCTTTGGATTTTCAAACGACGTGTACGAGTACAAGTGCAAACAGCATTACGAGGAACTCGCTCCTCACGGTCCTCTGGTACAACCTTTATGAGAAAAAAGTAAAGGAGAGATTGGTGAGAGCCTACTGTAATAAAGAAAGTCGTCGATTCACTCCTACTGCCGATAACTTTACTACCGACACACACACACACATCCTTAAATGAGGTTGTTATTTTTTTTTTTGCCTCTAAAGCAGAGTACCGTAATTGTTACGTGTTCGGTATTCCAGGTCGCGAGGAACTCCTGGAGAATCCACGGATCGACCGCGTCCATTCTCCCCACCAAGTATTATTTCTTCTTTTCTTTTTTTTTTTTTTACCTGCTACGCTCTCGAACTGCCGCGTGTGCTTTCGAACAAATTGCGCGTATATGGGGACGGAGAAGCGCGGGCACACGGAGATTGTCGATCCTCGAGAAATTTTCCCGGGTTCGTAAATATTTCTCTTGGATGGAAAATCAAGCAAGCGAGCGCGCGGATATAATTCGATAAATTGTTGCAAGCAGAGTAACACAGGATAAGGGAAACATACTCGCGCGATGTCACGGCTACCATATGCAATAAGTATGTTTCCCTTATCCTCTGGTACATCACTCGTTTCAATCGTTCATACCTACGCGACAAAAGGTTTTCCGTATTCTTAAACTTTTCATTTACTTATGGTATACAATTATAAGATACTGCCAATAATTCAATCGACAATTTCAACGAATCGTTCCTCACTCCCAGCCAGGTGAAATATGGTCAATGATAGTTATGTATGGGACACGTAAAGGAAAGAAAAACTAAGTATGGGTTCCATGAAAATTGAGAGAAAAACGTGAATTTTGGATATGCTTTCATACAGAAATAGTCACAAATAGAAAAGCAGTTTTTACATGAGGACGACACAACTAATGAGAGAGAGAGAGAGAGAGAGAGAGAGAGAGAGAGAGAGAGAGAGAGATTGATTATTTCTCGAGTATACAAAAGTGCTGAAGCCCAGAAAATCGATGGAGGGGGGGATATAACAACGATCTCTGCTACAATATGCTATTGAAAACGACACAGAGAGAAGGAGAATACTTGTTAACAAAAAGGCTCGGATTCTGAATTTGGTGAATAAGCGAGCGATGAAATGGGATGACGTAACTCCAGGCAAAATAAGGCGTCGCTGAATCCTTGGCTGAGCCAGATGCGCAAAGTGCCTTAAACAGCGAGTTTCTCTCTCTATATCTCTCGTACGTATAGCACATCGCTGTATAGATATAAAGACGATCGTTTCTCGCTGGCTCCTCTCGATAAATTCCAACGTGAACTCGTCAGAGAGCACAACAGGAGCAACGAATACGAGAAAGATTCTAGTGCTCTCTGATATACATATATACGCATATATATATATATATATGTGTGTGTGTGTGTGTATCTCGGAGAGCACCAAGAGCAACCATAGTGGCGTTGAGATGGGAAGTATATATGTACATAATATGTGTAGCAACGGGTCCGGCCTCGTCGAGGTGAGCTCGTACTTTTAAGGATCTCGCTAACTATAAGACCAAGACCGAGACATCGAACGATTCAGCAAATATCAAAGGTATGTATAGGGACGAGTCAATTCTGAGATTCGAGTTTGGTCTCCCTATTTTTTTTCAAGATAAAACTAACGATATATCAACTCGATCGCTCATAGATCGATCAATCGTCTATGCTTTATCGCGATGATCAGAAATCAATTACTATTCTTATTAATTTTCAATAGATATTCAATTTTTTTCGAGAGATGTCCATTAGCTTTGGAAATGTTCCAGTCGGAAATTTGGATTTAGAAAAAAAAAAGTTCATATCCGGTTTCATTCGATAGGGGTGAAAATTTCTATAAATCGAATACCTATATAACTGTATGAGCTTTCGAGCTGAAATTTTATACGCAATTACGAAAATTCGTTTTGAAATTGATGCAAGTAACGAGATTTTACAGACTTACGAGTCGTTTGAAAAAATCATTTCACATTATCTTATAGTTCGCGAGGGAAACGTCGTAATATTGAGTTATAAAGAGGAGAAAAGTTAACGTATAGCTCATGAATTTCTTCGACGCCGCAAATTTTCATGTTGTACGCAAAAGGCTCGCATGTGTGCTCCGGTAAAAAAAATACCCCGCACTTTAATCCTCAATGTCTCGAAAGTTTTTCGGGCTCGAACGATTGAAAAATCGTTCAATTTATGAAAAGTGGGGCAAAAGAAAACGGACATATATTTCCGAATTATATAGTAATGGTGTATTGATAATATTTTCATTGCATCGTGGCATAGCAATTATGATCATTTCATTTTCACCCAATTATATAATATCTCGTATTATATCAACCCGTAATAATTACATCTCGGTAGACTTTCGTAATGATCGCACCGGGTCACTTTGACCCGAGCCAAAACTTTGAGCGATTACTGAAGCAAGACGAAGCGTTATATTTTCGTATAAAAATTCGGAGACACAATTTGAACATTGAGAAATATGCTCGCATCGATGAAACTGTGAATTTTTGGTTTGTAAGTACTAAAAAAAAAAAATTCCCGAAAAAAAGTGTCCGGAAAACACGGTTTTCTATGTACTAAAAAATTCATAACTTTTTCAATTTTCAATATTTCTTCGCAAAAATTTAGCACGATACTCTTGAGTTATAGTACTTTTATACAAAAAAAAAAAAAAAATAGTTTGGTACGGTGTTTTTCAAAAAGTATATTTATTTTGAAGACACATCTGTCTTCGAAGCCTCCTGGGACTGCACTAACGCTCGGGAGGGATATGGCTCCTTAACTACCGTAAACTAGAAATATCAATGCACACCTAGTTGGCAGCATAAGTCCGGTTTTCACCGGTTTACTACTCGTAACAGTAGATTGAAAAAAAAAAAATCGGGCTTAGCTGGACCTGGGGTGATTATTACGGATTAGGATAGTCTAATTTTCCATATTCACCAAAGATGAATAATTCGGGAAGAACCTTTTTTTCTCAGGGTGAGGGTTTTGAAAATACAAAAAAAAAAAAAGTAATAATAATAATGAGAAAGCAATACGTGCCAGTATTGGATTTGAATATTTAATTATTTCGAAGCTTTTGTCAAGTTTTCAATTTTATAATATACTTGAACTTCAACTTTCTATGAGTTTTGAAAAAAAGGACGCCAAGACGCGAATAATGCGTATCGCCAGGTGAGTAAATGTCATTTCCATGAATCGTATAAACAACGAGAGCCGCGGAACAATCGGTTCATGGACTCGATCGATATATTCGCGTTTATGACGTTAAGCGAGCGTCAGAGAGGGATAGGCACGAAAGAGGAGAGTATATAATATATACTCTCCTCTTACATATATGTAAGGTGTACTGCCGCGATACGCGACTATTACGCTTCGTCAGAGACACTCTCCTCCAATGTCGTCGTGTATCCTCTCGGTGTATGTATACAATGTTAATGAGCTGTATCTGTATATCATCGAAGAACATATTGTAATGATGTAACTCATTGTCGCGAGATACGTCGATTGCGAGAATAACGCGACGAAGATACAACAGAGCTGGGCAGTACTTCAAGTACCCGGTACTTGCGATGTACTTGAAGTACAAAGTACTTTGAAAGTACTACAAGTATTGTACTTAAATTTCCAAGTACTTTTTAAAGTACCAAGTATAAAGTACTTTTGAATGATTCTTGCTAATGGTCGCATGTATAACGCATTTGAATATATAATTGAGGAACGTTCTGCGCCATATCTTTTGATTAAGATCGTAAGGAATGACCGATCAAAGGCTCAAGCTACGGTAGTCACGGTCTCATTGTCAATGCATCGCTCCATTTTCAACGATCCGTGTATTATATTCTTTATTTTTTCTTTTTCAAACCCGAAGCCAAATAAATCTTAATCACAATCGTCAATGCTATTTTTTTTTTTAATTGTTTCTAATTCTTCGCTTAAATATTTCTGTTCCAAAAGCTGCCTAGCCTGAGTGAATTGCACAATGTGAAAATATGTTTTGATAGAAAAAGTACTCGAATAAAAATCAAATGAGCTTAAAGAGTACGTAAGATATCAAATGTAAGTATACTAGAACTTACGAGATGTATACCTGAAAACTTGAAAAGTATTTGCGGTAATTGGTACTTGAAGTACTTTCGGGTACTTTGCCCAGCTCTGGTATAAGCCACGCCTTTCCACGTGTCCTGCCCACGTGTATATCCTACCAACACAGCAGAGCTGGGCAGTACTTCAAGGAATCCGGTACTTGCGATGTACTGGAAGTACAGTGCTTGAATTACAAAGTACTTTAAGAGTATTTCAAGTATTTTACTTAAATTTCCAAGTACTCGGCCTGTACTTCAAGTCTTTGTACTTAAATTTTCAAGTACCAAGTATGAAGTACTTTTGAACGAGTCTTGCTAATGGTTGCATGTATAACGCCTTCGTATGTATAATTGAGGAACGTTCTGCGCCATTTTTTTGGTCAAGATCGTAATGAATGACCGTTCAAAGGCTCAAGCTACGGTAGTCACGGTGTCATTTTCAATGCATCACACCGTTTTTAACAATCCGTGTATTATATTCTTTATTTTTTTCTTTTTCAAACCTGAAGCTAAATAAATCTTAATTACAATCGTCAATGCTATTTTTTTAAAATGATTTCTAATTCTTCGTTTAAATATTTCTGCTCCAATCTGCCTAACCTGAGTAAATTGCACAATGTGAAAATGCGTTTTGATACAAAAAAGTACTCGAATCAAAATCAAATGAATTCAAACAGTATACGTAAGAAATTAAATATAAGTACTAGAACTTACAAGATGTATGCCTGAAAACTTGAAAAATACTTGATACTTGACGTTTTTTGAGTACTTGATACCTCAAGTACTTTAAGTATTTGCGGTACTTGGTACTTAGAAATAAACGAATACTTCAAGTACTTACAGTACTTTGTGTTTGAAGCACTTTCAGGTACTTTGCCCAGTTCTGAAATATACGTATAAAAATATGTATACGTATATATGCGAGAAGGCACGACGCGCGTCATAGCCGCGTGGTTATATATTGTCCACAAGTTCCTGGTACGGAGACTCCGGGGGTAGGCATGAAAACTCGATAATTCATAAGCTTATAGGTCGAGTAAGCCGCAAAAGGCAGAAGAATGAATCGGCGACGGAGTTCATGAGCTCAACGCGGAGAGTTCATGAAAAATCGGGATTGCCAGAGTAAATTCTGATAAATTCTGATTCTTGAGTGAAACGGCAGGTTTCGAGGGAATTTTTGTATAAATCGTGATTCGATGGCGATAAGTGAAGCATCAATTAATGGAAATCTCAATCTCGTTGTATCCGATATTCGATGCTACGACGAGTGTCAATTGGGATTATTCCATTCAAAAAGTCACATATATATTTTCGAATGTAAACGGAAATTTTCAATTAAATTTAAACACGAGCATTTTTTACACGGTAAACAAATGTGAATTAAAAAAATTCGAAAAATCTTTTTCTCTACGCTCGCGGACTCGATATTATTGGGTATTATTATATTTTTCAAACGATATATTGTCTTGCGGATTATTCGGCAGAAAAAAATGCGCATTAACGTCGCGCCGAGGCTTTTCTGGCGTGTCTCATATATAGACGAGAAAACGTGCTCTTCGAACGAGTCTCTGCGAAACACCCGGTCTCCATCATCGTTTCAAAAAGCCAAAGCCACGACGAAGCATCGACAACGCGAATACAGTTACGTCATATATTTCTCTCCCGCGGAGTTTAGCTCGTGCGAGAAAGACACATAGAGAGAGAGAGAGAGAGAGAGAGAGAGAGAGAGAGAGAGAGAGAGAGAGAGAGAGAGAGAGAGAGAGAGAGAGAGAAGGAGAGCACGCGATAAACTACTGCGCGTTTTTGCGTTCGAGTCTCATCGGACACGAGCGACGGTCAGACAAAAGTGAGATGGAGGTAGAAAAAGCGAGAAAAACATACTAGTTCGCGCGGCTGACTCGAGGCTTTTACCACTTTCGAGGATGCCTCTCGCCACGAATAAAGGATAATGAAAGTCCTCCTTTATCCATTTAGTTCGATCTTTTCTCACTGGATATATGATAATACTAAAAATGATAACGATAAGAGAGCTTCGTTTGCCTGCAACATTATTATTGTCCTTCAAACGAGAAGGAAACACGATACGAACAGGTGCAACAGGTTGGAGGAAATTTTGACTCTCGTATAATTCGAAAAAGATTCGATTCATCTCGTTGAAGTTTCCTATATATATGCAAGAGTAGCACATAAATTTCACGAAAATCTTTACGAACTTCCACAATTTATGAGATTTTTAATTTTTTGAAAAATATTTTATGCAATTCGTCCGAGTACTCAAGCTATCAAATTGAAACTTTTCAAAAAATAACAATAAAACAACGATATAGAATATCGAGTATCGAATATGATGGGAATCGATCGTCTTTTTCATTTTAGGAAGAGAAAAAATAACTATATCGACACTCCACAATAAATGTGGCAGGCTGAACTATCGTGCTAAAATTTGGCAGAAGTTGCAAAAAAAAAAAAAAACGAAAAACAAAAACGAGGTGATCAGAGATTTTTCTTCTCCATCCCTCGGAGCTTCTGCGAAGAATTATAATCTCGTTGCAAGGGTTTATTTCATTATTTCATTAAGCCTGTATATGCAACAGAGCCTTTTAGTTGCACGCACGCTTCGATTAATCTTCGTGTCGTCGATTATATTTGCTAAAGTGAGTTTTTCCAGGGTCGCAATGAACGAAGTATTATTATTACTGGCATAATGTTTTAAATAATGTTCCAGGAAATATTAGGTAGTCCGGGGATCCCGTCCGCATTACATTACGTCGTTCGCTTGCTTGCTCTACTGCAACGCGATCCTCGAAGTAGCTCGAGAGACTTTTAGTCGGCCGAGCTTGATGCTGTACCGGCCGGCCGGTCGTTCGACGCATATTTTGATTCGTACAAAGTATATATATAGTCGTATAATACCAGTCGAGCTCTGTGTCTCTCCCTTTCGCAACGCGCAAAGATCCATACGAAGAGCTCGTGCGACGCACATTCCTGACCCCCGTATAAGCGCACACACAAACACACACACACACACACACACACACACACACACACAGGCAACCGTCCACGTGAGTCTCTTCGCTTCAACGATCGAGAGCGCCGCGTGATAACGGCATTCGTCATCGTGACGAGAGAGGCTAATTAACAGAGAGAGAAAGAGAAAGAGAGAGAGAGAGAGAGAGAGAGAGAGAGAGAAGCGATCGATCCGAGTAAAAGCAGCTCGTTCAGAACTTCCGAATAAACGTGAAACGCGAGAGTTTTCCGTCTGCTTCGACAATCACAATCGACAGATTAATCACAAGTCAACCGATTCCACGTTCATTCCGACTCATATTAACTCAATCCTTCGGGATAAATCTCCGTTCTATTTTTTTTTTTTCTTTTTCTTCACACTCGTCGCGTCTACACGGCGGAATTACAGAACTTTCGAGAGCCCATAAATTATGAGCGAGAAAACGATGATGACGATGATAATAAAAGTTTTACGAGCACTCGATATTTTGGTGATAAAGAAAGAGAAAAAAAAATAAGAGAAGGAGATAAAGAGGTTGCTCGTTATCCCTGTAACGGAGAGCCCGTATGTATTATACGTCGCTCAATGGCAAAACGAGATTTCCGGGCTTTTACGATTCGCACTTGTTGCTGCTGCTGCTACTGCTGCTGCTGCTGCTGTTGGCGGATAACGCGCGCAGTCTCGCTCGCAACTATATGAAAGCTTCAACGAGTAAAACACCAACAGCGCGTGTGATTAAAATCGCACGCGGTAAAATAATAAATCAGCGGAAGGGTAAAGCGAAATGAAGCCAGAGACCGAGAGAGAGAGATAAAGGACAAAAATGTGACAACGAAAGACAAAATAATCAAGACCGGAGGGAATCGGATCGGTTCGATTGGACTATCGACTGTACCATTCGTTATTCGCTGTCGGAAATTTTTCAATCTCCGATCTACGAAGTATCGAATTATCAGTGTTGATCAATATGTAAATTATCCTCCAATTGTTCTAGTTTCATCCGTTTGAGGCAGAAGCTCTCGCAACTTGGCAACTTTTTCATTTTTTTTTTTTTTTTGACACAATCCATCAAACGGAAGATTCGATCGCTCCATTGGCGATTACCAATTATCCCAAATATTCCAAATCCAGAGATCCCAATCCGTTGATTAACGACGCGAATCAATAACACTCGTCCCTGAATTCTTCAACCACAAATATTATCGCAATGCCACCCATTCTCCTGACACATATAAACTTGCCGTTGATCATTAAATCCATAGATTTTCATTACTCCATGGGATTTATTAACCGCAAATATTTTCCTTCCAGCTGATCACAACTATCGTTTAAAGCGCAACTCTTTCAATTTATATTCGTTTTTTTCCAACCAAAAAAAAGAAACAAATCATCGCTCTGTAATTACCATACTATCGCGTAATAAACGACACTCGTGACGATGGAAAAAAATAAAAAAAATCACTGCTCAATTCACACTGACGCGCCACTCTCGGTGGAGGCTCTCGAGACCGCTTTAGCCAGAGGGATATAAATCGCGAAAACGCCGTGTAACGTCGTTGATTCTCAATCCCCTTCTGACTTCTCGTTAGGGCGCATCGCTAAATACGAGCGGCGAAGGGTTTATATTAACTACGCATGTAACGTATTACGGAGTTACTCCGGTTTTATAACTTACAGCCGCGTCGCGTCATCCGCTACTACTAACTACATTGCTCGATTCTGCTTGGCACTGGGGTCTTTCTTTCTCTCTCTCTCTCTCTCTCTCTCTCTCTCTCTCTTGCTGTCTCGTCTCTTCGGCGGCTCTTCCCTCTTTCCCTCTCTCTACGTCATTTTTCCTCTCCCACTCCCTCTCTATCTCTCTCTCTCTCTCTCTCTCTCTGTCGAGCTCTGCCGGTAAGTAGATATAGCTTGTCGTACGCAGCCACGATTGCACACATACGCACACACACACACTGCGCAAAACCGTTCGAATTCAAGTCGAGTTACTACGGTCTGTATAAAAAAATGCTTTATATACATGTATAGAGCTGATACGAGAGAGGATAGGTCTTTTTTTTTTCTTTCTTTCTCTTTCTCTCTTTCTCTCTCTCTCTCTTTCTGGTCGGTCGATTCGGCCTTCTCTACTGCCTCTGGCGCAGCAGCTGAAGCTCGAGACGTTTCCCCTCGAATGGAAAGGAGTAGAGAGGGGCACGAGGGAGAAAAAAAGTGGAGGAGGAGGAGGGATCGGTGGCTCTGGCTAGCCGGTAAAGTTGGAAATGGAGGTGGCGATGCGCGCGGAGGTGGAAATTGTATACAAGAGCGGATCATGTATGATATATGTGTGTATAAACGATCTGTAGGTACGAAGAGGACGAAGGAAACGACGCCGCCTGTCTATATAGAATTATATATATATATATATATATATATATATATATATAGGGAGGGTGGCTGAGGTAACTCACAGACTGCACTGACGATTCGACCGCTATATATACTTACACGTTTGTCACGAGAAAATCCGAGTGGCGCATGTCATATCAATTTTTGAATTTGTTGAAAAAAGTCCTATCGAAAGTCCTGACCGTGAGCAAGCCTAAATGTAATTTAAGCCACAATAATGTCACAATTTCCTAGATCATGTAAAAGTTCCACGGTTTTTTTTTTTCCATAAATTGGCCCCAATGTTGCGCTTGAAGATTTTGCCAAATCTAATATCGATTAGACGGTGTATATATACGCATGTTTCGGGAGTATGCCCTCGAAAGCAATGTAGCATGTATGTACGCGGGGGACAAGATACGTGCGCGGAGATAAGAAGTATCGGGAACGAAAGAGAATTGCCCCGTATGTGCTCGGGCAAGTGAGAGACAGTCTCGCGGTCATATATGCGCGAATTTCTCCCGCAAGGCGTCTGGCGACCTCCGCGAGGAATCGCCATGACGGCCAACACACACACACACAGGGTACTCTGGTACAACACGTCGGCTGTACCTCGTCTTTGCGTTTTTTAGAATCGCAGCGACGATGTCGTATATCACTCGACAGAGAAATGCCGGATTATGACGATCGAAAAATCTAGAGGAGTGAAACGATTTGGAATCGTAGATAGGGACCGTGCACACTGATACACTTTCACGAAAGTGAGAATGTGGTGTCGCGTACATGTATTTTCTCCCAACAAAGTGTTCGTTTTGGACTGAAGATGTCGCATCTATAGTATGCATGTATAAGAGTATATATTCTTACTTTCGTGACAGTGTATTAGTGTGCACGGTCCCTATAGCGCGGTGCGTTCGGCATACGGATAGATTAGGCGAGGAGAAATCAAATTCTCAGACGATTAAGGCAGATCGAGCAAGGGAGAGGGAATAGGGAGACAAGGTTCGAGCTATAAGCGAGATAATTCGGCGAGCGGAACTGTATTATCGTGTATAATGAAAGAATGAGCGAGAGAAACTTGGAAACGGAGGATAGGGACCGTGCACGCTGATACACTGTCACGAAAGTGAGAATATGTACTCGTTTACATGCATACTAGTTGCGACATCTGCAGTCCGGAACGAACACTTTGTTGGGGAAAAATGTAGTATACACGACAAAACATTCTCACTTTGGTGAGAGTGTATTTGTGTGCACGGTCCCTATATGCATTAACCATTCGGCTACACGCACACTTATATCCATTGTCTCTCTATCTACATTCTACATCGTTTAGACGAAAACGAGAGAGCCCAGCGTGATAATAAGAGGGCGATATAGACGACAATAAAGAGCCCTCTGCTCTCTCACCGATAGATATATATATATATATATATATATATATATATCTAATATGGATATTCCTGAGCGCACCTCTACGCAGATAAAACGTGATTTTTCTCACGAATTGGAAATATCTATAGCGGGTGTTATTGCGTTGTACGAAGACGCGTCTACGCAGAGTAACGTAGAGAAATTCATACCGACTCATAGGATTTTACATCGTCAAATAATTATCTCGAGGAGGAACTTATATGTCAATGACTTACTTGAACATTATTATTATTAACCGGCGCTACATTTTTTATTTTTTTTCTAAAAAAGAAAAGAAAAATTGGTGAGTCGATGTTGCTGCGAGATACGAAATAATAATACAGAATCCTCACTCGGTTAATTCCCAAAGCTGCTCTCTCAAACGTTTTATTCGTCAAATCGATGGAGAATTATTTTTTTTCTTCCTTAATCATTCTATAATTGCAACGTCAAGTTTTTTTTTTTTTTCTTTACCACGAGAGTTTCACAATTGATCGCTTGCTCGCGATGCATCGAAATCCGATTTCGTTTTTTTTTTTATCTTCAATTTCTATTTTATCCACGATGTATTATGCTTCATCTATCTTTGTTCTTTTTTTTTGCGTCGCGTCGCAGAATTTTACAATTGTTCTGATCGATCTATTGGGGAAAAAATACGACGGAGAAGAAAATATAAGCCTATCGCGGGGCGTAAATTTAATGCAAACGTGCATATATACATATATATTATACGCCTGCGATGAAAAATGAGGGTCTACGATGAAGAATAAGAAGGTTTTCTTAAAAACCTGGGTTCACCGTACACCGGATGTTCCCGGGACTTGCTGAGAGCAGGGTTACCATATATACAACGCACTATACATGCATACATATATATATATATATATATATGTGTGTGTATAGCGTATATTTGTATACGTATTACTTTTCGAGCTCGCGCCCACTTGCATAGTACTTGTTCGTTCCACTTAATTTATTCCTCGGTTGGATGAATGGAAAGACTCGCTGGGCTGCTACCGCATGGTCCCTATACCGATGAAGACAGTACATTTCTATATGGTACATGTGTACGATATAGTAAAGAGGTAGTAAGCGTACGAAGAAGAAAAAAAAGAAAGGCGGGAGGAAGATGCTCTGAGGGAAGATAAAACTTAAGGGAGAAGAAAACTCGCGTCTTTCTCTTTCCCATGTACGCGAAAACACTTTTGTGCAATATCCGGGGAAACTCCAAAAAGACAGCAAAAGATCTTGTTCATCGAATCTTCTGCAACTCGCCAATTTCAAGGGCTATCGTCGTTCGTATACTTGGGTATAAGAGTCACAAAAATGAAAATATAGAACGACCAAGACTCGAGAAATCGAAAAATTCAGATTGAAGGGATCGCTCGAGACGAATTAATGATCGCAACTTGGTTAAAGATTCGAGTCATTTACTGCGAGGCTAATAAGTGCTCAATGCATCCTACCAAGATTTGAGAAAAATTCGAAGAAATTCGCGGTTTTGACGGATAAGAGGGACTCGCGCTTTAGTTTCTCATGCCAGCTCTTCTCTCCGCTGGAGTGTGTATTACATGTCCGGAGTTCGCGATTATAATCTCTGCTATGTTTTCCCGCATATAATAGTCGTCATTGCAAGGGTGGTAGCCCTCGACATCTCGTCCTATACTCGCGAAACACCATCGTACACCCTCTATTTTACTGTGTATATGAACCGGCTGCTGATAAGAAAAAGGGCGTAATCCGATCAACCTTAAATTTTATCGGTCTCACCCTTTTGACATATATAAAGCCCTCGCGATATGTATAACAGATTTACGTATACAAATGTATGCACGATCGAGCTTAAACTGTGCGTGTTACGTATGCGTTATTATTCACGCTGTATCGACTGTGTGGACGAAAACTATCGAGCGCACGGATCATTGAATTGCAGATGCTACGGGTGAAACTGCCGCGAGAGCGATTGCGATTACGTGCCATTGAACACGCGTTAGCGTCAACGCGCCAAAAGCGAAAGAGGGGAGAGAGAGAGAGAGAGAGAGAGATAGAGATAGAGAGATGGAGAGAGATTGACACCGTTGAATTGACAATTCTTTTGTAGATCATCGAAAGATCAGTGACATTTTTTTTGTTTTACTTTCTTTTGTTGAGCATTATAAGAAAAAATTTATGGATCAAGAAATAATGTTTGAACTTTAAACACGAAAAAACGTTTTTGAAAGGCAATGTTTACCGGAAAAAAAAAGATCAGGGTACACGTAGCCGTTGTGGCCACCGTGCCGTTATAGTGGCCACTGCGCATTTGCCTCGAATTTTTTTAAGTTTCAAGCCTGTGCTCGCTTCATTGAGAGCAATATATTTTGATATTCGAGATGTTTCCGCACCACACTATCGATTGCCTTATTGAATATCTGCTAATTTATTTCAACGAAATATGACGAAATGTGTCAACGCTGAGCGGTTTGTGTAGTTTTCTTTTCAGAAGTGTTAAGGGATCACTGAGAAGACTAAGGTTTCTCATAGCTAAAGTCATTCCGCCCCATAAAAAATTTATACTTTATCAGTTGAAGCTTATTTTTCGGGTTGGAATTACAAAAAACTGAAATGTCAGCTGAAATACCTGAAAAATACGCGGTGACCGAAAGTGGTGCATTCAAAATGCGATTGTTCTATATTTGTGACCAGCTTATAGCCACAAATAGAGCACACTTATGGTACTTCAGTAAATGTTTATGACGCAAATAAATAATTATTTTTAACTCAAATCTACCGTCACTGATTGTCTAATACTCTCCACCTTTCGTTTATAGCGCATCCATATCTCAATTCAAAATTTAGTGGCCACAACTGGCACTTTGGATGACCAAAAGTAGTGCAATTGTGGCCACAAATGTCCAAAATGACAGCTACAAGATAATTTCCTAATTTTCTTATTTGCCATAAACAGAAAAGGTTTTAAATGATAATAATTCGTTCCTGTGTACCTTTTAGGTTATATCGATCACTTTTTCAGTTCTGAATTTGCAATAATGTGAATACTGTTCGTAAATGAATGCTCGAAAATGCTTCAAGTCTACCCCTGTATCGGAGAAACTAAACAAAACGAAAAAAAAAAAAAATTAATTCGTTTGCAAATACTTCGCGGTTTTTGAATTCCCATTGCCAACCATCCACGTGGATTCGCTGAATTTGGTACAATAGATCTATTACTCTCGCGCACCCACGTGATTATTCTAGAGAAGACGGGAGATATATTCTCTCTCGCTCCCTCGTCTGCGAAACGGAGAATTAGGATTGGCGCGTGGACCACGACAGCAAGCCTGAAACTAATCAGGCCACCGTTGCCCCATTTTCGCTATCTCTGTGTGTATCCCCAATGCATATATGTATACATGCATAAATGCACATATATATGTATACTGTTTGTATACATGGAACGTGTAGTGCACATTAGATGACGGCGATTCCAAGAATTCTATACATAGATATGGCACTGATATACATATATGGAACTAGTAGATAATAGATGTATATATACGACGAAGTGTATTCCGCAGGCACTTATACCTAACCTATACCTATCATTAACACATCATATATGGTTTACGGGGATGCAGTTGATGTACGTATGTGCGTGCTGCGCTTTGCGAGCGAAATTAAGACAAATATAACATCAACTATAGAAGCGGGCAGGGTGCACCGAGAGAAGAGTACACGGTGAAAAAAGAGGGACAGCCATAAATGTATGGCTTCAGTAACGATAATTTCGGTATATTCGAACCACGAATAGTCAATGCTACATTTTTCCGTGTGGTTGCTCATTTTCTGTCTCTGCTTATTTTGCCTTCGATGGCTTTCAGTTTGCACGTGTATCGGACATTTAGCAAAAAAAAAGAAAAAATTACTCGCGTCACTATAACCGTAAAATCTTGTTATAGTCGTGCACTTTTCTCTGCTATCCCGCATTATGTATACGTAGGGTATTTTTTAAAATACATATAGGGCCTGTATAGGTCGTAAAGGAGCAGACAAGCATCAGCAACGCTACCGCGCGTCGCGATGTCCCAAATTCTCAGCACCTATTTTTACTCATCCGCATTCAACGTTTTTTTTTTTTTTTCCTCTTTTCCGGTAACACGTCGAATAGCGAGAGGAGAAAAGGGGAACCGTTTCTCGCCGCGAGGGATATACCGAACTCCTTCGGGGGTTTTTTTTTTTTTTTCATCCACCCTCGCACCCATTACTTTCATTTACAGTTTTATCTTTGTCTCTCCCTCGCTCTCTCTCTCTCTCTGCGCTCGTCTCGTGTGATATTCCCATCGACTTCTCTCGTGCTCTTAAAACTGACGAGATTTCTCGCTTCTTTCACGTGTCTCTAAGGACTGTTAATTTATCGAGCAGAGAGCGTCGGTGTATGTGCTTATTCGCGATTATAAGTTTGTACGGGACGAAGAAGCAAAAGAAAAAGAAAAAGTTCACCTGGACATACGATCGGAAAAACATAACTAGTTTTTTTTCCGTTATTGTCATGTACATATATGCATTATGATGACGGGTATATAATATAAGAGTCGAAAGGATGCATTATTCTGTATTCGTTTTTCGTGTGAAACGATGCTTTGGATATGTCCGGTCAATGATTAACGCGCATGTAGGACGTTTTGCTTATCTGGACTGAGCCATTAACGCGACACTTAAAACTGTTCTATATAATCCGCGTCACATTTCTCTACACACTCGGCGAGTCTCTGTGCAACTTTTTATTTACTCTTTATCGCCTTATCACCCGGAATATACATTTTTTTTAAATGTTTTTTTTTTTCCCCCGTAAAAACGGAAAACGTTGAATCGTTTTCATCGTTCCGAGTGTGCGCGTCGTTGTATACGCGATCAAAGTACGAAGATTGAGAGATATATATGATGGGCATATAGAGGCAAACCTAAATATATATCGACGAATAACTCGCGATGGCAGTACCGTTTTGAAGCTTATATGCATATCGAGGAATTCAGGGACAGAGAGGCGGGAATTCACCGATTTGCCAAGCGCAAGCAACAACATATCTAGAGCAGTGTGGTTTTGTGTATAATAGAGTTGAGGAGGGGGGACATGACATTCCGGTTATCACGGGAGCCGAGAGGTCAGGACAAGGGATGCGGAGGAACGTTCAAGTGACCAAGATCGACGATTTCGCATGCATGCACGTTTGAAGGAATGAGAATCTTTTGAAAATTATTTGACAAAGATTATTTTTCCGACAGGTGGTAGGCTTTGTCAATTATAACAATTGACGACAAATAGTTATTTAATTTTTTTTCCTGCATTTACTCGATGCTTATTTTACAAGATGCGTTACGTAAAAATCGGCTGCTAATTTCATTTGATCGAGGTTTCCATTCGATCGTTAAATAACCGTTAACTATCCGATCTAAAGGTATAGCGATGTGAAATTTTCGTTTTCCATAAAAATTCCCTAAACCTTTCTCTTCTTCGCAAACTTTCAAAGTTACTCGGATTTTATTTGCATATCCGCATTTTATGATGGCCTTTGGCAGGGTGCGTGTGTTACTATTACGAAAGAATATAAATAAATAAATAATTTAGCTAGAAAATTGCATTTCGCGTTATGCATGCGCGCATGACGTTTGGATAAACCGAGAGAGCGACTATACACGGAGAAAATACATTTGAGAACCACGGTTTCGCTCAAGGTCGGTGGAATCTCGCGTCGTAGGTCGAAACTGGATGCAGGAGAAAGACCAAGCTGGTTATATATGTGTGTGCATATGCGTACATGTATGTATATATATATATATATAATACGAAGGAGCCCTTCGATTTCACCCCTGCGCTTTTTCTAATGAAACCGAGGGCGAGCAGGGTAAATCCTTACTTAGGAAGGAAGACTTTTTCGAACAAGACTCGAGAAACCGATCGATCGTTTGCAGCAGTTTCGTCTCTTATTATATATATATATATATATATATATATATATATATATCAATAATGTAATTCGGTCCTTTATTATCATACGACATTATTGTATTCCAGCTTGATTCGAAATTGGTTTTATTTTTGTTTTTTCGATTTTAATCAACATTCAATTTAATCAATGATCGATTTAATCAGTCAAATCTAATCAATCTAATCAATTCAATCAATATTCGATTTAATCAAGTATCGTATATCGAGAGATGCCCTATTACGACTATTTTGTAATGAAATTTTGAACTTTCGAAATGTGTGGCATTGAGCGAGGTTTACTGCTCGCAAAAATTGCACTATATTCATCATTATTGTTATTATTATCTCGCGGGGAAGTAGAGAAACAGGTGTCAATGCCGCCGGTAGATCGTCCGGCCTCGTCCTACTGCGATCGTATATATACGGTCGGTCGCTGCTATATGGCTAATACACTGCGCAATTTCTACTCTCACCGTTCGGGCATTAAATTCGTGTCTGTGCACATAAACGCGCGCGGGGGTGGGACGAACGCGCGTGCAGAATGACGTCATCCAACATCGAAGGGGAATTCGTTCCCCTCTACTCCCCTCTCTTTCTCATCGCGCGGGATCTCTCCTTTTTTATATTCATCCCTCTGATGCTTCTTTTCGCGCAAAGCCTGCTCGAAAAGAAGGAGCGCAACAATGATTTTGCACGCACTATACGCGCCGATTTTAACTCCAACTATATCCGCGATTTTACGCAAATATTTTCTATTTGCAGGGCTCATTTATGCATACCGCATATATGCGCGGTAGCGTTTCGCTGAGATCATTTTCGTATGAGAAACAGAGAGGTCGATGGTTAAATTTCATAGGGGCGTATAAGCTATGCTTATACATAACCGATATACGCCCCTTTGGGATTACTTCATTGATGTATTACGTGCGTTTTACGCTAAAGAAGTAGGTTCATAATGCAAAGCTTCTATAGAATTGATTTTGCTTTTGGAAAAGATTCAATGAGTGTCCCCCGAGTGTAAATTCAAGTTGGCGGGACGCGGGGGGAGGGGGGGGGGATCGAGTTTCAATCATCATCTTGGAAAACACGTTTTAGTACGACAAAAGTAGCGGAGACCTTTTTTGTAGATAATAAAATTTTCTACAATTTTTATTGCATATTTTGTCTTGTTCAGTGCATGGTTTTTAATTTATAGCGCGGCAAACTTTCCCAAACATTACCATTTTTATTGTTATATCAATTGTTAACTATATTTGGCAATAAGAATGTTTGGTAAAGTTTGCTGCGCAATAAATTAAAAACAATTCATTATACAGGAAAAAATTTCCAATAAAAGTTGTAGAGAATTTTATTATCTACAAAAAAGGTCTTTGTTATTATTGTCCTACGATGCACGGTTCACGAGATATTTGATAAAACGCTTTTTCGAAGATGTCTGCTGAAGCTCGAGCCTCCCGCGTCCCCCGTGTCCTGCCAACATGAATTTACACTCAGGGGACACCTCTGAACCTTTCGCAAAAGCAAAATCAATTCTGTAGAAGATTTTGTATTATGAACCTACTTTTTTGGCTAGAATTACTGGACTAGACTGCGTGTATTTCTTAACGAAAATAACGAAAGGTTACGCCACTTTTCCTCTGTAATATTTTTGCCTCGGAACCGTTCATTTTCACCAAAAACTTGCTTTACGGATTGTCAACTCTCTAATAAATTATATTGATGTCTGTCGGGCAAAAAAATCGAGCAGAATAAAAAGCAAATTCCCGTTGTTCCAAGGACAAGAAAAGGCGCTCAATGCGTCACAATATGATTAACATTTTAGTCAAAATTCCCTCAACTTGACATTGTCAGAAAAGAACTTTTAATAAATTCATTCTAAATGATTCACGAAAGGGTCAAAAAGCCATGAGAAAATATGTAAAAGTAGGTTCACAATGCAATCTTCTACAGAATTGATTTTGCTTTTGTAAAAAATCATCATTTGTAACTGTTACATCAATCGTTAACGATATATTTAGCCAGAACCATGTTCGGAAAAGTTTGCCGTGCAATAAATCAAAAACCATGCACTATGCAGGAAAAAGTTTCCAATAAAAGTTGTAGAGAATTTTATTATGTACAAAAAAGGTCTTCGTTATTTTTTTCGTACGATGCACGGTTTACGAGATATTTGATAAAACGTGTTTTCCAAGATGTCGGCTAAAGCTCCCCCCCCCCCCCCCGGTGTCCTGCCAACATGAATTTACACTCAGGGGACACCTCTGAACCTTTAGCAAAAGCAAAATCAATTCTGTAGAAGATTGCAGAAAAAATACGCGAGGCTTACGTCTCGAAAGAGAAGAAATTTCAAGTTCAGGTGGTATTCCTAAATTTATCCCCGTCGAGAGAACACAGTATTGGAAAAAAAAAAATTATATTATAGTAAATTATAAATTACGACCGCTCGCGTGTCACTTGGACTCAAAGAAGAGAAAGGTTTTTCCGGCATAAGTCTTTTTTTTTTTGAGAATGGGGGAAGAATTTTCACAGTTCGCTATCGAACAGAGTCACCGTTTGTAAAAACTTATTCTTTTTGTTTCATCCCTGCATTCTTTTTATATTTCAGGGCTCTTTCGTTCTTTCAGTCTGGACAGGCCGCGAGTGATTCATCGCGAGAATGCCAGCAACTCAGTTTACCTATATCAAGTACAAAAACTCGTGATCCTTCAGGATCGCTGCAAGTGTACGGAAAAAAGAAAAGATCCGCATTGTACGTAACGCGAGAGCAGCCAAAATTCAGTTCCAGACTCGGGCTATTTTTTTTTTTTTCCCCCCGTTGAGAAACGGACTCTTCCCCAATCCTTGTCACACTCGGGGGATATCCCTTTGGCCTAGAGCCATCGCACCCAAAGAGCCTCTCCAACTCCCCCGGAGGAGTAACAGAGAGTACCGGACGAATTTTTCGTCCGCGGCAAATCTGCGCGACAAATATCGTACTTTTAATCATTTTTTTTTTTGTATTGTACTCAGCACAAAATCTCAAAGTGCTATCTCTCTCTCTCTCTCTCTCTCTCTCTCTCTCTCTCTCTCTCTTCTATTCCTTTTCCTTCCTCAACCTATCCAATCGTTTACCCCTTGCTCCTTCCAATTTCCATATTCCATTTCAGACACCTCCTTCCCGCAGAGTGTTAACACGCGAGACCACCGAGAAGCCGCAAACCGCGCGATCGCGATTCCGTTGTTTGTCAGTTGTTTTTATTATCATTTTTCGTTAATTCTTTAAATGCAGCCCAAGATATACGCACAATTATGAAAACCTTGGTTCTTTTAAGAGAAAAAAAAAAAAAACTCGCAAATGAATTGAAAATTGCGTCGCTTATCAGCGCGTCTATGGCAATCACCTAAATTTATAAATATATATTTTTTAGGTATGACACACAGAGTGTGTTGGTCTTGTTACTACGATATACGAAACGTATCCTTTTTCTAAATTTTTTATTTCGTGGTTCCCTTCTCGCGTACCAAGTGTTGTTTCTTAAGGGAGAAAGAGAGAGAGAGAGAGAGAAAGAAAGAGAGGAAGCCGGCTGGTGTGTGCCCCAAAGACGTTTTCACAAAGCATCTGCCCCGACTTGCCTCTGCTACACAGCTGCCAAATAACTACAAGCGATCCTTCGTGCCTTCTCTCGCCACCACTCTCCAAACCTTTTTCTTCTTCAACTATATATCGGCTCTCCCTTATTTTTCCACTACCGGCCCAGGTATCTTTCACCCTATAACTATAATATGTCCCTCTTCTTACGAACGGTCATGTGCCGTTTTTTATTTTATATTTTCTTCTCTTTCTACTTATGCTATATAAACGCAAAGATTTTTCCTCTCTCCCTCTCTCTCTCTCTCTCTCTCTCTCTGATCCTTCATTATTCCACCGTATTTTAGTCTAACAATATATCGTCTTTCCTTCTCTCACATCGAGCTCTCTTTCATTTTTTTTAAGGCTTCTATGATTATTATATAGAGCTCGTAGCGTTGGCGTATTCGTAGATCTCGCGCACGAGCCAAACCGATTGCCTTGGTTTTTTTTTTTTTCACCTTATGAGGGCTACAAATTCGATGAGCCGCGAGTTGTTCTTGCAACTTGTTCATCTACCTCCCTGATGCGAGTCGACCAAGCAAAGTGTGCGCGTTTTATTGGCCTCTCAGCGGGCGAAACGCACAAAGGGCATCCTTCATTTTATACTATCGCGAGCTCTCTCTCTCTTTCTCTCTCTTGCTCGTGTATTTTGTGTATTCCCCAAAAAGCCCTCGAGGTTTACCGAAACGGCTCGTGCCACCACATCCCCTCCCCGCTACGCTCTTTCTCAATCTTTTGCTCTCATGCAGCTGTGGAGTCTTTTGAGATTATCCACGCGTCGGTATTTTCCATCATCTTCCGCACGGGGAAGTCTCGAAAAAAAAAAAAAAAAAAAAAAAAATAAGATTGTTGCCCGTCCGTCCATCACCTCACCACTGGTCCGTAATATCTATCCATCTTTTTCATTTCGAACCAGCATGACGAAGGATCAGGAGTCTCTCTCTCTCTCTCTCTCTCTCTCTCTCTCTCTCTCTCTCTCTCTCTCTCTCTCTCTTTCTCTTTCTCTTTCTCTATCGCATTCAGCTGCTGCATCTTTTTATTTATCTCGGACAAACATTTAGCATATTCAACTTTGATGATGAATTTTCAATAATTTAAAGGTAAAAAAGAAAAATTTCCATTCCGATGATTAATATCGGTCGTTCGTCGCGTTTGCTCACCCATACCGAGTGTCCCTTCACTGGCAATCGAACCGTGACGCACGTCAATGTATGCGTCCATCGTCTATACGATCGAATGTATATTATACGAATATGAGACATTCCACAAAAAGTGGAATGAGTTTTGGGCCTCAAAATTTCAATTTAAAATTTTCATTTATATATTGTTAAGCACATTAAAATGAATAAACTGTGAAAATTTCAGACCTTTTGCTTGAGTAAGTAACGGAGAAACTTGTATTTTTGCGTTTTTCTCATTTTTTTTTTTTTTTCATTTTTAAAGTTCTCATCAAATGTATACATCGGTAATTTTCTGACGTTTCAAAACAAAAAAGTATTTTCAAAATTTTAAATTCGAATTTTCACTATGAACCGTGAGTTTAAAAGTTAAAAAATGAGAAATGACAGCATCCCCAAATTTTTTTTTGTCTTTTTGAGGATTTTACAAAAAATTCACGTATAAAAAAATGCGGTCACAAAAAAAAAACAAAATGTAAAATTGTCAGTTTATTGAAAGTTCACGCGAACGCTTTTGCTCCTGTCAATTTTTCTTTTTAGTTATCTACCTGTGCGATAGAGCTTGGAGGCATATTCAAACGCAACGCCGGAGTTGAGAGTTTGCAATTTTGGGGAACACGAGGGCAAATTGTTGATGCCCGTGCGCTGTACAATTTTGGTTGTGAAAATAAAAGAAACGCGAAGCTTCATTTTCTGTTCTAACAGGGAATACCGTACAACTGCGAAAGCTGAATTGAATGACAGATTTTCGAGGCCACTCGAAAATTCATTCAAGGAGGAAGGATTCAAGAAAAGACATTCAAGGATTCCATCGTATTATTCCAACCGGTGAGAAAAAAAAACTCGTCTGCGAACGATTTATAGCAAAGCAATAACCTCAATAACTGCTAAAGTGATTATGTAAAGTTTCAATAAAGCAATTGTTTCACATATTGTTGTTTTTTTGGTCGTTCAGGAGGTCCTTAACCTCCTTGGGTGCGTCAAGGGGAACGTATGGCGCGGTGCGGGCGACGTGCGGGACAGGTTGCATATTCGGCATTTGTTTCACCAAACACGTTTTTATTTTATTAATTTGCCATTATACTCACGCTCAATTCTGTTTACAAGTATATTTCACAATCGGCACGGTGAAAAACTTTCTTTTTCGGCAAATTATATCTATGAAGGTCTAATCTGTCGTTCAAGGGAGTTCATCTGATGATCGAATTAACAAACAGATATTGATTAAAAAATTCGAGTACACTTATGAGTATCTAAAAAGTCACCTGTTCAAATTTAAAACTTTCCGGATTTCTTGTTTGTGCGCAATTAACAAATAAAATTTTTCTTAATTAACATGGTCTTTTATGGATCGTCGTGTTTTTTCCATTTATAAACCTGAAATTTGCAACCATTGACAAATAGTTTCGAATGAAACTTTTATAATGGATACAAAAAGATGTGAAGAACGTTTGGATAGCTTTCTTAAATCTGTAGGATTCTTGTGAACTTTAGAATTAATTAGTTTGTCTCGAAAAATACTGATTTTTTGGAGGTTAGCCTCCATATTACTGCCAAACTTTTGGAGGTTAGCCTCCATATTACATGCTAAACTTATTGAACGGACTACGCTAGTCGTAACAATTTTTCTTTTGACTAACTCGGTACCAGATGAACTTCCTTAAGCGGTTCTTCGGGGAAATGTTACCGTTTTTTCACTCCTAAAATAATCTCCAATCATAGATTCGAATACTTCTCCCATAAGAGCCCAC